>CM064524.1:27219004-27446502 GCA_032716605.1 Paralithodes platypus | reverse complement strand
CTGATTGAATATGAGAAGGAATACAGTAAATTAAGATGATATAGCATTGTTTAGGCCATTTTGTTTGAAGAACTGATTGAATATGAGAAGGAATACAGTAAATTAAGATGATATAGCATTGTTTAGGCCATTTTGTTTGAAGAACTGATTGAATATGAGAAGGAATACAGTAAATTAAGATGATATAGCATTGTTTAGGCCATTTTGTTTGAAGAACTGATTGAATATGAGAAGGAATACAGTAAATTAAGATGATATAGCATTGTTTAGGCCATTTTGTTTGAAGAACTGATTGAATATGAGAAGGAATACAGTAAATTAAGATGATATAGCATTGTTTAGGCCATTTTGTTTGAAGAACTGATTGAATATGAGAAGGAATACAGTAAATTAAGATGATATAGCATTGTTTAGGCCATTTTGTTTGAAGAACTGATTGAATATGAGAAGGAATACAGTAAATTAAGATGATATAGCATTGTTTAGGCCATTTTGTTTGAAGAACTGATTGAATATGAGAAGGAATACAGTAAATTAAGATGATATAGCATTGTTTAGGCCATTTTGTTTGAAGAACTGATTGAATATGAGAAGGAATACAGTAAATTAAGATGATATAGCATTGTTTAGGCCATTTTGTTTGAAGAACTGATTGAATATGAGAAGGAATACAGTAAATTAAGATGATATAGCATTGTTTAGGCCATTTTGTTTGAAGAACTGATTGAATATGAGAAGGAATACAGTAAATTAAGATGATATAGCATTGTTAGGAAGGGAAGAGGATGTGTAGATCAGATTTTTACCCTGAATTGTGTTGTGGAGTAGTATCTGAAGAAGAAACAAAAGGTGTATGTTGCCTTTATGGACTTGGAGAAGGCCTATGACAGAGTGGATAGAGCCCCGCCGTTAGGGAGTCACCGTGTCGCGGTGGCGGGGCTTGAAGCTTGGCCGGTGGACTCTGTTCATAGGGGGGACAGACCTTCTTATGTTCGAGGCTCCGCCGCCCTCGTGGACCAAGACCTCCCTCCTCGTAGGTTTCCAGAGGCCTGCAAGGTACCACTTTTCTGTCTTTTTCCCTCTCTCACTTTGTCCTTTTCTTTGCTTCCCCTTCTTCTGTCGTTGACGACTGGACTACTCTATTTAATTGATGGAGGGTGGGTGTGGACGGCGTTCCCTTCCACCCGTAGAACTGGAGTACCTGACGTGCACGCACGAGGGGAACCTTTTATCGTCAAATCTCGCTCTCTGTGCTGGACCCGAAGCTGACGAGTTGACCGTCTATAAGCACTGGGGGTAGGGATGTATACCAGGGTTTGACTCCTAGGGCAAATACCAAGTCCTCTAATTATAGGCTCCGTGGTGGGTATGGAGCTTATCCCGGACGAATCATAATACCTTCGTCATATGGAGACTTCCTCTGAACCCTTGATCACCGGCACTGGCATGGATATGGATATTGAGACTGATTCACCTTCCTTGACCATCATCCTCTCGGATGGTGGTGGCACTATGCCGGATTCTTTACCGGCCCCTGCACCGTCCTTGGACTCACCCCTCTCTATGGACCCCCCCTATCTCCCTGACCTTGGCAAGCCTTCTACTGATAATGTGACGAATTCTCCATCGTCGGATAGAGAGATCGATCAGTTGGTCCCCCGGCATCATTTCCAATGCAAAGTGCTGCCGCTGTGACCAAGATTAGCGATGACAACCCCACGGTCTCAACCTTAACTTCTAAATTACCCGATCATGATCCTAGCCTTAGACTCCCTATTCATTCAGTCGAGGACCTTAATGATGAAGCTCGGATGCCCTCCGCTGACACCCTTACGGATACTTCGTGTATCCCTGATAAGTCTACGACTACATCTGTTACCATCTTACCTCAGGATGCTGGATCTGCTACCTCCATCAAACCTGCTTCTGTACCTCCACGATCTCAAAGGCCTACTGTCACATTAACTAACCCTCGGCCGTTGCATACCTTGAGTACCGGTACTGAAGGGAATTCAACTGCCCATACTGTGCATCCTGCCCCTACGACCACTGATTCAACTCTGCCCTCACAATCTACCGACACATCCACTCCTCCTTCCTCTCATAAAGGATCTACATCTACTGTGCAAACCCTCAAGCCGCATGTTCCTCAGCGCACACGGAACAAAGGTCGTCGTACCACATATACCCCAGTCCCACAACCAACCCTAGACGCCATGTTTCGTCCCCCTGATTGGCCTCGATTCTTCGAGGTCACTGGTGACCCCATGGACGATCTTGATCTTTATGATTCTCTTGCTTCGACCTTCGGTGATTTCACCGTACACACTGTCGGGAAAGGAAAACGCATGATTGAGGCTGCCACACAAGAACAATCAGAAGCCTTACAAGACCATTTTCTCACCCACGTTGGCAGGTATACAGGCAAGGAAGACGAATACCTTAATCAGCGCATAGGTACAGTGGCCCTCCCCTCGGACTTCGAAATTGCTGATCAAGGCTTTCAAGACTCGGCCCCACGCATCTTGAAATTATTGAAAAATACAGACCCCTCCATCGTCAAAGTCGACACTTATGTGTGCCCCAACGCTATAATCGACCCAGTTTGCGTATTGTCAAGGTATTCTTTAAGAGGCACGTCCTCCCCATGCATGTCAAACTAGCTGGACGACAACTGCCAGTACGTCGCTACGTTTATAGACCTAGACAATGTACAGAATGCTGGCATTTTGGTCACACTACTGCACGGTGCAGAGCACGCTGTCCTCGTTGCCAATATTGTGGCTCTGAGCTCCATGATCTGGAACACTGCCAGTCAAAGGAGGCCAGATGCGCAAATTGTGACGGATGCCATGAAGCTAACAATAGGGACTGCCCACATTACAAATTCCAACGGAGATACTACACCTACAGGCCTCGACGGGTCTCCCACTCAGGGCGGCCGAAACGCAACTCAGGGACGAAGGCAAAGCTCCTCCCTACCGGAGATATGGACCTCCGCAACAGCTGCTACTCTCCGTCCGAAGGGACCATCTACATCGCAACACAGTCCTCGACGTTTTCCCTCCAGTGAAACATTTCGCCTCGCTAATCTCTCTTCTCCTGGGTTGTCCACTTCCAATAGATTCGAGGGCTTTACCAGCATCTCGGAAGATATGGAATTTTGGTCAATGCCTACGGTGGAGGAGGTCGTGCGACGTACCCCTGACCACGTAAATGCTCCTTCGCCACAACCTCAACTACTAAGGACACAGGCTTCTAAAAAACGCAGGATTGCCATACCAGTTAGGCCCCTTTCTCGTGATTCGGTCAACGACTCACCCACCCAACTGTGGACCATGCCTAATCACGATCCAGACTGTGGATGTCACGACTGCGGCAAATACTTTCTCCTCCGGCACAAAACCTCCAATCCTAGAGCCTTCGAAGACCATTTAAGGAACTTTGTATCCTCTCGTAGTCCAATCAACAATAAGCAACATCACAAACCCCCTTGCTATTGTGTCTCTCATATCCACCACCCTGACCTTCCACCCACAGACGTAATGACGCAATTCCTGAAGGACAATAATCTCATTGACTCCGATCTGACCGAAATGGTACTCACACGGTCTGCATTTGATGTCCATCAATCGACGACACCCGTTACCCCAACTCCTCACGAAATGTGTGGTACTCGTAAACGTCTCCTCACAAAGGACGCTCCCTGTGCTTCAGACCCTGATGAACACCCCCCAATTCCGAATACTCCGCTTCCTCTTGCCACTCATACGGAAAGCGCGACTGAAGAACTTATGCATCTGGATACCCCTGTGCCACCCTCCTCTGATAACCCCCATTTGATCTGCAGCAAGGGTATTCCCCCTGGTGCCTGCGGATGCTCTGGATGTTTTCGGGAGTACATCACCCCACATCTCTCTGAGCCAGATTCTCAAATACTTGCACGAGCAAACGCCTTCGTCATTGCACGTACTCTCCCCCCTAACACAGATACTGCCACTACTTCGCCGCCGGACTTTATACATACATTACAGCTAAAGCTCCTTCACTCTCCAACACTTGTTCCCAAACTCGTAAAACAATTCTCTGCAATAAATGACGATGAATTACCCAATTCATCTGCCCCTACGTCTCAAATCCCGCAAGCAACTATCCCTCCCCGTTCTTCGCCTGACTCCTTAAACGATATCACACCCAATACAGATGTGTCCCCCTCTGTACACAATGCCTCATAATATTGTCCAGTGGAACATTAACGGATACCAAGCTCGCCTTCATATGGGAGAATTACAAAGACTCATTCGCTTATACTCTCCCATCTGCATATGCCTACAGCATGTAGGCAATATTGTGATCCCCCCCAGACATTACTCTGTCGCTGTTAGTTCTCCGATTACCCCCACACACTATCGTACAGCAATTCTTGTTCATTACCAATATCCTTTTCTTCCCGTCACCCTCAATCCCAATCCATTTCAAACTTCTGCAGTTACCATCTCCCTCCCACAGCTTCCATCCCTCACTATTTGTTCGTCCTACAATCAACCCTCTTGTAAAGATGACACGGCTGATCTTCTCCGTATCACACAACAACTAACTCCTCCTTACCTCATTCTTGGTGACTTTAATGCACATTCCCCACTATGGGGAAGCCCATTTACAGACACCCCGGGTAAACATATCGAAAACCTTCTGTTTGACTCACAACTCTGCTGTTTGAACCTAGATTCCCCTACATTTTGGTCTGCAGCACACAACTCGTTCTCTGCGATAGACCTTTCACTTGCTTCGACTGACGCCGCCCCTTTATTTGAGTGGTCGGTTCTGCAGGAACGATTCTCCAGCGACCACTGCCCGATTCTTTTAAACTACTTATCCCCTGAACCCTTTACACAACTACCTCAATATAATCTCTCCAAAGCTAATTGGCTGACATACACAGAATCCACAGCTGATATTGCGGATTTCTCGGATATGATCACCCCCAAAGTTAACTTTGAATATTTCATGTCTTTCTTAACCTCTACTGCACAGCATCACATACCATTCACCTCCTCCTTGCAACATCCTCGACGAGTCCCTTGGTGGTCACCCAAACTGGCTAGCATGATCAAATTCAAACACAGGGTAGAGCGCCTTCTCACCAGGGTGGGTGATAAGCGACGGAGAATTAAAACCTCCCTCTCCAATCTTGCTACTCATCCTCAATGCTTCCGTTTCATCACCATCACCATTGAAAAACTTGCCCTCAAAACTTTCTATAATAAAGTCTACGCTATTGTCAAACGCAATATCATCCGAAGTAAAGTGCTTTCGTGGCGCTCATACATCTCGTCCTTCACTAGTCGCACCCCTCTCTCTACTCTGTGGAGAAAATTTCGTAGTGTTGACGGGCGAACTGTCCGTCCCCACCTCTCTCCATTACGGGACACTGATTCGGACTCTTTAACCCATGATCCCCACGTCATCACTGCTATGCATGCAAACCATTTCAGTGAAGTTAGCTCTAACCTATCTTTACCTCAACAATTCCTCCGCTTGAAACAAGAGAAGGAGTCCCACCCGATCACGTTTTCCGGAGGTCGCACTCATGACTATAACGCTCCTTTCTCATTACCTGAACTTCAACATGCCATTGACCACTGCTCGGATTCCACCCCGGGTCCTGATGCCATTCCCTATGCGTTCATTCGTCATCTTCATCCACGTGCACTAAATTATCTTTTGCAACTTTATAATCAATTATGGGATAGACATTATTTCCCACCAAATTGGCGACATGCGTATACCATACCCGTCCCAAAACCAGGCAAAGATCATAGTTTTCCGACAAACTATAGGCCCATAGTGCTCACCTCATGTTTATGTAAACTTATGGAAAAAATGATCAATCCACGCCTTCTTCATTATGCAGAGGCGCATGACTTATTATCCCCGTATCAACATGGTTCACGTCCCGGCCACTCTACATTACACTCTCTCATCCACCTGGAGCACCAAATACGTGAAGGATTTTCGAAGAAACAACCCACAGTGGCAGTTTTCTTCGACATTGCGAAGGCTTATGATACCACTTGGCGTTATCGCATTCTAAAAATCCTCCATAGCTCTGGTATGCGGGGCTCCCTTCCCCAATTCCTCCAGAACTTTCTCTCTGACCGCACATTTCAGGTTAAAAACAACGGTATATTATCTGCAATAAAACCTCAAACTAATGGAATACCCCAAGGCTGTTCCCTAAGTAGTGTACTCTATGATATTGCAATAAATAGTGTTACACAATGCCTCCCTCCTGATGTCTCTCATTTCTTACAGTTTCTTACAGTAGATCCTCTGGAAAAAGGCAAACTATGCCTGTGTATCCAGCTCAGTACCAGTACTTGCACTGCTGCGGTCGTTCACGGTGTTGGCGGCGGCGGTAGCAGACGCAACATTTTTACTATTCTGTATTTTTGTTTTATAATCAAACTTCAAATCTTGTCTTCCCCATGCTTTATCAAGATTACTTTCAAACTCCCTTATTGATTCGGAATCGACTACATACTGGGGCAGTGCGTTCCACTCATTTACCACTCTATCACAAAATGAGTTCTTCGCCTTCTCAAGCCTATTTCTTTCTTTGTAAATTTTCTTAGAGTGTCCTCTCGTTCTTGTTCCCTCCCGCATCAAGAAGATACCTTCACACACATCCTCATCGTACTTTCCTGACACTATCTTAAAAGTCTCTATCATATCCCCTCTCTTTCTCCTATATGCCAGTGTCGGAAGTCCCAGTGTCCTCAACCTCTGCTCATAGCCCGCGTTCTTCAACGTTGGTACCAGCTTGCTAGCTCTTCTCTGCACTTTCTCCACTGCTTCTATATCCTTTACCATATATGGAGCCCACACCTGGTTTGCATATTCCAGGTGTGGCCTAACCAGCGCTGTATATAGATTCCTGAAGATTTCTTCGTCAAGTGACACAAATGTCCTCCTTATCAGCCCTACAATTCTATTGGCTTTGTTTATCTTTTCCGCTAAATGTTCTGAGAAATTTAACTTATTATCTATCACTACTCCTATATCCTTTTCTGCACTCACTTCCTCCATCGCTTCATACATACTGTATCCTACCTTGTCTATCTTGCTGGTCCCAATCCGCATGTACTTGCATTTTTTTGGATGAAAAGGCATTAACCAATGCTCAGACCATCCCTTCATGCCCTCCACATCTCCTTGAAGCAAACCCATATCTTCCTTACTCCTCACTCTTCTATACAGTTTAGTGTCATCCGCATACAGGTATACCTCACTTCCATTAGTTATAACTTCAGGCAAGTCGTTGATAAATATAACGAACAGCAGTGGTCCCAACACAGATCCCTGAGGTACCCCACTTGTAATTTCCCTCCACCCCGAGCCTATTCCATTCACCAATACCCTCTGTCTCCGATCTTTCAGGAAGGCTTCTATCCATTTCACACATTTCTCCCCTATATTATAGCTTCTAACTTTCTCTATTAACCTTTTATGTGGGACCTTATCGAAGGCCTTCATAAAATCGCAATATACCACGTCTATTACATCACCATCTTCTAGAATTTGCATCCAATCATCTACCACCTTAATTAGCTGTAGTACCGTCGACCTCCCCGGCAAGAATCCGAACTGTCTCCCACTGAAAAGTTGGTTTGACTTCATATGATCCATTATTCCTTCTCTAATTACCGTTTCCATTAGTTTACACACAACACTTGTCAAACTGACTGGTCTATAATTCCCTGGGTCATTTCTCTTTCCCTTCTTAAATATAGCTGTTATGTTCGCCTCTCTCCAGTCCATCGGGATTTGTCCTGTATTAAACGATACCTCAAATAACATTTTCAATGGCTCTACTAACATCTCCCCTCCTTCCTTTATGATTCTTGGGTGTATCCCATCCGGTCCCGGTGACTTACTTCTGTTCATTTTTTCTATTGCCCTTCTTATTCTAGCATGGGAAAACTCTACTAGTTCTAGTGCCGGTGCCTGTTTGATGGGAATAGTAGGCACTGCGTCCTCCGACTCCACTGTTAGTACCCCCCCAAAGTATTTCCCCAGCACCTCTGCTTTCTCCTTATCAGTCTCCGCTCTACTCCCATCATTCAACCCCCCCACCAGCTCTGGGATCCCTACTCTTCTTGTTAATTTTTCCTGAATGTACTTCCAGAATATTTTTGGATTATCCTTCACATTTCTAGCTATCTCTCTCTCCCTCTCCTTCACCCCCCTCCTTGTTTCCCACCTTATTTTATTGTTTATTTGTCTACGTTCCAGATCCACTTCCATAGCCTCTATACTAGACCCCCTGTTCTTTTTTAACAATTTTAATCTTTCCCACAATCGTTTCTTTCTTCTAATCAATATCCAAAGCTTTCTTTTCATTGGCAATTCTGGGTTAGTTCTTTTCCTCAATTTTGTTTTATCCTTATATTCCCTTACTGGTACACTTTTGGATACAGCATTCTCCAGTTTGACTCTAATTTTCCTCCACATTCCTTCAGCGTCTTCACCGTTCAAATATTCCCCCCAGTCAATGTCCAAACACCGTCTCAGCAGCTCATAATCTGCTCTATCATACATGTATATTTTTCTATTGCTTTTATTATCCCTCTCCAATTTAATGTTACAACTAAAGCTTATACAGGCATGGTCACTACGACCTATAGGGCTATCCACATTAACATGTTCCACTATATCCTCTTCATTGCTAAAAATCAAATCAAGTACACTCCCCTGCGTCCCATCTCTATATCTTGTCATCTCTACAATATGTTGCGTTAAAAAACAATCTCTCACTTTCTCTATAAACTTATTTTCCATGCTACCCTGTCCCGCTGGAGTAGTACAATTTGCCCAGTTGATCCTTGGCAAATTGAAATCTCCAATCAAAATTTTATATTTGTTCTCTCTATTATCTATCTCCTCCATTGCTTTCAGTAGGTTATCATCCTCTCCCCTGCTATTATTTGGGCTTCTATATATAGAGGCAATTAGAATTGATCCTCTTACACATTTTACTTCAATACACAAATACTCACAATACTGCTGTCTCATATCCACCTCATTAACCTTGAGCTCTTTTCTTACATAAATAAACAGTCCTCTTCCAACCTCTGCTCTAATAGCATTTCTCTCATATAACTCAAAACCCTCCAAACTATATTCCACCAGTTCCCTCTCAATTCTAAAAAATTTTGGTCTTACTTCCTGTAGGGCTATGATATCAGGTTTTTCCTCTTCATCCTGCAACCTACATATCAGTTCTCTTTTCTTGTCCTGAGTAAACACATCCACATTACTAAACATAATCCTTAATCCATCTACCATTCCTCCAGCAATTACACCATCCCGCTCCTCCAGTCCGTACCCTACTCCCCTGTTAGCACTACTGGGTCTGCCTCTTTGTCTCCTGTCTCTCCCTGTGACACCTCCACCCCGTTCTCCTCCTCCGTCACAACTCTCATCACATTCTCTCCCCTCCCTGATCTCCCCCTCCTTTCTACTCTTATAAACCACTTCCTCACTTTTCCGTCCCTCACTCTCCAGTAAAAATTTCTCTTTTCCTCCTCATCCAACTTTCCATTATTTTCATCAGCCTTTTCTTGTAATTCCTTAATTTTTTTCCTTTGTTCTATACTCAAATCCTTCTTTAGTCTTATGTGTTTCAGTTTATCATTTGTATTTAGCCTCCAACTAAAATTTGTCACAGTCTCCGCCACTACCCTAGTTTTAAACTGTACCCTTATAGGTCTCATCTCTCCCCTTTTATATCTACCTATCCTACTGATCTCCTCCACCTGCCCTTCCCATCCATATTCGTCCTCATCCACACCTTTCAAGACCTCCTTCACTGTCTCCATATCCCTCACTTTTCTCACTCCATTATCATTCATATGAGTCTCTATATCTCCATACAAGATTACACCCCTATCCCTGTCCATGGCCTCCCTCACGACACTCTCCTTGTTCTTCATGACCCCTACAACTGCACTCTCAAAACTTTGTTTGGTCATATTCATTTCTTCCTTTTGCTCTTTCATAATATCCTCCAAATCCTTGACTTTTTGTTTACCTACCACCGTCCATGCAGTCGACTCCTTTACTTCCGTGAAACGTAGCCTCTATGTGGATGACTTAGCTATTTATTATACGTCTCCTAGTTTAACACACATTCAACGTCGTCTAAACACTGCTCTTCATTCCATACAAGCTTGGGCGTCCTCAACTGGTTTCCGCTTCTCGACTGACAAAACCAATGCTGTCGTTTTCTATCGTGACCTTAGACACTTGCGTAAGCAGTCCATCACCCTCTCTATGGGTTCTTCCAAGATTAAATTCCTTGCCTCCACTAAATTCCTTGGCCTTATCTTTGATACCCACCTAAATTGGAAATCCCATGTTGCCACTCTGAAGGCTCGGTGCCTTCAGCGCATGAATGTCCTCAAGTCTGTGGCACGTGTTCATTGGGGTGCTGACCGATCTACGTTACTACTCTTTTATAGATCCACCATTCTATCTGCCCTAGATTATGGTTGCCCGGTATATGGCACTGCCTCGGCATCCACATTGCAGACACTTAACTCCGTTCATCACCTTGGCATACGTATTAGCTCAGGAGCTTTCCGGTCCTCTCGTGTGTACAGTGTGCTCAGTGAGGCTGGGGTCCTGCCATTAACGTATCATCGTCAGCTGGTTCAGCTGCGAACTGCCATCCGTCTCCAACAGGATCCCACATTGAAGGACCTTTTCCGTTCCCAAGATTTTTGTGTTACTCCTACTACTACCTTGCCTTTTACCCTCCTCTCCCGCCAATTACTCGCATCTTACAATATTCCAACACCTCATTCGCCCCTCCCCTGTATTTCAATTACCCCCTGGATCCTTAAACACCCTGACGTTTGTTTCCATTTGACTGACCAAGTAGAGGCTGTGACTCCAGTCCAACGCCGTACTTTAGCATTACAACATCTTGATAGTCATGTTCCAGCTGCCTTCATCTACACTGATGGTTCGAAGGTTCCGGATGCCGTCGGTAGTGCAGCGGTTTCTGAGCATGGTATCCATCAAAGCTCCCTACATCCTTGTTCCACCGTTTTCACTGCAGAGTTGTGGGCTATTCATGGTGCCCTGACCCTCATCTCTGCACTTCCAAACAATCCTCCTCACATAGTTATCTGCAGTGACTCAAAAAGTGTGTTGCAAGCATTGGGAGAGTACGCCCCACGTGACCCATTGATCATCGATGTTATCCTGAAAATCCACGAATTAAAATGCAGCTCTCGATCCATCACCCTCTGTTGGATCCCCGCTCATGTAGGCATTGCGGGAAATGAACGTGCTGACGCCCTTGCTAAACAGGCCTGTCTAGGTGCTCCGGCATCCACTGTCCTCAGATCGGATGACCTAATTCCTGTAGTTCGACGGCATATTCATGAAAAGTGGCACTCAGAATGGAGGGATCAACCTTTGGGAGGTCACCTTCGTTCCATCAAAGACGACATTCACATGTGGCCCTCTTCACTCAGCCCCTGTCGCGCTGACCAAACCCTCTTAACTCGATTACGCATAGGACACACGAGACTCACTCATGGATATCTAATGACCACTCCCCGTAGTCCTCCGCCAGAATGTCACCATTGTCACACAGTTCTTACTATCCCTCACATTTTATGCGTTTGTCCCATGTACGGCCCTGAAAGACGTCGCTTCTTGCGACACACCTCTTTAAAAGACATCCTTTCTGACTCAGATTCATTCTCGTTCATAGCCATCCGTCATTTCTTAGCAGCTCTTAATCTCTACGGTGAAATCTGACCAGTGACCTATATGACTTGACTTACTATCCCCCCGCCGACCACTAGCCTTATGAGGGCCTCGGCCCAGAGGGCTAGTTTAAATTAAACACGTCTTCAACAACAGAGTGGATAGAGAAGGTTTGTGGAAAGTACTTAGAATATACAGAGTAGAGGGCAAGTTGCTGAAAGCAGTGAAGAGCATGTACAGTATGAGGGTGCAAAGGCGGCAGTACGTGTGGAGAGTGAGCAGAGCGAGTTCTTTGACCTGAATTTTGGTTTGAAACAGGGGTGTGTGGTGTCCCCGTGGTTGTTTACTGTATATATATGGATGGAGTCATGAAAGAAATCCTATCAAGAGCAGTGGATGTTGGTGTATCGCTGAAAAGGGAGGGAATTAAGTGGAAGCTACCTATACTGCTGTTTGCGGATGATACAGTTCTGATGAGTGATAATGAATGGGAGTTGCAGGGTCTGGTAAATGAGTTCGGAACAGTGTGCGAAAAACGGAATTTGAAGGCAAATACGGGGAACAGCAAGGTTATGGTCTTCGAAAGGGGTGAAGTCACAGAGTGTGAGGTGAAGCTGAACGGTCAGGCTATGGAGATCGTCAAATCTTTTAAGTATCTGGGCAGTGTGTTGAGTAAAGATGGGACTATGGATGAAGAGGTGCGGGAGAGGGTACAACAGGGAAAGAGGGTTGTAGGAACGCTAAAAGCAGTAACAAGAAATAGGGTGGTCAGTATGGAAGTGAAGAAGTCCTTGCATGACAGTGTGGTAATCGTGACACTGACTTGCGGAAGCGAAGCATGGACGTTGGTTGAGAGACTCAGACCAAGAGTGAGAGCAGTGGAAATGAATTACTTAAGGAGTGCGTGCGGAGTAACATGGAGGGATAGACAGACTAATGAGGAAGTAAGAAAAAGGTGTGGTGTGGAGGTAGATGTGCTGGAAAGTGTGAATAGGAACAACTTGAGATGGTTCGGCCATATGGAACGTATGGAAAGCGAGAGAATGACTAAGAGGGTGTACGAGAGCGAGGTGGAGGGACAGAGAGGGAGAGGTAGACCGAATATGAGGTGGAAGGATGGGGTGAGGAACTACATGAACGTAGGCGGTGCTGGTTGGGGGAAGGGGCGTCGACTGACTGGGGACAGAGGTGCATGGGGGCGGTTCGTTCGTGGCCACCTCTTCGGGGATCACGGCGTCAGGCAATAGATAGCATTGTTTAGGCCATTTTGTTTGAAGAACTGATTGAATATGAGAAGGAATACAGTAAATTAAGATGATATAGCATTGTTTAGGCCATTTTGTTTGAAGAACTGATTGAATATGAGAAGGAATACAGTAAATTAAGATGATATAGCATTGTTTAGGCCATTTTGTTTGAAGAACTGATTGAATATGAGAAGGAATACAGTCAATTAAGATGATATAGCATTGTTTAGGCCATTTTGTTTGAAGAACTGATTGAATATGAGAAGGAATACAGTAAATTAAGATGATATAGCATTGTTTAGGCCATTTTGTTTGAAGAACTGATTGAATATGAGAAGGAATACAGTAAATTAAGATGATATAGCATTGTTTAGGCCATTTTGTTTGAAGATCTGATTGAATATGAGAAGGAATACAGTCAATTAAGATGATATAGCATTGTTTAGGCCATTTTGTTTGAAGAACTGATTGAATATGAGAAGGAATACAGTAATTTAAGATGATATAGCATTGTTTAGGCCATTTTGTTTGTAGAACTGATTGAATATGAGAAGGAATACAGTAAATTAAGATGATATAGCATTGTTTAGGCCATTTTGTTTGAAGAACTGATTGAATATGAGAAGGAATACAGTAAATTAAGATGATATAGCATTGTTTAGGCCATTTTTTTTGAAGAACTGATTGAATATGAGAAGGAATACAGTAAATTAAGATGATATAGCATTGTTTAGGCCATTTTGTTTGAAGAACTGATTGAATATGAGAAGGAATACAGTAAATTAAGATGATATAGCATTGTTTAGGCCATTTTGTTTGAAGAACTGATTGAATATGAGAAGGAATACAGTAAATTAAGATGATATAGCATTGTTTAGGCCATTTTGTTTGAAGAACTGATTGAATATGAGAAGGAATACAGTAAATTAAGATGATATAGCATTGTTTAGGCCATTTTGTTTGAAGAACGATTGAATATGAGAAGGAATACAGTAAATTAAGATGATATAGCAATGTTTAGGCCATTTTGTTTGAAGAACTGATTGAATATGAGAAGGAATACAGTAAATTAAGATGATATAGCATTGTTTAGGCCATTTTGTTTGAAGAACTGATTGAATATGAGAAGGAATACAGTAAATTAAGATGATATAGCATTGTTTAGGCCATTTTGTTTGAAGAACTGATTGAATATGAGAAGGAATACAGTCAATTAAGATGATATAGCATTGTTTAGGCCATTTTGTTTGAAGAACTGATTGAATATGAGAAGGAATACAGTAAATTAAGATGATATAGCATTGTTTAGGCCATTTTGTTTGAAGAACTGATTGAATATGAGAAGGAATACAGTAAATTAAGATGATATAGCATTGTTTAGGCCATTTTGTTTGAAGATCTGATTGAATATGAGAAGGAATACAGTCAATTAAGATGATATAGCATTGTTTAGGCCATTTTGTTTGAAGAACTGATTGAATATGAGAAGGAATACAGTAATTAAGATGATATAGCATTGTTTAGGCCATTTTGTTTGTAGAACTGATTGAATATGAGAAGGAATACAGTAAATTAAGATGATATAGCATTGTTTAGGCCATTTTGTTTGAAGAACTGATTGAATATGAGAAGGAATACAGTAAATTAAGATGATATAGCATTGTTTAGGCCATTTTTTTTGAAGAACTGATTGAATATGAGAAGGAATACAGTAAATTAAGATGATATAGCATTGTTTAGGCCATTTTGTTTGAAGAACTGATTGAATATGAGAAGGAATACAGTAAATTAAGATGATATAGCATTGTTTAGGCCATTTTGTTTGAAGAACTGATTGAATATGAGAAGGAATACAGTAAATTAAGATGATATAGCATTGTTTAGGCCATTTTGTTTGAAGAACTGATTGAATATGAGAAGGAATACAGTAAATTAAGATGATATAGCATTGTTTAGGCCATTTTGTTTGAAGAACTAATTGAATATGAGAAGGAATACAGTAAATTAAGATGATATAGCAATGTTTAGGCCATTTTGTTTGAAGAACTGATTGAATATGAGAAGGAATACAGTAAATTAAGATGATATAGCATTGTTTAGGCCATTTTGTTTGAAGAACTGATTGAATATGAGAAGGAATACAGTAAATTAAGATGATATAGCATTGTTTAGGCCATTTTGTTTGAAGAACTGATTGAATATGAGAAGGAATACAGTAAATTAAGATGATATAGCATTGTTTAGGCCATTTTGTTTGAAGAACTAATTGAATATGAGAAGGAATACAGTAAATTAAGATGATATAGCAATGTTTAGGCCATTTTGTTTGAAGAACTGATTGAATATGAGAAGGAATACAGTAAATTAAGATGATATAGCATTGTTTAGGCCATTTTGTTTGAAGAACTGATTGAATATGAGAAGGAATACAGTAAATTAAGATGATATAGCATTGTTTAGGCCATTTTGTTTGAAGAACTGATTGAATATGAGAAGGAATACAGTAAATTAAGATGATATAGCATTGTTTAGGCCATTTTGTTTGAAGAACTGATTGAATATGAGAAGGAATACAGTAAATTAAGATGATATAGCATTGTTTAGGCCATTTTGTTTGAAGAACTGATTGAATATGAGAAGGAATACAGTAAATTAAGATGATATAGCATTGTTAGGAAGGGAAGAGGATGTGTAGATCAGATTTTTACCCTGAATTGTGTTGTGGAGAAGTATCTGAAGAAGAAACAAAAGGTGTATGTTGCCTTTATGGACTTGGAGAAGGCCTATGACAGAGTGGATAGAAGGTTTGTGGAAAGTACTTAGAATATACAGAGTAGAGGGCAAGTTGCTGAAAGCAGTGAAGAGCATGTACAGTATGAGGGTGCAAAGGCGGCAGTACGTGTGGAGAGTGAGCAGAGCGAGTTCTTTGACCTGAATTTTGGTTTGAAACGGGTGTGTGGTGTCCCCGTGGTTGTTTACTGTATATATATGGATGGAGTCATGAAAGAAATCCTATCAAGAGCAGTGGATGTTGGTGTATCGCTGAAAAGGGAGGGAATTAAGTGGAAGCTACCTATACTGCTGTTTGCGGATGATACAGTTCTGATGAGTGATAATGAATGGGAGTTGCAGGGTCTGGTAAATGAGTTCGGAACAGTGTGCGAAAAAAGGAATTTGAAGGCAAATACGGGGAAGAGCAAGGTTATGGTCTTCGAAAGGGGTGAAGTCACAGAGTGTGAGGTGAAGCTGAACGGTCAGGCTATGGAGATCGTCAAATCTTTTAAGTATCTGGGCAGTGTGTTGAGTAAAGATGGGACTATGGATGAAGAGGTGCGGGAGAGGGTACAACAGGGAAAGAGGGTTGTAGGAACGCTAAAAGCAGTAACAAGAAATAGGGTGGTCAGTATGGAAGTGAAGAAATCCTTGCATAACAGTGTGGTAATCGTGACACTGACTTCGCGAAGCGAAGCATGGACGTTGGTTGAGAGACTCAGACCAAGAGTGAGAGCAGTGGAAATGAATTACTTAAGGAGTGCGTGCGGAGTAACATGGAGGGATAGACAGACTAATGAGGAAGTAAGAAAAAAGGTGTGGTGTGGAGGTAGATGTGCTGGAAAGTGTGAATAGGAACAACTTGAGATGGTTCGGCCATATGGAACGTATGGAAAGCGAGAGAATGACTAAGAGGGTGTACGAGAGCGAGGTGGAGGGACAGAGAGGGAGAGGTAGACCGAATATGAGGTGGAAGGATGGAGTGAGGAACTACATGAACGTAGGCGGTGCTGGTTGGGGGAAGGGGCGTCGACTGACTGGGGACAGAGGTGCATGGGGGCGGTTCGTTCGTGGCCACCTCTTCGGGGATCACGGCGTCAGGCAATAGATAGCATTGTTTAGGCCATTTTGTTTGAAGAACTGATTGAATATGAGAAGGAATACAGTAAATTAAGATGATATAGCATTGTTTAGGCCATTTTGTTTGAAGAACTGATTGAATATGAGAAGGAATACAGTAAATTAAGATGATATAGCATTGTTTAGGCCATTTTGTTTGAAGAACTGATTGAATATGAGAAGGAATACAGTCAATTAAGATGATATAGCATTGTTTAGGCCATTTTGTTTGAAGAACTGATTGAATATGAGAAGGAATACAGTAAATTAAGATGATATAGCATTGTTTAGGCCATTTTGTTTGAAGAACTGATTGAATATGAGAAGGAATACAGTAAATTAAGATGATATAGCATTGTTTAGGGCATTTTTTTTGAAGAACTGATTGAATATGAGAAGGAATACAGTAAATTAAGATGATATAGCATTGTTTAGGCCATTTTGTTTGAAGAACTGATTGAATATGAGAAGGAATACAGTAAATTAAGATGATATAGCATTGTTTAGGCCATTTTGTTTGAAGAACTGATTGAATATGAGAAGGAATACAGTAAATTAAGATGATATAGCATTGTTTAGGCCATTTTGTTTGAAGAACTGATTGAATATGAGAAGGAATACAGTAAATTAAGATGATATAGCATTGTTTAGGCTATTTTGTTTGAAGAACTGATTGAATATGAGAAGGAATACAGTAAATTAAGATGATATAGCATGTTTAGGCCATTTTGTTTGAAGAACTGATTGAATATGAGAAGGAATACAGTAAATTAAGATGATATAGCATTGTTTAGGCCATTTTGTTTGAAGAACTGATCGAATATGAGAAGGAATACAGTAAATTAAGATGATATAGCATTGTTTAGTCCATTTTGTTTGAAGAACTGATTGAATATGAGAAGGAATACAGTAAATTAAGATGATATAGCATTGTTTAGGCCATTTTGTTTGAAGAACTGATTGAATATGAGAAGGAATACAGTAAATTAAGATGATATAGCATTGTTTAGGCCATTTTGTTTGAAGAATGATTGAATATGAGAAGGAATACAGTAAATTAAGATGATATAGCATTGTTAGGAAGGGAATAGGATGTGTAGATCAGATTTTTACCCAGAATTGTTGTGGAGAAATATCTGAAGAAGAAACAAAAGGTGTATGTTGCCTTTATGGACTTGGAGAAGGCCTATGACAGAGTGGATAGAGAAGGTTTGTGGAAAGTACTTAGAATATACAGAGTAGAGGGCAAGTTGCTGAAAGCAGTGAAGAGCATGTACAGTATGAGGGTGCAAAGGCGGCAGTACGTGTGGAGAGTGAGCAGAGCGAGTTCTTTGACCTGAATGTTGGTTTGAAACAGGGGTCTGTGGTGTCCCCGTGGTTGTTTACTGTATATATGGATGGAGTCATGAAAGAAATCCTATCAAGAGCAGTGGATGTTGGTGTATCGCTGAAAAGGGAGGGAATTAAGTGGAAGCTACCTATACTGCTGTTTGCGGATGATACAGTTCTGATGAGTGATAATGAATGGGAGTTGCAGGGTCTGGTAAATGAGTTCGGAACAGTGTGCGAAAAAAGGAATTTGAAGGCAAATACGGGGAAGAGCAAGGTTATGGTCTTCGAAAGGGGTGAAGTCACAGAGTGTGAGGTGAAGCTGAACGGTCAGGCTATGGAGATCGTCAAATCTTTTAAGTATCTGGGCAGTGTGTTGAGTAAAGATGGGACTATGGATGAAGAGGTGCGGGAGAGGGTACAACAGGGAAAGAGGTTGTAGGAACGCTAAAAGCAGTAACAAGAAATAGGGTGGTCAGTATGGAAGTGAAGAAGTCCTTGCATGACAGTGTGGTAATCGTGACACTGACTTGCGGAAGCGAAGCATGGACGTTGGTTGAGATACTCAGACCAAGAGAGAGAGCAGTGGAAATGAATTACTTAAGGAGTGCGTGCGGAGTAACATGGAGGGATAGACAGACTAATGAGGAAGTAAGAAAAAGGTGTGGTGTGGAGGTAGATGTGCTGGAAAGTGAATAGGAACAACTTGAGATGGTTCGGCCATATGGAACGTATGGAAAGCGAGAGAATGACTAAGAGGGTGTACGAGAGCGAGGTGGACAGAGAGGGAGAGGTAGACCGAATATGAGGTGGAAGGATGGAGCCCGGAACTACATGAACGTAGGCGGTGCTGGTTGGGGGAAGGGGCGTCGACTGACTGGGGACAGAGGTGCATGGGGGCGGTTCGTTCATGGCCACCTCTTCGGGGATCACGGCGTCAGGCAATAGCATTGTTTAGGCCATTTTGTTTGAAGAACTGATTGAATATGAGAAGGAATACAGTAAATTAAGATGATATAGCATTGTTTAGGCCATTTTGTTTGAAGAACTGATTGAATATGAGAAGGAATACAGTAAATTAAGATGATATAGCATTGTTTAGGCCATTTTGTTTGAAGAACTGATTGAATATGAGAAGGAATACAGTCAATTAAGATGATATAGCATTGTTTAGGCCATTTTGTTTGAAGAACTGATTGAATATGAGAAGGAATACAGTAAATTAAGATGATATAGCATTGTTTAGGCCATTTTGTTTGAAGAACTGATTGAATATGAGAAGGAATACAGTAAATTAAGATGATATAGCATTGTTTAGGCCATTTTGTTTGAAGATCTGATTGAATATGAGAAGGAATACAGTCAATTAAGTTGATATAGCATTGTTTAGGCCATTTTGTTTGAAGAACTGATTGAATATGAGAAGGAATACAGTAAATTAAGATGATATAGCATTGTTTAGGCCATTTTGTTTGAAGAACTGATTGAATATGAGAAGGAATACAGTAAATTAAGATGATATAGCATTGTTTAGGCCATTTTGTTTGAAGAACTGATTGAATATGAGAAGGAATACAGTAAATTAAGATATAGCATTGTTTAGGCCATTTTGTTTGAAGAACTGATTGAATATGAGAAGGAATACAGTAAATTAAGATGATATAGCATTGTTTAGGCCATTTTGTTTGAAGAACTGATTGAATATGAGAAGGAATACAGTAAATTAAGATGATATAGCATTGTTTAGGCCATTTTGTTTGAAGAACTGATTGAATATGAGAAGGAATACAGTAAATTAAGATGATATAGCATTGTTTAGGCCATTTTGTTTGAAGAACTGATTGAATATGAGAAGGAATACAGTAAATTAAGATGATATAGCATTGTTTAGGCCATTTTGTTTGAAGAACTGATTGAATATGAGAAGGAATACAGTAAATTAAGATGATATAGCATTGTTTAGGCCATTTTGTTTGAAGAACTGATTGAATATGAGAAGGAATACAGTAAATTAAGATGATATAGCATTGTTTAGGCCATTTTGTTTGAAGAACTGATTGAATATGAGAAGGAATACAGTAAATTAAGATGATATAGCATTGTTTAGGCCATTTTGTTTGAAGAACTGATTGAATATGAGAAGGAATACAGTAAATTAAGATGATATAGCATTGTTTAGGCCATTTTGTTTGAAGAACTGATTCAATATGAGAAGGAATACAGTAAATTAAGATGATATAGCATTGTTTAGGCCATTTTGTTTGAAGAACTGATTGAATATGAGAAGGAATACAGTAAATTAAGATGATATAGCATTGTTTAGGCCATTTTGTTTGAAGAACTGATTGAATATGAGAAGGAATACAGTAAATTAAGATGATATAGCATTGTTTAGGCCATTTTGTTTGAAGAACTGATTGAATATGAGAAGGAATACAGTAAATTAAGATGATAGCATTGTTTAGGCCATTTTGTTTGAATAACTGATTGAATATGAGAAGGAATACAGTAAATTAAGATATAGCATTGTTTAGGCCATTTTGTTTGAAGAACTGATTGAATATGAGAAGGAATACAGTAAATTAAGATGATATAGCATTGTTTAGGCCATTTTGTTTGAATAACTGATTGAATATGAGAAGGAATACAGTAAATTAAGATGATATAGCATTGTTTAGGCCATTTTGTTTGAAGAACTGATTGAATATGAGAAGGAATACAGTAAATTAAGATGATATAGCATTGTTATGAAGGGAAGAGGATGTGTAGATCAGATTTTTACCCTGAATTGTGTTGTGGAGTAGTATCTGAAGAAGAAACAAAAGGTGTATGTTGCCTTTATGGACTTGGAGAAGGCCTATGACAGAGTGGATAGAGAAGGTTTGTGGAAAGTACTTAGAATATACAGAGTAGAGGGCAAGTTGCTGAAAGCAGTGAAGAGCATGTACAGTATGAGGGTGCAAAGGCGGCAGTACGTGTGGAGAGTGAGCAGAGCGAGTTCTTTGACCTGAATTTTGGTTTGAAACAGGGGTGTGTGGTGTCCCCGTGGTTGTTTACTGTATATATGGATGGAGTCATGAAAGAAATCCTATCAAGAGCAGTGGATGTTGGTGTATCGCTGAAAAGGAAGGGAATTAAGTGGAAGCTACCTATACTGCTGTTTGCGGATGATACAGTTCTGATGAGTGATAATGAATGGGAGTTGCAGGGTCTGGTAAATGAGTTCGGAACAGTGTGCGAAAAACGGAATTTGAAGGCAAATACGGGGAAGAGCAATGGTCTTCGAAAGGGGTGAAGTCACAGAGTGTGAGGTGAAGCTGAACGGTCAATGGAGATCGTCAAATCTTTTAAGTATCTGGGCAGTGTGTTGAGTAAAGATGGGACTATGGATGAAGAGGTGCGGGAGAGGGTACAACAGGGAAAGAGGGTTGTAGGAACGCTAAAAGCAGTAACAAGAAATAGGGTGGTCAGTATGGAAGTGAAGAAGTCCTTGCATGACAGTGTGGTAATCGTGACACTGACTTGCGGAAGCGAAGCATGGACGTTGGTTGAGAGACTCAGACCAAGAGTGAGAGCAGTGGAAATGAATTACTTAAGGAGTGCGTGCGGAGTAACATGGAGGGATAGACAGACTAATGAGGAAGTAAGAAAAAGGTGTGGTGTGGAGGTAGATGTGCTGGAAAGTGTGAATAGGAACAACTTGAGATGGTTCGGCCATATGGAACGTATGGAAAGCGAGAGAATGACTAAGAGGGTGTACGAGAGCGAGGTGGAGGGACAGAGAGGGAGAGGTAGACCGAATATGAGGTGGAAGGATGGAGTGAGGAACTACATGAACGTAGGCGGTGCTGGTTGGGGAAGGGGCGTCGACTGACTGGGGACAGAGGTGCATGGGGGCGGTTCGTTCGTGGCCACCTCTTCGGGGATCACGGCGTCAGGCAATAGATAGCATTGTTTAGGCCATTTTGTTTGAAGAAGTGATTGAATATGAGAAGGAATACAGTAAATTAAGATGATATAGCATTGTTTAGGCCATTTTGTTTGAAGAACTGATTGAATATGAGAAGGAATACAGTAAATTAAGATGATATAGCATTGTTTAGGCCATTTTGTTTGAAGAACTGATTGAATATGAGAAGGAATACAGTAAATTAAGATGATATAGCATTGTTTAGGCCATTTTGTTTGAAGAACTGATTGAATATGAGAAGGAATACAGTAAATTAAGATGATATAGCATTGTTTAGGCCATTTTGTTTGAAGAACTGATTGAATATGAGAAGGAATACAGTAAATTAAGATGATATAGCATTGTTTAGGCCATTTTGTTTGAAGAACTGATTGAATATGAGAAGGAATACAGTAAATTAAGATGATATAGCATTGTTTAGGCCATTTTGTTTGAAGAACTGATTGAATATGAGAAGGAATACAGTAAATTAAGATGATATAGCATTGTTTAGGCCATTTTTTTTGAAGAACTGATTGAATATGAGAAGGAATACAGTAAATTAAGATGATATAGCATTGTTTAGGCCATTTTGTTTGAAGAACTGATTGAATATGAGAAGGAATACAGTAAATTAAGATGATATAGCATTGTTTAGGCCATTTTGTTTGAAGAACTGATTGAATATGAGAAGGAATACAGTAAATTAAGATGATATAGCATTGTTTAGGCCATTTTGTTTGAAGAACTGATTGAATATGAGAAGGAATACAGTAAATTAAGATGATATAGCATTGTTTAGGCCATTTTGTTTGAAGAACTGATTGAATATGAGAAGGAATACAGTA
Source organism: Paralithodes platypus (assembly GCA_032716605.1). NCBI lineage: Eukaryota > Metazoa > Arthropoda > Malacostraca > Decapoda > Lithodidae > Paralithodes > Paralithodes platypus. The sequence goes on along the minus strand of CM064524.1, from coordinate 27,423,454 downwards.
AATTAAGATGATATAGCATTGTTTAGGCCATTTTGTTTGAAGAACTGATTGAATATGAGAAGGAATACAGTAAATTAAGATGATATAGCATTGTTTAGGCCATTTTGTTTGAAGAACTGATTGAATATGAGAAGGAATACAGTAAATTAAGATGATATAGCATTGTTTAGTCCATTTTGTTTGAAGAACTGATTGAATATGAGAAGGAATACAGTAAATTAAGATGATATAGCATTGTTTAGGCCATTTTGTTTGAAGAACTGATTGAATATGAGAAGGAATACAGTAAATTAAGATGATATAGCATTGTTTAGGCCATTTTGTTTGAAGAACTGATTGAATATGAGAAGGAATACAGTAAATTAAGATGATATAGCATTGTTAGGAAGGGAAGAGGATGTGTAGATCAGATTTTTACCCTGAATTGTGTTGTGGAGAAGTATCTGAAGAAGAAACAAAAGGTGTATGTTGCCTTTATGGACTTGGAGAAGGCCTATGACAGAGTGGATAGAGAAGGTTTGTGGAAAGTACTTAGAATATACAGAGTAGAGGGCAAGTTGCTGAAAGCAGTGAAGAGCATGTATGAGGGTGCAAAGGCGGCAGTACGTGTGAGCAGAGCGAGTTCTTTGACCTGAATTTTGGTTTGAAACAGGGGTGTGTGGTGTCCCCGTGGTTGTTTACTGTATATATATGGATGGAGTCATGAAAGAAATCCTATCAAGAGCAGTGGATGTTGGTGTATCGCTGAAAAGGGAGGGAATTAAGTGGAAGCTACCTATACTGCTGTTTGCGGATGATACAGTTTGATGAGTGATAATGAATGGGAGTTGCAGGGTTGTAATGAGATCGGAAGGGTGTGCGAAAAAAGGAATTTGAAGGCAAATACGGGGAAGAGCAAGGTTATGGTCTTCGAAAGGGGTGAAGTCACAGAGTGTGAGGTGAAGCTGAACGGTCAGGCTATGGAGATCGTCAAATTTTAAGTATCTGGGCAGTGTGTTGAGTAAAGATGGGACTATGATGAAGAGGTGCGGAGAGGGTACAAGAAAGAGGGTTGTAGGAACGCTAAAAAAGCTAACAAGAAATAGGGTGGTCAGTATGGAAGTGAAGAAGTCCTTGCATGACAGTGGTAATCGTGACACTGACTTGCGGAAGCGAAGCATGGACATTGGTTGAGATACTCAGACCAAGAGAGAGAGCAGTGGAAATGAATTACTTAAGGAGTGCGTGCGGAGTAACATGGAGGGATAGACAGACTAATGAGGAAGTAAGAAAAAGGTGTGGTGTGGAGGTAGATGTGCTGGAAAGTGAATAGGAACAACTTGAGATGGTTCGGCCATATGGAACGTATGGAAAGCGAGAGAATGACTAAGAGGGTGTTGTAGCGAGGTGGAGGGACAGAGAGGAGAGAGACCGAATATGAGTGGAAGGATGGCGTGAGGAACTACATGAACGTAGGCGGTGCTGGTTGGGCGGAGCGGCCTCGAATGGCTGGGGACAGAGGTGCATGCTGGCGGTTCGTTCCTGGCCACCTTCGGGGAATCACGGCGTCAGGCAATAGATAGCATTGTTTAGGCCATTTTGTTTGAAGAACTGATTGAATATGAGAAGGAATACAGTAAATTAAGATGATATAGCATTGTTTAGGCCATTTTGTTTGAAGAACTGATTGAATATGAGAAGGAATACAGTAAATTAAGATGATATAGCATTGTTTAGGCCATTTTGTTTGAAGAACTGATTGAATATGAGAAGGAATACAGTAAATTAAGATGATATAGCATTGTTTAGGCCATTTTGTTTGAAGAACTGATTGAATATGAGAAGGAATACAGTAAATTAAGATGATATAGCATTGTTAGGAAAGGAAGAGGATGTGTAGATCAGATTTTTACCCTGAATTGTGTTGTGGAGAAGTATCTGAAGAAGAAACAAAAGGTGTATGTTGCCTTTATGGACTTGGAGAAGGCCTATGACAGAGTGGATAGAGAAGGTTTGTGGAAAGTACTTAGAATATACAGAGTAGAGGGCAAGTTGCTGAAAGCAGTGAAGAGCATGTATGAGGGTGCAAAGGCGGCAGTACGTGTGGAGAGTGAGCAGAGCGAGTTCTTTGACCTGAATTTTGGTTTGAAACGGGTGTGTGGTGTCCCCGTGGTTGTTTACTGTATATATGGATGGAGTCATGAAAGAAATCCTATCAAGAGCAGTGGATGTTGGTGTATCGCTGAAAAGGGAGGGAATTAAGTGGAAGCTACCTATACTGCTGTTTGCGGATGATACAGTTCTGATGAGTGATAATGAATGGGAGTTGCAGGGTCTGGTAAATGAGGAACAGTGTGCGAAAAACGGAATTTGAAGGCAAATACGGGGAAGAGCAAGGTTATGGTCTTCGAAAGGGGTGAAGTCACAGAGTGTGAGGTGAAGCTGAACGGTCAGGCTATGGAGATCGTCAAATCTTTTAAGTATCTGGGCAGTGTGTTGAGTAAAGATGGGACTATGGATGAAGAGGTGCGGGAGAGGGTTAACAGGGAAGAGGGTTGTAGGAACGCTAAAGCAGTAACAAGAAATAGGGTGGTCAGTATGGAAGAAGAAGTCCTTGCATGACAGGTGGTAATCGTGACACTGACTTGCGGAAGCGAAGCATGGACGTTGGTTGAGAGACTCAGACCAAGAGTGAGAGCAGTGGAAATGAATTACTTAAGGAGTGCGTGCGGAGTAACATGGAGGGATAGACAGACTAATGAGGAAGTAAGAAAAAGGTGTGGTGTGGAGGTAGATGTGCTGGAAAGTGTGAATAGGAACAACTTGAGATGGTTCGGCCATATGGAACGTATGGAAAGCGAGAGAATGACTAAGAGGGTGTACGAGAGCGAGGTGGAGGGACAGAGAGGGAGAAGTAGACCGAATATGAGGTGGAAGGATGGAGTGAGGAACTACATGAACGTAGGCGGTGCTGGTTGGGGGAAGGGGTGCATGGGGGCGGTTCGTTCGTGGCCACCTCTTCGGGGATCACGGCGTCAGGCAATAGATAGCATTGTTTAGGCCATTTTGTTTGAAGAACTGATTGAATATGAGAAGGAATACAGTAAATTAAGATGATATAGCATTGTTTAGGCCATTTTGTTTGAAGAACTGATTGAATATGAGAAGGAATACAGTAAATTAAGATGATATAGCATTGTTTAGGCCATTTTGTTTGAAGAACTGATTGAATATGAGAAGGAATACAGTCAATTAAGATGATATAGCATTGTTTAGGCCATTTTGTTTGAAGAACTGATTGAATATGAGAAGGAATACAGTAAATTAAGATGATATAGCATTGTTTAGGCCATTTTGTTTGAAGAACTGATTGAATATGAGAAGGAATACAGTAAATTAAGATGATATAGCATTGTTTAGGCCATTTTTTTTGAAGAACTGATTGAATATGAGAAGGAATACAGTAAATTAAGATGATATAGCATTGTTTAGGCCATTTTGTTTGAAGAACTGATTGAATATGAGAAGGAATACAGTAAATTAAGATGATATAGCATTGTTTAGGCCATTTTGTTTGAAGAACTGATTGAATATGAGAAGGAATACAGTAAATTAAGATGATATAGCATTGTTTAGGCCATTTTGTTTGAAGAACTGATTGAATATGAGAAGGAATACAGTAAATTAAGATGATATAGCATTGTTTAGGCTATTTTGTTTGAAGAACTAATTGAATATGAGAAGGAATACAGTAAATTAAGATGATATAGCATTGTTTAGGCCATTTTGTTTGAAGAACTGATTGAATATGAGAAGGAATACAGTAAATTAAGATGATATAGCATTGTTTAGGCCATTTTGTTTGAAGAACTGATCGAATATGAGAAGGAATACAGTAAATTAAGATGATATAGCATTGTTTAGTCCATTTTGTTTGAAGAACTGATTGAATATGAGAAGGAATACAGTAAATTAAGATGATATAGCATTGTTTAGGCCATTTTGTTTGAAGAACTGATTGAATATGAGAAGGAATACAGTAAATTAAGATGATATAGCATTGTTTAGGCCATTTTGTTTGAAGAATGATTGAATATGAGAAGGAATACAGTAAATTAAGATGATATAGCATTGTTAGGGGGAAGAGGATGTGTAGATCAGATTTTTACCCTGAATTGTGTTGTGGAGAAGTATCTGAAGAAGAAACAAAAGGTGTATGTTGCCTTTATGGACTTGGAGAAGGCCTATGACAGAGTGGATAGAGAAGGTTTGTGGAAAGTACTTAGAATATACAGAGTAGAGGGCAAGTTGCTGAAAGCAGTGAAGAGCATGTACAGTATGAGGGTGCAAAGGCGGCAGTACGTGTGGAGAGTGAGCAGAGCGAGTTCTTTGACCTGAATTGTTTGAAACAGGGGTGTGTGGTGTCCCCGTGGTTGTTTACTGTATATATATGGATGAGTCATGAAAGAAATCCTATCAAGAGCAGTGGATGTTGGTGTATCGCTGAAAAGGGAGGGAATTAAGTGGAAGCTACCTATACTGCTGTTTGCGGATGATACAGTTCTGATGAGTGATAATGAATGGGAGTTGCAGGTCTGGTAAATGAGTTCGGAACAGTGTGCGAAAAAAGGAATTTGAAGGCAAATACGGGGAAGAGCAAGGTTATGGTCTTCGAAAGGGGTGAAGTCACAGAGTGTGAGGTGAAGCTGAACGGTCAGGCTATGGAGATCGTCAAATCTTTTAAGTATCTGGGCAGTGTGTTGAGTAAAGATGGGACTATGGATGAAGAGGTGCGGGAGAGGGTACAACAGGGAAAGAGGGTTGTAGGAACGCTAAAAGCAGTAACAAGAAATAGGGTGGTCAGTATGGAAGTGAAGAAGTCCTTGCATGACAGTGTGGTAATCGTGACACTGACTTGCGGAAGCGAAGCATGGACATTGGTTGAGATACTCAGACCAAGAGAGAGAGCAGTGGAAATGAATTACTTAAGGAGTGCGTGCGGAGTAACATGGAGGGATAGACAGACTAATGAGGAAGTAAGAAAAAGGTGTGGTGTGGAGGTAGATGTGCTGGAAAGTGAATAGGAACAACTTGAGATGGTTCGGCCATATGGAACGTATGGAAAGCGAGAGAATGACTAAGAGGGTGTACGAGAGCGAGGTGGAGGGACAGAGAGGGAGAGGTAGACCGAATATGAGGTGGAAGGATGGAGTGAGGAACTACATGAACGTAGGCGGTGCTGGTTGGGGGAAGGGGCGTCGACTGACTGGGGACAGAGGTGCATGGGGGCGGTTCGTTCATGGCCACCTCTTCGGGGATCACGGCGTCAGGCAATAGATAGCATTGTTTAGGCCATTTTGTTTGAAGAACTGATTGAATATGAGAAGGAATACAGTAAATTAAGATGATATAGCATTGTTTAGGCCATTTTGTTTGAAGAACTGATTGAATATGAGAAGGAATACAGTAAATTAAGATGATATAACAGTAAATTAAGATGATATAGCATTGTTTAGGCCATTTTGTTTGAAGAACTGATTGAATATGAGAAGGAATACAGTAAATTAAGATGATATAGCATTGTTTAGGCCATTTTGTTTGAAGAACTGATTGAATATGAGAAGGAATACAGTAAATTAAGATGATATAGCATTGTTTAGGCCATTTTGTTTGAAGAACTGATTGAATATGAGAAGGAATACAGTAAATTAAGATGATATAGCATTGTTTAGGCCATTTTGTTTGAAGAACTGATTGAATATGAGAAGGAATACAGTAAATTAAGATGATATAGCATTGTTTAGGCCATTTTGTTTGAAGAACTGATTGAATATGAGAAGGAATACAGTAAATTAAGATGATATAGCATTGTTTAGGCCATTTTGTTTGAAGAACTGATTGAATATGAGAAGGAATACAGTAAATTAAGATGATATAGCATTGTTTAGGCCATTTTGTTTGAAGAACTGATTGAATATGAGAAGGAATACAGTAAATTAAGATGATATAGCATTGTTTAGGCCATTTTGTTTGAAGAACTGATTGAATATGAGAAGGAATACAGTAAATTAAGATGATATAGCATTGTTTAGGCCATTTTGTTTGAAGAACTGATTGAATATGAGAAGGAATACAGTAAATTAAGATGATATAGCATTGTTTAGGCCATTTTGTTTGAAGAACTGATTGAATATGAGAAGGAATACAGTAAATTAAGATGATATAGCATTGTTTAGGCCATTTTGTTTGAAGAACTGATTGAATATGAGAAGGAATACAGTAAATTAAGATGATATAGCATTGTTTAGGCCATTTTGTTTGAAGAACTGATTGAATATGAGAAGGAATACAGTAAATTAAGATGATATAGCATTGTTTAGGCCATTTTGTTTGAAGAACTGATTGAATATGAGAAGGAATACAGTAAATTAAGATGATATAGCATTGTTTAGGCCATTTTGTTTGAAGAACTGATTGAATATGAGAAGGAATACAGTAAATTAAGATGATATAGCATTGTTTAGGCCATTTTGTTTGAAGAACTGATTGAATATGAGAAGGAATACAGTAAATTAAGATGATATAGCATTGTTTAGGCCATTTTGTTTGAAGAACTGATTGAATATGAGAAGGAATACAGTAAATTAAGATGATATAGCATTGTTTAGGCCATTTTGTTTGAAGAACTGATTGAATATGAGAAGGAATACAGTAAATTAAGATGATATAGCATTGTTTAGGCCATTTTGTTTGAAGAACTGATTGAATATGAGAAGGAATACAGTAAATTAAGATGATATAGCATTGTTTAGGCCATTTTGTTTGAAGAACTGATTGAATATGAGAAGGAATACAGTAAATTAAGATGATATAGCATTGTTTAGGCCATTTTGTTTGAAGAACTGATTGAATATGAGAAGGAATACAGTAAATTAAGATGATATAGCATTGTTTAGGCCATTTTGTTTGAAGAACTGATTGAATATGAGAAGGAATACAGTAAATTAAGATGATATAGCATTGTTTAGGCCATTTGTTTGAAGAACTGATTGCATATTGAAGATACAGTAAAATTAAAGTTGATTGTTTGAAGAATATGAATAGAAGGAATACAGTAAATTAAGATGATATAGCATTGTTAGGAAGGAAGAGGATGTGTAGATCAGATTTTTATCCTGAATTGTGTTGTGGAGAAATATCTGAAGAAGAAACAAAAGGTGTATGTTGCCCTTATGGACTTGGAGAAGGCCTATGACAGAGTGGATAGAGAAGGTTTGTGGAAAGTACTTAGAATATAAGAGTAGAGGGCAAGTGCTGAGCAGTGAAGAGCATGTACAGTGTATGAGGGTGCAAAGGCGGCAGTACGTGTGGAGAGTGAGCAGAGCGAGTTCTTTGACCTGAATTTTGGTTTGAAACAGGGGTGTGTGGTGTCCCCGTGGTTGTTTACTGTATATATATGGATGGAGTCATGAAAGAAATCCTATCAAGAGCATGTTGGTGTATCGCTGAAAGGAGGGAATTAAGTGGAAGCTACCTATACTGCTGTTTGCGGATGATACAGTTCTGATGAGTGATAATGAATGGGAGTTTGCAGGGTCTGGTAAATGAGTTCGGAACAGTGTGAAAATGGAATTTGAAGGCAAATACGGGGAAGAGCAAGGTTATGGTCTTCGAAAGGAAGTCACAGAGTGTGAGGTGAAGCTGAACGGTCAGGCTATGGAGATCGTCAAATCTTTTAAGTATCTGGGCAGTTGTTGAGTAAAGATGGGACTATGGATGAAGATGCGGGAGAGGTACAACAGGGAAAGAGGGTTGTAGGAACGCTAAAAGCAGTAACAAGAAATAGGGTGGTCAGTATGGAAGTGAAGAAGTCCTTGCATGAGTAATTGACACTGACTTGCGGAAGAAGCATGGACGTTGGAGAGACTCAGACCAAGTGAGAGCAGTGGAAATGAATTACTTAAGGAGTGCGTGCGTAACATGGAGGGATAGACAGACTAATGAGGAAGTAAGAAAAAGGTGTGGTGTGGAGGTAGATGTGCTGGAAAGTGTGAATAGGAACAACTTGAGATGGTTCGGCCATATGGAACGTATGGAAAGCGAGAGAATGACTAAGAGGGTGTACGAGAGCGAGGTGGAGGGACAGAGAGGGAGAGGTAGACCGAATATGAGGTGGAAGGATGGAGTGAGGAACTACATGAACGTAGGCGGTGCTGGTTGGGGGAAGGGGCGTCGACTGACTGGGGACAGAGGTGCATGGGGGCGGTTCGTTCGTGGCCACCTCTTCGGGGATCACGGCGTCAGGCAATAGATAGCATTGTTTAGGCCATTTTGTTTGAAGAACTGATTGAATGTGAGAAGGAATACAGTAAATTAAGATGATATAGCATTGTTTAGGCCATTTTGTTTGAAGAACTGATTGAATATGAGAAGGAATACAGTAAATTAAGATGATATAGCATTGTTTAGGCCATTTTGTTTGAAGAACTGATTGAATATGAGAAGGAATACAGTAAATTAAGATGATATAGCATTGTTTAGGCCATTTTGTTTGAAGAACTGATTGAATATGAGAAGGAATACAGTAAATTAAGATGATATAGCATTGTTTAGGCCATTTTGTTTGAAGAACTGATTGAATATGAGAAGGAATACAGTCAATTAAGATGATATAGCATTGTTTAGGCCATTTTGTTTGAAGAACTGATTGAATATGAGAAGGAATACAGTAAATTAAGATGATATAGCATTGTTTAGGCCATTTTGTTTGAAGAACTGATTGAATATGAGAAGGAATACAGTAAATTAAGATGATATAGCATTGTTTAGGCCATTTTCTTTTGAAGAACTGATTGAATGTGAGAAGGAATACAGTAAATTAAGATGATATAGCATTGTTTAGGCCATTTTGTTTGAAGAACTGATTGAATATGAGAAGGAATACAGTAAATTAAGATGATATAGCATTGTTTAGGCCATTTTGTTTGAAGAACTGATTGAATATGAGAAGGAATACAGTAAATTAAGATGATATAGCATTGTTTAGGCCATTTTGTTTGAAGAACTGATTGAATATGAGAAGGAATACAGTAAATTAAGATGATATAGCATTGTTTAGGCCATTTTGTTTGAAGAACTGATTGAATATGAGAAGGAATACAGTAAATTAAGATGATATAGCAATGTTTAGGCCATTTTGTTTGAAGAACTGATTGAATATGAGAAGGAATACAGTAAATTAAGATGATATAGCATTGTTTAGGCCATTTTGTTTGAAGAACTGATCGAATATGAGAAGGAATACAGTAAATTAAGATGATATAGCATTGTTTAGGCCATTTTTGTTTGAAGAACTGATTGAATATGAGAAGGAATACAGTAAATTAAGATGATATAGCATTGTTTAGGCCATTTTGTTTGAAGAACTGATTGAATATGAGAAGGAATACAGTAAATTAAGATATAGCATTGTTTAGGCCATTTTGTTTGAAGAACTGATTGAATATGAGAAGGAATACAGTAAATTAAGATGATATAGCATTGTTTAGGAAGGGAAGAGGATGTGTAGATCAGATTTTTACCCTGAATTGTGTTGTGGAGAAGTATCTGAAGAAGAAACAAAAGGTGTATGTTGCCTTTATGGACTTGGAGAAGGCCTATGACAGAGTGGATAGAGAAGGTTTGTGGAAAGTACTTAGAATATACAGAGTAGAGGGCAAGTTGCTGAAAGCAGTGAAGAGCATGTACAGTATGAGGTGCAAAGGCGGCAGTTCGTGGGGAGAGTGAGCAGAGCGAGTTCTTTGACCTGAATTTTGGTTTGAAACAGGGGTGTGTGGTGTTTTGTTTACTGTATATATATGGATGGAGTCATGAAAGAAATCCTATCAAGAGCAGTGGATGTTGGTTGTATCGCTGAAAAAAGAGGGAATTGAGTAGAAGCTACCTATACTGCAGTTTGCGGCTGATACAGTTTCTGATGAGTGATAATGAAGGGAGTTGCAGGGTCTGGTAAATGAGTTCGGAACAGTGTGCGAAAAAAAAAAAGGAATTTGAAGGCAAATACGGGGAAGAGCAAGGTTATGGTCTTCGAAAGGGGTGAAGTCACAGAGTGTGAGGTGAAGCTGAACGGTCAGGCTATGGAGATCGTCAAATCTTTTAAGTATCTGGGCAGTGTGTTGAGTAAAGATGGGACTATGGATGAAGAGGTGCGGGAGAGGGTACAACAGGGAAAGAGGGTTGTAGGAACGCTAAAAGCAGTAACAAGAAATAGGGTGGTCAGTATGGAAGTGAAGAAGTCCTTGCATGACAGTGTGGTAATCGTGACACTGACTTGAAGAGCATGGACATTGGTTGAGAGACTCAGACCAAGAGAAAGAGCAGTGGAAATGAATTACTTAAGGAGTGCGTGCGGAGTAACATGGAGGGATAGACAGACTAATGAGGAAGTAAGAAAAAGGTGTGGTGTGGAGGTAGATGTGCTGGAAAGTGAATAGGAACAACTTGAGATGGTTCGGCCATATGGAACGTATGGAAAGCGAGAGAATGACTAAGAGGGTGTACGAGAGCGAGGTGGAGGGACAGAGAGGGAGAGGTAGACCGAATATGAGGTGGAAGGATGGATTGAGGAACTACATGAACGTAGACGGTGCTGGTTGATGAAAGAGGCGACGACTGACTAGGGAGAGAGGTGCATGAGATCGTTTCTTTCATGGCCACCTCTTCGGGGATCACGGCGTCAGCAAATAGCATTGTTTAGGCCATTTTGTTTGAAGAACTGATTGAATATGAGAAGGAATACAGTAAATTAAGATGATATAGCATTGTTTAGGCCATTTTGTTTGAAGAACTGATTGAATATGAGAAGGAATACAGTAAATTAAGATGATATAGCATTGTTTAGGCCATTTTGTTTGAAGAACTGATTGAATATGAGAAGGAATACAGTAAATTAAGATGATATAGCATTGTTTAGGCCATTTTGTTTGAAGAACTGATTGAATATGAGAAGGAATACAGTAAATTAAGATGATATAGCATTGTTTAGGCCATTTTGTTTGAAGAACTGATTGAATATGAGAAGGAATACAGTAAATTAAGATGATATAGCATTGTTTAGGCCATTTTGTTTGAAGAACTGATTGAATATGAGAAGGAATACAGTAAATTAAGATGATATAGCATTGTTTAGGCCATTTTGTTTGAAGAACTGATTGAATATGAGAAGGAATACAGTAAATTAAGATGATATAGCATTGTTTAGGCCATTTTGTTTGAAGAACTGATTGAATATGAGAAGGAATACAGTAAATTAAGATGATATAGCATTGTTTAGGCCATTTTGTTTGAAGAACTGATTGAATATGAGAAGGAATACAGTAAATTAAGATGATATAGCATTGTTTAGGCCATTTTGTTTGAAGAACTGATTGAATATGAGAAGGAATACAGTAAATTAAGATGATATAGCATTGTTTAGGCAGTTTGTTTGAAGAACTGATTGAATATGAGAAGGAATACAGTAAATTAAGATGATATAGCATTGTTGTTTAGGCCATTTTGTTTGAAGAACTGATTGAATATGAGAAGGAATACAGTAAATTAAGATGATATAGCATTGTTTAGGCCATTTTGTTTGAAGAACTGATTGAATATGAGAAGGAATACAGTAAATTAAGATGATATAGCATTGTTTAGGCCATTTTGTTTGAAGAACTGATTGAATATGAGAAGGAATACAGTAAATTAAGATGATATAGCATTGTTTAGGCCATTTTGTTTGAAGAACTGATTGAATATGAGAAGGAATACAGTAAATTAAGATGATATAGCATTGTTTAGGCCATTTTGTTTGAAGAACTGATTGAATATGAGAAGGAATACAGTAAATTAAGATGATATAGCATTGTTTAGGCCATTTTGTTTGAAGAACTGATTGAATATGAGAAGGAATACAGTAAATTAAGATGATATAGCATTGTTTAGGCCATTTTGTTTGAAGAACTGATTGAATATGAGAAGGAATACAGTAAATTAAGATGATATAGCATTGTTTAGGCCATTTTGTTTGAAGAACTGATTGAATATGAGAAGGAATACAGTAAATTAAGATGATATAGCATTGTTTAGGCCATTTTGTTTGAAGAACTGATTGAATATGAGAAGGAATACAGTAAATTAAGATGATATAGCATTGTTTAGGCCATTTTGTTTGAAGAACTGATTGAATATGAGAAGGAATACAGTAAATTAAGATGATATAGCATTGTTTAGGCCATTTTGTTTGAAGAACTGATTGAATATGAGAAGGAATACAGTAAATTAAGATGATATAGCATTGTTTAGGCCATTTTGTTTGAAGAACTGATTGAATATGAGAAGGAATACAGTAAATTAAGATGATATAGCATTGTTTAGGCCATTTTGTTTGAAGAACTGATTGAATATGAGAAGGAATACAGTAAATTAAGATGATATAGCATTGTTTAGGCCATTTTGTTTGAAGAACTGATTGAATATGAGAAGGAATACAGTAAATTAAGATGATATAGCATTGTTTAGGCCATTTTGTTTGAAGAACTGATTGAATATGAGAAGGAATACAGTAAATTAAGATGATATAGCATTGTTTAGGCCATTTTGTTTGAAGAACTGATTGAATATGAGAAGGAATACAGTAAATTAAGATGATATAGCATTGTTAGGAAGGGAAGAGGATGTGTAGATCAGATTTTTACCCTGAATTGTGTTGTGGAGAAGTATCTGAAGAAGAAGAAACAAAAGGTGTATGTTGCCCTTATGGACTTGGAGAAGGCCTATGACAGAGTGGATAGAGAAGGTTTGTGGAAAGTACTTAGAATATACGGAGTAGAGGGCAAGTTGCTGAAAGCAGTGAAGAGCATGTATGAGGGTGCAAAGGCGGCAGTACGTGTGGAGAGTGAGCAGAGCGAGTTCTTTGACCTGAATGTTGGTTTGAAACAGGGGTGTGTGGTGTCCCCGTGGTTGTTTACTGTATATATGGATGGAGTCATGAAAGAAATCCTAACAAGAGCAGTGGATGTTGGTGTATCGCTGAAAAGGGAGGGAATTAAGTGGAAGCTACCTATACTGCTGTTTGCGGATGATACAGTTCTGATGAGTAATAATGAATGGGAGTTGCAGGGTCTGGTAAATGAGTTTGGAACAGTGTGCGAAAAACGGAATTTGAAGGTAAATACGGGGGCAAGGTTATGGTCTTCGAAAGGGGTGAAGTCACAGAGTGTGAGGTAAAGCTGAACGGTCAGGCTATGGAGATCGTCAAATCTTTTAAGTATCTGGGCAGTGATTTGCGTAAAGATGGGACTATGGATGAAGAGGTGCGGGAGAGGGTACAACAGGGAAAGAGGGTTGTAGGAACGCTAAAAGCAGTAACAAGAAATAGGGTGGTCAGTATGGAAGTGAAGAAGTCCTTGCATGACAGTGTGGTAATCCCGACACTGACTTACGGAAGCGAAGCATGGACGTTGGTTGAGAGACTCAGACCAAGAGTGAGAGCAGTGGAAATGAATTACTTAAGGAGTGCGTGCGGAGTACATGGAGGGATAGACAGACTAATGAGGAAGTAAGAAGGAGGTGTGGTGTGGAGGTAGATGTGCTGGAAAGTGTGAAAAGGAACAACTTGAGATGGTTCGGCCATATGGAACGTATGGAAAGCGAGAGAATGACTAAGAGGGTGTACGAGAGCGAGGTGGAGGGACAGAGAGGGAGAGGTAGACCGAATATGAGGTGGAAGGATGGAGTGAGGAACTACATGAACGAAGGCGGTGCTGGTTGGGGGAAGGGGCGTCGACTGACTGGGGACAGAGGTGCATGGGGGCGGTTCGTTCGTGGCCACCTCTTCGGGGATCACGGCGTCAGGCAATAGATAGCATTGTTTAGGCCATTTTGTTTGAAGAACTGATTGAATATGAGAAGGAATACAGTAAATTAAGATGATATAGCATTGTTTAGGCCATTTTGTTTGAAGAACTGATTGAATATGAGAAGGAATAATATAGCATTGTTTAGGCCATTTTGTTTGAAGAACTGATTGAATATGAGAAGGAATACAGTAAATTAAGATGATATAGCATTGTTTAGGCCATTTTGTTTGAAGAACTGATTGAATATGAGAAGGAATACAGTAAATTAAGATGATATAGCATTGTTTAGGCCATTTTGTTTGAAGAACTGATTGAATATGAGAAGGAATACAGTAAATTAAGATGATATAGCATTGTTTAGGCCATTTTGTTTGAAGAACTGATTGAATATGAGAAGGAATACAGTAAATTAAGATGATATAGCATTGTTTAGGCCATTTTGTTTGAAGAACTGATTGAATATGAGAAGGAATACAGTAAATTAAGATGATATAGCATTGTTTAGGCCATTTTGTTTGAAGAACTGATTGAATATGAGAAGGAATACAGTAAATTAAGATGATATAGCATTGTTTAGGCCATTTTGTTTGAAGAACTGATTGAATATGAGAAGGAATACAGTAAATTAAGATGATATAGCATTGTTTAGGCCATTTTGTTTGAAGAACTGATTGAATATGAGAAGGAATACAGTAAATTAAGATGATATAGCATTGTTTAGGCCATTTTGTTTGAAGAACTGATTGAATATGAGAAGGAATACAGTAAATTAAGATGATATAGCATTGTTTAGGCCATTCTGTTTGAAGAACTGATTGAATATGAGAAGGAATACTAATTAAGATGATATAGCATTGTTTAGGCCATTTTGTTTGAAGAACTGATTGAATATGAGAAGGAATACAGTAAATTAAGATGATATAGCATTGTTTAGGCCATTTTGTTTGAAGAACTGATTGAATATGAGAAGGAATACAGTAAATTAAGATGATATAGCATTGTTTAGGCCATTTTGTTTGAAGAACTGATTGAATATGAGAAGGAATACAGTAAATTAAGATGATATAGCATTGTTTAGGCCATTTTGTTTGAAGAACTGATTGAATATGAGAAGGAATACAGTAAATTAAGATGATATAGCATTGTTTAGGCCATTTTGTTTGAAGAACTGATTGAATATGAGAAGGAATACAGTAAATTAAGATGATATAGCATTGTTTAGGCCATTTTGTTTGAAGAACTGATTGAATATGAGAAGGAATACAGTAAATTAAGATGATATAGCATTGTTTAGGCCATTTTGTTTGAAGAACTGATTGAATATGAGAAGGAATACAGTAAATTAAGATGATATAGCATTGTTTAGGCCATTTTGTTTGAAGAACTGATTGAATATGAGAAGGAATACAGTAAATTAAGATGATATAGCATTGTTTAGGCCATTTTGTTTGAAGAACTGATTGAATATGAGAAGGAATACAGTAAATTAAGATGATATAGCATTGTTTAGGCCATTTTGTTTGAAGAACTGATTGAATATGAGAAGGAATACAGTAAATTAAGATGATATAGCATTGTTTAGGCCATTTTGTTTGAAGAACTGATTGAATATGAGAAGGAATACAGTAAATTAAGATGATATAGCATTGTTTAGGCCATTTTGTTTGAAGAACTGATTGAATATGAGAAGGAATACAGTAAATTAAGATGATATAGCATTGTTTAGGCCATTTTGTTTGAAGAACTGATTGAATATGAGAAGGAATACAGTAAATTAAGATGATATAGCATTGTTTAGGCCATTTTGTTTGAAGAACTGATTGAATATGAGAAGGAATACAGTAAATTAAGATGATATAGCATTGTTTAGGCCATTTTGTTTGAAGAACTGATTGAATATGAGAAGGAATACAGTAAATTAAGATGATATAGCATTGTTTAGGCCATTTTGTTTGAAGAACTGATTGAATATGAGAAGGAATACAGTAAATTAAGATGATATAGCATTGTTTAGGCCATTTTGTTTGAAGAACTGATTGAATATGAGAAGGAATACAGTAAATTAAGATGATATAGCATTGTTTAGGCCATTTTGTTTGAAGAACTGATTGAATATGAGAAGGAATACAGTAAATTAAGATGATATAGCATTGTTTAGGCCATTTTGTTTGAAGAACTGATTGAATATGAGAAGGAATACAGTAAATTAAGATGATATAGCATTGTTTAGGCCATTTTGTTTGAAGAACTGATTGAATATGAGAAGGAATACAGTAAATTAAGATGATATAGCATTGTTTAGGCCATTTTGTTTGAAGAACTGATTGAATATGAGAAGGAATACAGTAAATTAAGATGATATAGCATTGTTTAGGCCATTTTGTTTGAAGAACTGATTGAATATGAGAAGGAATACAGTAAATTAAGATGATATAGCATTGTTTAGGCCATTTTGTTTGAAGAACTGATTGAATATGAGAAGGAATACAGTAAATTAAGATGATATAGCATTGTTTAGGCCATTTTGTTTGAAGAACTGATTGAATATGAGAAGGAATACAGTAAATTAAGATGATATAGCATTGTTTAGGCCATTTTGTTTGAAGAACTGATTGAATATGAGAAGGAATACAGTAAATTAAGATAGCATTGTTAGGAAGGGAAGAGGATGTGTAGATCAGATTTTTACCCTGAATTGTGTTGTGGAGAAGTATCTGAAGAAGAAACAAAAGGTGTATGTTGCCTTTATGGACTTGGAGAAGGCCTATGACAGAGTGGATAGAGAAGGTTTGTGGAAAGTACTTAGAATATACAGAGTAGAGGGCAAGTTGCTGAAAGCAGTGAAGAGCATGTAATTAAACTATGAGGGTGCAAAGGCGGCAGTACGTGTGGAGAGTGAGCAGAGCGAGTTCTTTGACCTGAATGTTGGTTTGAAACAGGGGTGTGTGGTGTCCCCGTGGTTGTTTACTGTATATATGGATGGAGTCATGAAAGAAATCCTATCAAGAGCAGTGGATGTTGGTGTATCGCTGAAAAGGGAGGGAATTAAGTGGAAGCTACCTATACTGCTGTTTGCGGATGATACAGTTCTGATGAGTGATAATGAATGGGAGTTGCAGGGTCTGGTAAATGAGTTTGGAACAGTGTGCGAAAAACGGAATTTGAAGGTAAATACGGGGAAGAGCAAGGTTATGGTCTTCGAAAGGGGTGAAGTCACAGAGTGTGAGGTGAAGCTGAACGGCTATGGAGATCGTCAACTCTTTTAAGTATCTGGGCAGTGTGTTGAGTAAAGATGGGACTATGGATGAAGGTGCGGGAGAGGGTACAACAGGGAAAGAGGGTTGTAGGAACGCTAAAAGCAGTAACAAGAAATAGGGGGTCAGTATGGAAGTGAAGAAGTCCTTGCATGACAGTGTGGTAATCCCGACACTGACTTACGGAAGCGAAGCATGACGTTGGTTGAGAGACTCAGACCAAGAGTGAGAGCAGTGGAAATGAATTACTTAAGGAGTGCGTGCGGAGTAACATGGAGGGATAGACAGACTAATGAGGAAGTAAGAAGGAAAGTTGTGTGGAGGTAGATGTGCTGGAAAGTGTGAAAAGGAACAACTTGAGATGGTTCGGCCATATGGAACGTATGGAAAGCGAGAGAATGACTAAGAGGGTGTACGAGAGCGAGGTGGAAGGACAGAGGGAGAGGTAGACCGAATATGAGGTGGAAGGATGGAGTGAGGAACTACATGAACGAAGGCGGTGCTGGTTGGGGGAAGAGGCGTCGACTGACAGAGGTGCATGGGGGCGGTTCGTTCGTGCATTGTTTAGGCCATTTTGTTTGAAGAACTGATTCAGTAAATTAAGATGATATAGCATTGTTTAGGCCATTTTGTTTGAAGAACTGATTGAATATGAGAAGGAATACAGTAAATTAAGATGATATAGCATTGTTTAGGCCATTTTGTTTGAAGAACTGATTGAATATGAGAAGGAATACAGTAAATTAAGATGATATAGCATTGTTTAGGCCATTTTGTTTGAAGAACTGATTGAATATGAGAAGGAATACAGTAAATTAAGATGATATAGCATTGTTTAGGCCATTTTGTTTGAAGAACTGATTGAATATGAGAAGGAATACAGTAAATTAAGATGATATAGCATTGTTTAGGCCATTTTGTTTGAAGAACTGATTGAATATGAGAAGGAATACAGTAAATTAAGATGATATAGCATTGTTTAGGCCATTTTGTTTGAAGAACTGATTGAATATGAGAAGGAATACAGTAAATTAAGATGATATAGCATTGTTTAGGCCATTTTGTTTGAAGAACTGATTGAATATGAGAAGGAATACAGTAAATTAAGATGATATAGCATTGTTTAGGCCATTTTGTTTGAAGAACTGATTGAATATGAGAAGGAATACAGTAAATTAAGATGATATAGCATTGTTTAGGCCATTTTGTTTGAAGAACTGATTGAATATGAGAAGGAATACAGTAAATTAAGATGATATAGCATTGTTTAGGCCATTTTGTTTGAAGAACTGATTGAATATGAGAAGGAATACAGTAAATTAAGATGATATAGCATTGTTTAGGCCATTTTGTTTGAAGAACTGATTGAATATGAGAAGGAATACAGTAAATTAAGATGATATAGCATTGTTTAGGCCATTTTGTTTGAAGAACTGATTGAATATGAGAAGGAATACAGTAAATTAAGATGATATAGCATTGTTTAGGCCATTTTGTTTGAAGAACTGATTGAATATGAGAAGGAATACAGTAAATTAAGATGATATAGCATTGTTTAGGCCATTTTGTTTGAAGAACTGATTGAATATGAGAAGGAATACAGTAAATTAAGATGATATAGCATTGTTTAGGCCATTTTGTTTGAAGAACTGATTGAATATGAGAAGGAATACAGTAAATTAAGATGATATAGCATTGTTTAGGCCATTTTGTTTGAAGAACTGATTGAATATGAGAAGGAATACAGTAAATTAAGATGATATAGCATTGTTTAGGCCATTTTGTTTGAAGAACTGATTGAATATGAGAAGGAATACAGTAAATTAAGATGATATAGCATTGTTTAGGCCATTTTGTTTGAAGAACTGATTGAATATGAGAAGGAATACAGTAAATTAAGATGATATAGCATTGTTTAGGCCATTTTGTTTGAAGAACTGATTGAATATGAGAAGGAATACAGTAAATTAAGATGATATAGCATTGTTTAGGCCATTTTGTTTGAAGAACTGATTGAATATGAGAAGGAATACAGTAAATTAAGATGATATAGCATTGTTTAGGCCATTTTGTTTGAAGAACTGATTGAATATGAGAAGGAATACAGTAAATTAAGATGATATAGCATTGTTTAGGCCATTTTGTTTGAAGAACTGATTGAATATGAGAAGGAATACAGTAAATTAAGATGATATAGCATTGTTTAGGCCATTTGTTTGAAGAACTGATTTGTTGAATTTTGTTTGAAGAACTGATTGAATATGAGAAGGAATACAGTAAATTAAGATGATATAGCATTGTTTAGGCCATTTTGTTTGAAGAACTGATTGAATATGAGAAGGAATACAGTAAATTAAGATGATATAGCATTGTTTAGGCCATTTTGTTTGAAGAACTGATTGAATATGAGAAGGAATACAGTAAATTAAGATGATATAGCATTGTTTAGGCCATTTTGTTTGAAGAACTGATTGAATATGAGAAGGAATACAGTAAATTAAGATGATATAGCATTGTTTAGGCCATTTTGTTTGAAGAACTGATTGAATATGAGAAGGAATACAGTAAATTAAGATGATATAGCATTGTTTAGGCCATTTTGTTTGAAGAACTGATTGAATATGAGAAGGAATACAGTAAATTAAGATGATATAGCATTGTTTAGGCCATTTTGTTTGAAGAACTGATTGAATATGAGAAGGAATACAGTAAATTAAGATGATATAGCATTGTTTAGGCCATTTTGTTTGAAGAACTGATTGAATATGAGAAGGAATACAGTAAATTAAGATGATATAGCATTGTTTAGGCCATTTTGTTTGAAGAACTGATTGAATATGAGAAGGAATACAGTAAATTAAGATGATATAGCATTGTTTAGGCCATTTTGTTTGAAGAACTGATTGAATATGAGAAGGAATACAGTAAATTAAGATGATATAGCATTGTTTAGGCCATTTTGTTTGAAGAACTGATTGAATATGAGAAGGAATACAGTCAATTAAGATGATATAGCATTGTTTAGGCCATTTTGTTTGAAGAACTGATTGAATATGAGAAGGAATACAGTAAATTAAGATGATATAGCATTGTTTAGGCCATTTTGTTTGAAGAACTGATTGAATATGAGAAGGAATACAGTAAATTAAGATGATATAGCATTGTTAGGAAGGGAAGAGGATGTGTAGATCAGATTTTTACCCTGAATTGTGTTGTGGAGAAGTATCTGAAGAAGAAACAAAAGGTGTATGTTGCCTTTATGGACTTGGAGAAGGCCTATGACAGAGTGGATAGAGAAGGTTTGTGGAAAGTACTTAGAATATACAGAGTAGAGGGCAAGTTGCTGAAAGCAGTGAAGAGCATGTACAGTATGAGGGTGCAAAGGCGGCAGTACGTGTGGAGAGTGAGCAGAGCGAGTTCTTTGACCTGAATTTTGGTTTGAAACAGGGGTGTGTGGTGTCCCCGTGGTTGTTTACTGTATATATGGATGGAGTCATGAAAGAAATCCTATCAAGAGCAGTGGATGTTGGTGTATCGCTGAAAAGGGAGGGAATTAAGTGGAAGCTACCTATACTGCTGTTTGCGGATGATACAGTTCTGATGAGTGATAATGAATGGGAGTTGCAGGGTCTGGTAAATGAGTTCGGAACAGTGTGCGAAAAACGGAATTTGAAGGCAAATACGGGGAGAGCAAGGTTATGGTCTTCGAAAGGGGTGAAGTCACAGAGTGTGAGGTGAAGCTGAACGGTCAGGCTATGGAGATCGTCAAATCTTTTAAGTATCTGGGCAGTGTGTTGAGTAAAGATGGGACTATGGATGAAGAGGTGCGGGAGAGGGTACAACAGGGAAAGAGGGTTGTAGGAACGCTAAAAGCAGTAACAAGAAATAGGGTGGTCAGTATGGAAGTGAAGAAGTCCTTGCATGACAGTGTGGTAATCGTGACACTGACTTGCGGAAGCGAAGCATGGACGTTGGTTGAGAGACTCAGACCAAGAGTGAGAGCAGTGGAAATGAATTACTTAAGGAGTGCGTGCGGAGTTACATGGAGGGATAGACAGACTAATGAGGAAGTAAGAAGGAGGTGTGGTGTGGAGGTAGATGTGCTGGAAAGTGTGAATAGGAACAACTTGAGATGGTTCGGCCATATGGAACGTATGGAAAGCGAGAGAATGACTAAGAGGGTGTACGAGAGCGAGGTGGAGGGACAGAGAGGGAGAGGTAGACCGAATATGAGGTGGAAGGATGGAGTGAGGAACTACATGAACGAAGGCGGTGCTGGTTGGGGGAAGGGGCGTCGACTGACTGGGGACAGAGGTGCATGGGGGCGGTTCGTTCGTGGCCACCTCTTCGGGGATCACGGCGTCAGGCAATAGATAGCATTATTTAGTCCATTTTGTTTGAAGAACTGATTGAATATGAGAAGGAATACAGTAAATTAAGATGATATAGCATTGTTTAGGCCATTTTGTTTGAAGAACTGATTGAATATGAGAAGGAATACAGTAAATTAAGATGATATAGCATTGTTTAGGCCATTTTGTTTGAAGAACTGATTGAATATGAGAAGGAATACAGTAAATTAAGATGATATAGCATTGTTTAGGCCATTTTGTTTGAAGAACTGATTGAATATGAGAAGGAATACAGTAAATTAAGATGATATAGCATTGTTTAGGCCATTTTGTTTGAAGAACTGATTGAATATGAGAAGGAATACAGTAAATTAAGATGATATAGCATTGTTTAGGCCATTTTGTTTGAAGAACTGATTGAATATGAGAAGGAATACAGTAAATTAAGAGTATATAGCATTGTTTAGGCCATTTTGTTTGAAGAACTGATTGAATATGAGAAGGAATACAGTAAATTAAGATGATATAGCATTGTTTAGGCCATTTTGTTTGAAGAACTGATTGAATATGAGAAGGAATACAGTAAATGATATAGCATTGTTTAGGCCATTTTGTTTGAAGAACTGATTGAATATGAGAAGGAATACAGTAAATTAAGATGATATAGCATTGTTTAGGCCATTTTGTTTGAAGAACTGATTGGATATGAGAAGGAATACAGTAAATTAAGATGATATAGCATTGTTTAGGCCATTTTGTTTGAAGAACTGATTGAATATGAGAAGGAATACAGTAAATTAAGATGATATAGCATTGTTTAGGCCATTTTGTTTGAAGAACTGATTGAATATGAGAAGGAATACAGTAAATTAAGATGATGCCATTTTGTTTGAAGAACTGATTGAATATGAGAAGGAATACAGTAAATTAAGATGATATAGCATTGTTTAGGCCATTTTGTTTGAAGAACTGATTGAATATGAGAAGGAATACAGTAAATTAAGATGATATAGCATTGTTTAGGCCATTTTGTTTGAAGAACTGATTGAATATGAGAAGGAATACAGTAAATTAAGATGATATAGCATTGTTTAGGCCATTTTGTTTGAAGAACTGATTGAATATGAGAAGGAATACAGTAAATTAAGATGATATAGCATTGTTTAGGCCATTTTGTTTGAAGAACTGATTGAATATGAGAAGGAATACAGTAAATTAAGATGATATAGCATTGTTTAGGCCATTTTGTTTGAAGAACTGATTGAATATGAGAAGGAATACAGTAAATTAAGATGATATAGCATTGTTTAGGCCATTTTGTTTGAAGAACTGATTGAATATGAGAAGGAATACAGTAAATTAAGATGATATAGCATTGTTTAGGCCATTTTGTTTGAAGAACTGATTGAATATGAGAAGGAATACTAATTAAGATGATATAGCATTGTTTAGGCCATTTTGTTTGAAGAACTGATTGAATATGAGAAGGAATACAGTAAATTAAGATGATATAGCATTGTTTAGGCCATTTTGTTTGAAGAACTGATTGAATATGAGAAGGAATACAGTAAATTAAGATGATATAAATTGTTTAGGCCATTTTGTTTGAAGAACTGATTGAATATGAGAAGGAATACAGTAAATTAAGATGATATAGCATTGTTTAGGCCATTTTGTTTGAAGAACTGATTGAATATGAGAAGGAATACAGTAAATTAAGATGATATAGCATTGTTTAGGCCATTTTGTTTGAAGAACTGATTGAATATGAGAAGGAATACAGTAAATTAAGATGATATAGCATTGTTTAGGCCATTTTGTTTGAAGAACTGATTGAATATGAGAAGGAATACAGTAAATTAAGATGATATAGCATTGTTTAGGCCATTTTGTTTGAAGAACTGATTGCATATGAGAAGGAATACAGTAAATTAAGATGTAAGGCATTGTTTAGGCCATTTTGTTTGAAGAACTGATTGAATATGAGAAGGAATACAGTAAATTAAGATGATATAGCATTGTTTAGGCCATTTTGTTTGAAGAACTGATTGAATATGAGAAGGAATACAGTAAATTAAGATGATATAGCATTGTTTAGGCCATTTTGTTTGAAGAACTGATTGAATATGAGAAGGAATACAGTAAATTAAGATGATATAGCATTGTTTAGGCCATTTTGTTTGAAGAACTGATTCAATATGAGAAGGAATACAGTCAATTAAGATGATATAGCATTGTTTAGGCCATTTTGTTTGAAGAACTGATTGAATATGAGAAGGAATGCGATATAGCCATTTTGTTGAAGAACTGATTGGAATACAGTAAATTAAGATGATATAGCATTGTTTAGGCCATTTTGTTTGAAGAACTGATTGAATATGAGAAGGAATACAGTATATTAACCCTTAATTAGCGGCTCACCACATAAGTCGTATTTAATAAAGCTGGACTATGTGGCGGCGCTCGACATAGGTCGAGTGGCAATTTCAGCACATAATGTTGCTGAGAGAGAGAGACAAGTGGTGGCAGGAGACTAGCGAGCGTATGACTGCTCCAGACCACCGCGGCGAACCTACTGACACGAATCTCAGCTCCCTCCTCCCTCTCTCACTCGCTACATACTGAATTATATGGGGAAAGTACCGAATTACATGCTTTTTGCACTCGCGTTGCACGGTTATTGCAAGAAAACTAGCCATCATAAAAGGATCGTTATGGTGTCATTCGAAAGCTCTGTTTATGCCCTTTCAGGGATAGGTACTTGTTTTACGTTCTGGGTCCCCTGCTCTGCCTGCTTCGTTGGTTTCACTTTTGAACACGTGCGGGGGCTGACGGAGGCGGCAGGAGGGGAGTGCATGCCCGCATGCCCACCCTTCCTGCCGCCCCCAACTAATTGTAGTGGGCCCTATCATTTCTCATCCTTTCTGTTTTCCGTTTTTCCCTTCTTCCCGCTGCCCCCTTCTTTGGGAGCACCGTGACTGTCATGAGGTAAACGACCGTACTCACTCTTTGGTTTCGTTGGAGGGTGTTGTGGGTCGGCAATCCCTACACCCGTCGAACTGTGGTACCCGACGTGTTCGAGCGAGGGGATACTTTTATGCCAAACCCTAACCCATGTGCTGGGTCGGCGATCGACGGATCGACGGCCCTTAAGGTGCATTAGTCGGGGTGTATATCTGCAAGAATTCCTAGGGCGGTCGTCCCGTCCTCTAATTGTGGCTCCATGGTGGGTTTGGAATCTGACTCAGATGAATTTAGAAATATTCGTCCTATGGAATCTAAAATTGCCCCCTCTGACGCCGACCCCTGCGAGAAATTGGACTGCCTCAAGGACCCTTCCCCTGCTGCCAACAGTGCCGGAGTTCCCCACTCAGGCATGGCACCCACAGACCTTGGCAAACCTCCTAAGGATACTGTGACGAATTCTCCATCGTCGGGTAGTGAGATCCATCAGGTGATCTCCCCGGCATCAATTCCTATGCACAGTACTGTCTCTGTGATCAATAATAGTGATGACAACCCCACAGTCTCGACTTTAACTTCTAAATTACCAGATTATGATTCTAGCCTTAGCCTACCTCTTCATTCCGTTGACAACCTTACTGAAGAACCTCGCATGCCCTCAGCTGCCACCCCTACGGATGCTTCTTGCATCCCTGACCCGTCTGTGACTACATCTGTTACCATCTTCCCTCCGGATGCAGGATCTCCTACCTCAATTAAACCTGCTTCTGTACCTCCACGATCTCAACGGGCCGTTAATGCAGGTACAGGAAAAGACCTTGCCGGTATTTCCTCTGCCATTCACACGCTTCAACCGTTCGTACCTTCGCATAACCGACAAAGGCGTAAACGTAACACGTATACCCCTGCTTCGAAGGACACTTATAACGCTATGTTCAGTCCCCCTGATTGGTCACGGTTTTTCACGGTCTCTGGTGAACCTATGGATGATTTCAGTCTATACGATACTCTCGCACAAGATATTGGTGACTTCACCATGCATGCTGTTGGATCGGCCAAGCGCATGATTGAGGTGAAAACACAGGAGCAATCAGAAGCCTTACAAGCCTACCTCGACACCCCTAACGACAGATACACAGGTAAACCAGATGAATACCTGAATCAGTGTACTGGCACGGTTGCGCTCCCTTCCGACTTCGAATTTGCAGATCAATAGCTTTACAGACTCAACCAATCGTATCTTAAAATTATTGCAAAGAACTGACCCCACTGTTGTTAAAGTTGACACTTATACTGCTCCTCAGCGTGGAAATCGGCCCCCACTACGCATTGTCAAAATCTATTTTAAGCGCCATGACCTCCCTATGCATGTCCGTCTTGCAGGTCGCCAACTGCAGGTACGAAGGTATGTTAACAAGCCGAGACAATGCACAAATTGCTGGAAGCTTGGGCATTCAACCCCACGGTGTCGGGCTCTCAATGCTCGTTGCTTAAATTGCGGCTCAGAACAACATGCTCTCAACAATTGTCAAGTCAGCGCACCCCGTTGTGCAAATTGTGACGGGTCCCACAAAGCCAATGACAGAACATGCCCGCACTTTGCGTTTCATCGTGACGTATTACATTTACAGGCCACAAAAGGACTCCCCTTCCGGTCTGCTGCAGCACAATTAAGGCAGGAAGGTAAATCTCCTCCATATCGACGGTTTGAATCAACTACACCCGCTGACTCCTCTGACCACCAGCGTCCAGAGCAGCCTCCGGCACCACCTATTAGCCCACAACATTACCCCACCCATGATACCTTCCGTTTAGTTCACCTTAACTCCCGGACCTATCCACCTCTAACAGGTTCGAGGGATTTACTAACTTGACCGATGATACTGAGTTTTGGAACATGACTGCCGAAGAGAACCTCATGGAATGTAACACAGTACCAGATATAGAGACTTCTCCCCAATCTCGCTCCACCCAGTCGCGGCCTCGGAAAAAGCGTAAGGTTGCAAGTCCTATCCGGTCATTATCCCGGACCTCGAAACTCGGTTCCACCACACAGAAGTGGGTTATGCCTACCCACGATCCGGACTGTGGCTGCCATAACTGCGGCCGATTCTTTCTACTTCAGCACAAGACTTCTACCCGTACAGTACTCACCGAACATCTTCACAAATTTCTTTCCAAGCGAGCTCCAGCGGAAGATGCTCCAATTCACCCGACTCCTTGTTATTGTGTCACCCATATTTGTGAATCTGATCCTACGCCCAAGGACTTGATGCAGAGATTCCTGAAGGACAATAACCTGTTGGATTCTGACTTGACTAATATAGAGCTATCACAATCCCGATTTGATGTTCACTGTGGTAAACTATCAATGGAAGTTAAATATTACTAAGCTATAATGAATCAAATAAAATCAATCTAAATGAATACTCTATATCTAAATTGAATTCAATCTGAAACAAGCTAATTTATATCCAAAGGTCTCACATAATAAATGTATATAATTATAGGGTAAGGTTATAAGGGTTAATATTAGCCAGGAATTAACTCACCAATAGTTCCACGTGGCAATGAGGCAAGGGAGAACGTTTACCCAATATGGTGGTGGACAATGGGGAACGAGACTTCGGTCCCGAGACAGGAGTCAAGTTAAAGAAAGAATAAATGATTACATGGGAATGGACATGAATATTATGCTTATCTATCAGTCAGTCATGATGTCGATGAGAGCGTCGTGATGGTGTAGCTGTGTGTATTGCTGTATGTGTATTGTGATTAGAGGCACAAAAGCACGATCAACTGAGGGCGGAAAATTAGATGTTAACTGGTTGGTGTTCGTGAAGGCTCTGACGTACCTCAAAAGCACACCTTGCTGCCTTGGCAAACCGCCAGGAGCCCAAATTATCGTACCGCATTTAGGTTGCTCTATACGATAAATTATATTAATATATACGATAAATTCATATATACTACATAAGACCATGGCAATATTGCTTAATAGCATATTAGGCCTTTTATAACTTAACTTATTTACAATCTTATAATATACGATCTACTCGTCCTACATCGTGCTGTAGGAGAGATCGTGACGTCACAGAGACATCCAAGATCACAAAAGAGTCATAGTCTATCGTATTTATACGATACACTCCCCCCACAAAAAAGACCTGAACCCCACCTTAAACCTAAAGTTGCCCAGAGGCTATCTTCTGACGCCACAAGTCGACAGCGCCAGCAGCAGCGCGTCTGGGACGCGTCCCGGTCCGAGAATAATCACCATCAGTATGAGGTGAGTCGTTCCTTCGAGAATCCTCGGACCCAGCAATAACAGGTGGAGCCTCAGATTGCAATGCGGAATCTAGCTCCAAAGCGTACAAACGTGCGATAGGACGAACAGTAGTTCCAGTGGCATCTGGTATCTCTTAGACACCGCTACCGCAGAGTACAACGAGGGATCCTCTAACTCTACTATGGACTGAAAATCAGATGGAAACGCAGTCAATGGTTTTCCATATAGCAAGTGAGCTGGCGTTAATGGTAGTGGTTCTTGCAGGTCGGTGTACACATATGTAAGCGGGCGATCATTCACGACTGCCTCTATCTCTGTGAGGACTGTCGTCAACTCACTCTTTTTTAATAGAGCACGTCCTACAACCGCTCTTAGTCCTGACTTTACTATGCCGACACACCGTTCCCACATTCCACCAAACCAAGGTGCCTTAACTGGAATGAACCTCCATTCGCACTTTTTCTCTCCCAAAAAGTGATGATAGTAGGATCACTACTCATATCCTTTAGATATTTTGATGCTTGGACATAAGTGGGAGCATTGTCGCTAAGAATGAGTTGAGGGAATGAACGACGGGCACAAAACCGTCTGAACGCCAGCATAAATTCTTCGCTAGACATATTATCACATAGTTCTAGGTGTACCGCTCGAGACGTCGCACAGGTAAACAATAATATATAAAACCTTCTCATGCTCCCTCGTCTTCAATGCCCCTGTGTAATCTAATCCTACCGCTTGGAAAGGTTCTACGTGCTTTACACGGCATTCAGGTAGAGGTGGAGCTGGTCCAGTTGCATATGGTTTACCCTTTAGTCTCTGGCATATTACACACTTTCTCACTACGCGTCGAGCTACTTGTCGAACTCTGGGTATCCACCATGTGAGACGTAAATTTGATATAATATGACATACCCCGTAGTGTTTTACTTCCCTATGTGCACGTATGATCAATAGATCAGTAACGTGATGTCTTGTTGGCATAAGTATAGGTCGGTTTGTGCCGTCTGGTACACCCGACCACTTCAGGCGACCCTCACACCTGATGAGGCCATTGTCTAGGTGCAACCTTAGTTGACGCACTATATTAGGCATTAATGTCTTATTCGAGCCTTTCAAGGATTCTAATTCATTGGAAAAGGTTTCTACTTGAACCCATTTGATCAAAGTTACTTCAGCTGCTTTAAATTCACGAGCATCAATGTTGTGACCCCTGTTGCAGAGTTGGCCCGTTACTTTAAGCTTAAGATTGGATACATATCGCAACACCCAAGCTACAACTCTGACTAGTTTATTATAGTCACCGAATCTTGCCCACTTTATGATAGGACCCGGTGGCTCATTTGGTTGGGCTGTAACTGCCACTGTTTCCAGTGGCAGAAGTCCCTCACCAACAGCATGCCATATCGTCCATTCACTTTCATGGAGCAGCCACTTTGGACCATGCCACCACAATTCGGACTTCATTAACTGGCTAGCCGTTATACCCCTAGTTATGAGATCACTAGGGTTTTCCTTTGTATTTACATAATGATAAGCAACGTCTGGCAAAAGGGCTCTAATCTCATCTACCCTATTCCGCACATAAACTGGCAGAGACTTCTTGCTATGTATCCAGTTGAGTGCGACCTGGCTATCGCACCATACATGAACGATTTCAATATTTAATTCGCTCTCGTATGCTGCGCGTACATGTTGCACCAGACGTGCTAATAGCAGCATGGCAGTCAATTCCATTTTAGGGATAGTTACCTTTTTAACCGGGGCTACTTTGGCCCGGGCTGTAACTAAATGTGCCCCAAATGAAGTAACAACATATATGGCTACCCCGTATGCCGTGGCGCTAGCATCGCAAAACGTGTGTAACGTAACGTCACCGAACGCCGCCACTTTACGAGGTATAGGTTTAGTACATAGGATGGCATATTCATTCAACAACAATGTCCCTTGGTCATTCAGGTCCTCGGGCAAACTGTCATCCCATCCTATTTTACGTCTCCAAACTTCCTGCATTAGAATCCTAGCTCTTATGGTAACAGGTAATGCTAGACCCAAAGGATAAAAAAATTGCGCAACTTTGCTCAACAGACTTCTTTTTGTGCGCTCCTGTCTGCTGAGCAAAAGACCTTGTTTGAAAAGTTAGTATGTCATGTTTAGGTTGCCAGATCATCCCCAAATTTCTGGACTTTTCCTGGTTAAGAGATGCCGTACCATCCACCTGTATTAAACTCTGAAGATCTTCACTATTAGTAACCCACTCGCGGAGAAATAGATGTGCATCCGCAAACAATCTGCGTGCTTGCCAGTATGCATACAACAAATCATCTTGACTATCGCTAGTACCCTGCAAATTGTCAATGTATAATCCGCGAGATAGTTTACTTGTGTCCTCATGAGTGTCAGCTAGATGTTTTCTGATTGTGGCATTTAACAAAAACTGCGAGCAAGTGGCCCCAAAGAGTACAACCCGAAAACGGTATATTATGATGGGACTTTCAGAGTCGCTAATGTCGCTTAACCAAAGAAAGCGGGTAACATCTCTATCTTCCTCCTTTAGCTTGACCATCAAGACTGCTTTCTCGATGTCACTGGTATAGGCGTACTTCCCCAGCCTAAACCGCAATAGATGTTGGGACAGGTCCGACACCATGGACGGACCTGTCAACAGGCAGTCATTCAGACTGGGTTGTTGACCTTGGTGGGCAGAACAGTCATACACCACCCGTATTGGTGTGGTGACGCTGTCTTTCTTTACCCCATGATGGGCCAGATAGTGAACCCTACCCTTCTTACACGGTTCCTCGACATCGACTCTCTCAATAAAACCCCTATCCTCATAACTCCGAAATACATCGTCATACGCCTGGCGCGTGCTCGGTTCGTTAGACAATTTCCGCTGCAATGCGCGCAAGCGACCTAATGCCAAACCATAGTTGGTAGGCAGGCTTATCTCACTGTTCTTCCAAGGTAAACTAACTTTATATTGCTTGTCTGAGGCACAGTAGCACACAGACTCGTCAAACCTTTGTAGCGCAACTTCCGAGTCATAATCAGTCTCCATAGGATTAATGCCTATGTGATCCAATCTCCACAGTCGTTCCAGGTCGAACTCGGCAGACATCTTAGGGTCACTAGGTTGGGAATCCTCCCTTCCCAACTCCTCTGCCGCGGTTACATTGACTCTATATATCGAGACCGTGTCGACCAGAACCTTTGACTGTGTAGTATTTTTTTTTTTTTTTTTTTTTAAGAGACAATGAACGGAGGAAGGAAAAACACAGATAAAACAAAAAGGTCCATGTGCCTAAAGGCATCCTCCATTCATAAAATGTTTGTAACAACTGGATTTAAACATTTGTTGATTGTAAGTTTGTGGAAAGCAATTCGAGGGAAGTGAATTCCAAAGAGTAGTAGCTCTGGGGATAAATGAATTCTGATAAGCAGAAGTTCTGCATTGTGGAGGAGAAAGTGTAAATTCATGGGCGCTCTCAGCTGCCCTAGTTCTACGGGGAAAGATGTGGAGAGGCGGCACAATTGAAGCAAGTTCCTCGGAACAATTGCTGTGAAAATATCTGTAGAATAATGCAAGGGATGCAACGTTTTTCGTATGGCTAATGTAGGAAGGTCCTGTGTGATTGCAGGGTTATTGATTAATCTAATAGCTTTATTTTGAATTTTGTCCAACTGCCTCAATGCAACCACTCCACTTCCACCCCACAGAGGTGAACAGTAATCCATCTGAGAGCGCACATGACTTTTATATTACGGCCAACTGCTCGTCAGTGAAGAATTCTCGAACTCTGTACAGGAGTCCCAGTTTTTTAGAGGCATTCTTAGCAATGCTTCTAACATAATGTGTCCAGCTCAAGTTAGTAGTTAATGTTACACCGAGAATGTCAATACTAGGGGAAGTGGGAATATTTACATCATTAAAAAATATATGGGAGTCAGTGAGATTCTGTCGGTTAGAAAATGAATGTACTTGGTTTTCTGTGCATTAAAGGAAACTAGATTCTCTTGTCCCCATTCATTAATTCTAGAAAGGTCCTGGTTCAAGAAATTGCAGTGTTTATTTTGAATTTATAAGATCGGTTGGGTGAAAGAATTGGTAAATGTGAAGGAACTGTGGAGTGTTGAGTCATCTGCGTAGGAATGTATTGGATTATGAGTGGTAGATATGAGATCATTGATATGAATGAGGAACAGAGTTGGGGCCAAAACTGATCCCTGGGGAACACCAGCATTTATTGAGTGAAATTGAGAATAAAGGCCATCTACCATTACATGTATTTTTCTGTTATGAAGATAAGAAGAAATTAGTGGAACTAATGATGCAAGGCCGTAGTGTGACATCTTCGACAATAAGGATTGATGCCAGACTCTATCAAATGCCTTTGATATCCAGTGCTATTGTATGTGTTTCACCATGTTGGTCTGTAGCTTGGTTGATTTGATGCGTAAGAAGGCAAAGAATGTCTGCAGTTGATCGACATCGTCTAAAACCATATTGCCTATCACTGATTAATTTATTATTCTCCAGATGCTTAATTATGTGATTATTTAATATAATTTCAAAAACTTTGCCAAGAGTGGAAGTTATAGCTATTGGTCTGTAGTTTGATGGATCTGAAGAGGCACCTTTTTTAGGAACTGGATGGATGTTTGCTTCTTTCCAGGGTACTGGGAAGCATGAGGTATGAGTACACAGACGGAAAATTTTTCCCATACAGGAGCGAGCACCAAGGAGCAATTCTTAAGTACTATTGGAGGAATTTCATCTGGACCAGGAGCCTTATCTACTGAGAGATTCTGCAAAATAGTTTTGACATGTCTGGTGTGGATCTTAAGTGAGGGAATTTCAGGTGAATAAAATTAAGTACAGGGACATCTTGATTTATTTCATCTAAGGTTGAGTTGGTGGAGAAAATATCTGCAAGAAGGTTAGCTTTACCTCGTGGGTCACTTACAAGATTGCCAGTCGGAGATTTTAATGGTGGAATGGATGAAGCAGTAGTGAAGTTGGATTTGAATGAGTTAAGAGTAGACCAAAATATTTTGTTATCATTTGGATTATTTAGAAGTTTATTTGCCTGCTTATGGAGAAAGTTTGATTTAGTTAGGTTTAATACAGTTTTGGCATGATTTCTGATGTTTCTAAAGTAATTAAAGGCTTCATGTGTTTTTGATCTTGTGTATGCATTGTAGGCTATTGCTTTTTGTTCAGTTACTCTAGCACAATTATGGTCAAACCATTTAGGTGAATTAGATCTTTTACTGTACTTTTGATGAGGAATAAAAGTTTCCATTCCAATTTTTACAAAATCTTGTATGTGGCTCAAGGTGGAGTGTGCATCATTAGAAAAGAAAGAGGTCCAGGGAATATCAATAAGAAACCTGAAGACCCTCCCAGTCTGCCCTATCGTAATGCCATTTAGTC
The DNA here is from genome assembly GCA_032716605.1 of Paralithodes platypus. Taxonomy (NCBI): domain Eukaryota; kingdom Metazoa; phylum Arthropoda; class Malacostraca; order Decapoda; family Lithodidae; genus Paralithodes; species Paralithodes platypus. The sequence goes on along the minus strand of CM064524.1, from coordinate 27,390,284 downwards.
ACCAAAACAGGTTCAGAGTGGGAAGGTGTGGTAGGTGATAGACAGGTGGCCTGTATCAGACAGTGATCAGAAGATCCAAGTGGGACCTCACTGTAACATCATAATTTTCTGAATTGGTTGTTAAAAATAAGTCCAGTAGGTGGGAATTATGATTAGGATTATCTGGTACACGGGTGGGTTGGTTGACTAGTTGAATGAGATTAAATGAGTCTGCAAATAGCTCACATTCAAGACCAGCATCATCAGTCCTGGCTGAATGAGTGAGCCATTCAACATTATGGACATTAAAATCACCCAACACAGTGATTTCAGAAGAAGCATTTAAGTTGAGGACACTGAGTTGTGAGGACAGAGAATCAAAAAGACTTTGCTCTTTTGCACCTTTCCGCTCATGCAGTATCCAAATTTAGTGGGGATTAAAATTACACCACACATCTTTTTAAATCCAGGGTATACTACTTCAGAATAATGATCCACACCAAGTAGAACATGCACCTCACTCTGATTTCCCATGGGATCTGACAAGTTAACCCCTTTGCTACGTAATGCGTGTTCCACCTTCTTCACACCCACAGATACATATTCTGGTAGGGTGTCTACTACGATACAAGTCATAAAGTACCGGTTTTTACGATAGAAATATGAAATCTCCGCTATCTCGTAGTCTTGTTTATCAGTAACCCCTGTGAAGCCCTGTAATCGAAGAGTCTCAGCCCCTACGATTCGGTGCTTCAGAGTCACTAGTACGGACCTCTTTATAAAGGAACGTTGAGACCCTTGATCTAGAAGTACCCGACAAACTTTGTTACTGTCATTACCTTCCATGGGAATCTGTATTGTGGGCAATATAGTGGTGTCTTGCGTACTACCTAGTGCCACAGTTGTAGTACCCTCATTTTTGACGTCTTTGACTTTATCTGCTGTAGGACACAACTTATCAAAGTGATGTCCTTTGCAGTGGCGACAGGGCCTTAAGTATGTAGCAGTACATTGTCCCTGCTTATCATGTTCTTTACTTAGACAACCTACACATAGCTTCAATCTTTTCGCCTGTGCTAGTTTTGTCTCATTTGTTGGGTATTTTACGCAGAAACTCCATTTATGTTTGTTGTTACATAGCTTACATAGAATCTGAGCAGGTTTCTGATACACACCCTCTTTCTTTACTTTAGTCCCCACTGTCATGCTTACTGTTCCCCTCTTCTCCACATTCTCACTCCCTCCCGACTCATACATTCTCCCTTTGTTCAACTGTAGATTATTGATCTCCTTACTGAACTGAGTTTTGAATTCCCCCAGCTCAAATGATCTTACCTTATCAAGTATTGCCATAGGAAGCTTCTGACGCAAGATAATGACTATCATTTCCTGCGTGGTAAGCCCTAGGGTATCTAGCGATCGAGTATGGCACTCCATATTTGCCCTGAAGTTTGTCAACTCATCAACCTTATACTGTGGTTCTGCGAGCCCCAACAAGGCAACGACATGGGCCATCTTCAACTGCTCTCTATCCCCGTATGTGGACTCTAATAAGTGTACCGCTTCAAGATAACTACCACCTACTACTGCAAAACCCTCTATTAAATGTAAGGCCTCTCCTTCCATTTGTCCCTTCAGATAGTGAAACTTGCGGACATTATCCAAAGAGGATTCATGGACCGTAGATCGAAATACGTCCCAGAAAGCTAACCACTCGGTTAACTTGCCCCCAAATGTAGGAAGATTGAGCTTTGGGAGGTGTACAGTATGTTTTGGGTCAGCCCTTCTATGGGCCTCATTATCGCCTCCCTTCTTACTCGCGATTGCACGCTGTAATAGGTACTTCGCTCTAAAGACAGGTTCGTCATAGAGGGCGCGATTATCACACTCTGTAACAATCTCTTCCTCCTCTGTCATGGCAGCCACAATCACCTCACTCAGAGCCGTAATACGACCGTGGGTAACCTGGACGTTTTCTAATCTAGCCTCCAATTCCTCTAGTTCAGCAGTAGTGATGAAAGTGTTGACGTCCACTATTAGCCTATTTATTACTCCCCGAAGTCCCGCCCTTTGATTTTTAGGGGCTTTGTTCAGCACCCCACTAGACGGTGTCTCTTTACCGTTTTTATCCATTTTGCTTGCGAGCCTATAGGCTATGTATCTAAATATCACGTTACAAAAACAACGGCCAAATAATAGGCTACTTAAGAGACGCCAACCGGCGGACTTCTATGTTATGGAGAAAAAATAGTACACTAAATAGCAATACCTACTAATGGATCATATTGAACAAGAAAAAATGTTAGGTCAGGTCATATGTCACAGGAAGTCTGAAACGGAAAAGAAAATTATTGGGGAAAGATGATGGGTGGGATGCAGGACTTAGGCAGGCACAACGATGTGACCCTGCATTCCGGCTCTAACCATCGCTTGGCTAGCCTTGCCAGTTTATCATAGAGTTGTTCCTGCATCCTGTTATATGTCCCCTTGTTCATTGCCTTAAAATCCCTTACTGGTAGCTAATTCCCGGGTCTGGGCACCAATGTGGTAAACTATCAATGGAAGTTAAATATTACTAAGCTATAATGAATCAAATAAAATCAATCTAAATGAATACTCTATATCTAAATTGAATTCAATCTGAAACAAGCTAATTTATATCCAAAGGTCTCACATAATAAATGTATATAATTATAGGGTAAGGTTATAAGGGTTAATATTAGCCAGGAATTAACTCACCAATAGTTCCACGTGGCAATGAGGCAAGGGAGAACGTTTTACCCAATATGGTGGTGGACAATGGGGAACGAGACTTCGGTCCCGAGACAGGAGTCAAGTTAAAGAAAGAATAAATGATTACATGGGAATGGACATGAATATTATGCTTATCTATCAGTCAGTCATGATGTCGATGAGAGCGTCGTGATGGTGTAGCTGTGTGTATTGCTGTATGTGTATTGTGATTAGAGGCACAAAAGCACGATCAACTGAGGGCGGAAAATTAGATGTTAACTGGTTGGTGTTCGTGAAGGCTCTGACGTACCTCAAAAGCACACCTTGCTGCCTTGGCAAACCGCCAGGAGCCCAAATTATCGTACCGCATTTAGGTTGCTCTATACGATAAATTATATTAATATATACGATAAATTCATATATACTACATAAGACCATGGCAATATTGCTTAATAGCATATTAGGGTTTTATAACTTAACTTATTTACAATCTTATAATATACGATCTACTCGTCCTACATCGTGCTGTAGGAGAGATCGTGACGTCACAGAGACATCCAAGATCACAAAAGAGTCATAGTCTATCGTATTTATACGATATTCACCAACCTCCTGTCAATGTGCGTACCACCCTCACCACGCCTGATCCTCCCTGTAACCTTGAGCGACATGTTCCGTTAGCCGCTCCCCACTGCCCAGATCCCGATGCTCCCAAACCTAGAGACATTCCCCCACAAACTCCTGCTAACCCTACGACACCATCATCTGACAAACCTTCGATAAAGACTCATCATACCCCGAGCCCCTCACAATCTCCTGTATTGATATGTCACACCAATATCCCACCTGACAAATGTGGATGTCCAATTTGTTTCCGTAATTACATCACACCCCATATCTGTGCCACGGATCCCTGCCTCCTTGCTCGGACGCAGGAATTTGTCACCACACGTACACTTCCCCCTAACCCTGATGAAGATGTTACCTCCGCTTATCTATTTATGGACACTCTGCGCCAAAAACTCCTCCACTGCCCCACCCTTGTTCCTAAACTAGTCACACAATTCACAGCTATTTCTGAAAAATTTACAGACCTTACATCTACCCCTTCACCTTCATCCACACAAGCCTCTCCACACTCACAACCTTTACCAGACTCTCTTCAAGAGACCTCTATTGTCGATGACTCTGACAATCCTATTCTTGATGGCATATAACATTTTGCAATGGAATATAAACGGATACCAAACTCGCCTCCGTATGGGAGAATTACAACGATTACTTAAATTATATTCACCATTATGCATTTGCCTCCAACATGTAGGCAATTTTGTTGTCCCCCCCAGGCATTATACTGTTGCTGCTAGCTCCCCTATAACCCCTTCACATCTCCGAACGGCCATCCTTGTGCACTATAAGTGCGTATTTGTTCCTGTCACCCTTGACCCCAACCCTTTTCAAACAACTGCCGTCTCCATTTCATTACCAGACCTTCCTTCCTTGACTGTTTGCTCCTCCTACAATCAACCCTCCTGTCATTACAATACTTCAGACCTTCATCAACTAGTACAACAACTGACCCCACCGTACCTTATTCTGGGCGACTTTAACGCACACTCTCCCCTTTGGGGCAACCCAAACACAGACATCCCAGGCGATAAAATTGAAAAATATCTCCTTCATTCTACTCTTTGTTGTCTCAACTTTGACACCCCCACCTACAGATCTGCTACCCACTGTACATTTTCCGCTGTTGATCTTTCCTTTGCCTCGGATGATGCAGCTCCCCTATTTGACTGGTCAGTTTTACAGGATCGCTTCTCCAGCGACCACTACCCTATACTCCTTAACCCGGGAGCTGCGGGGAGACTCTTAAGAGTTCCCCCGGCGCACTGCGGGAAGACTCTTAAGAGTCAGAGAAAATAAAAATCAACTTTTGACATCGAAAAAAAAAAAAAAATTTATATTTTTTTTTTTTTTTTTTTTTTTTTTTTGGCCCCTGGGCCATGCAAAATCTCAGTCCTCTACCTCCCCTCCTTCCCCACTTTCCTCCTCTCCTTCAGTTATCACCTATTTTCCCTGTTATTCCCTTATTCGGAGGTATATTTTCGTGCTAACATTAGAAATCCGATTGGAGGGTGTGGTCATCACTGATAGCAAGCGAGTGCAAGAGAGAGAGAGAGAGTATCGATCGACTGTGTCTCAGTGGCCTTGGGGGAAATTGGCGGGAAAGCAGATTGCCTCACCCATACATTATACAACTCGCGGGCTATATCTCCGATTTTGACCATCCAAACGCTGTTTTCACTCGTTTTATTGTTGTTTCAGGTTAATACCTTTATAATCAACCCATAATAGGCGCATATGGATAAATATTAATGCTATTAATGGCACAATGAATATTTTAGTGACGGAAACACCTCAAATACGTCAGCACAGGGGGACGTTTCCAATTACCCCCATGCGCACTTCAGAGGTTAAGTATTTGTGCCCTGCATCCTCCCCTCAAATATCGAGTTATCTCTCTAAAGCCGATTGGACGTCTTATACGCACTCCTCTGCAGACGTTTCGGACTTCTCCCCTACCTCTTCCCCTGCCCACAATTTTGATTATTTTTCGTCCTTCCTGAACTCCATTGCACGCACTCATATCCCGCTTACCTCCTCGCTGACGCACCCTCGCCAGGTCCCTTGGTGGACGCCCACTCTAGCCCAAATGATAAAATTCAAGCATCGTGTGGAACGCCTTCTTAAGCGTCTGAGTGTTAGGCAGCGGCGTTTAACACCTTACGAGCGGCCTATGCGGTTTATTTATATGTACCGCACAGCGGGGTGTTTTTAGCCAAAATAGGGCTGTTTACGTGATCATTTTCATGCCTAAATAAGACCCAGAACGTAAAACAAGTACCTATCCCTGAAAGGGCATAAACAGAGCTTTCGAATGACACCATAATGATCCTTGTATGATGGATAGTTTTCTTGCAATAACCGTGCAACGCGAGTGCAAAAAGCAGGTAATTCGGTACTTTCGGTACATAATTGAGTATGTAGCGAGTGAGAGAGGGAGGAGGGAGCTGAGATTTGTGTCAGTAGGTTCGCCGCGGTGGTCTGGAGCAGTCATACGCTCGCTAGTCTCCTGCCACCACTTGTCTCTCTCTCTCAGCCACATTACGTGCTGAAATTGCCACTCGACCTATGTCGAGCGCCGCCACATAGTCCAGCTTTATTTAACTCGACTTATGTTGCTCGCCGCTAATTAAGGGTTAAAGACTGTTTCCCCCCGGCTTTTTTCCACTAATCGTTACTTTGACCTTATAACCATCACTATTGAAAAAATTGCCCTTAAAACGTTCTATAACAAGATCTGTGCAGTTGTCAAACGCAGTATCCTTGACAACAAGATACTTTCATGGCGATCATATATCTCGTCCTTCAATTCCCGCACCCCTCTCTCTACTTTATGGAAAAAGTTTCACAGTATCAACGGACGCACTGTACGGCCTCCACTCTCTCCACTCAAAGACCCTGCCTCGGACTCGCTTACACATGACCCCCTTGACATCGCTGCCATACATGCCAAACATTTCTGTCACGTCAGCTCAGACCAGTCATTGCCTCGTCAATTTCTTCGTTATAAATGTATGGAGGAATCTCGCCCGCTATCTTTTCATAGCGGGAAAACACATGAATATAACACCCCTTTTTCAATTCCGGAATTGCGACACGCGCTCGACCTGTGTACAGACACTACTCCTGGCCCGGATGGATTCTCGTACGCTCTCATCCGTCACCTCCATCCACGTGCGCTACAACATCTTTTACAACTGTACAATCAGTTTTGGATAAGTAACTACTTCCCACCGTCTTGGCGGCATGCTTACACTATACCCGTACCGAAGCCTGGAAAAGATCATAGTCTTCCCACAAATTACAGACCGATTGTGCTTACCTCATGCCTCTGCAAATTAATGGAAAAACTGATCAATCCTCGACTTTTACATTACGCTGAGTCACATGCCCTCCTATCCCCATATCAGAATGGTTCCCGCCCTGGCCGTTCTACACTGCACTCACTTATTCGCCTTGAACACCAAATACGTGATGGGTTCTCCAAGAACCAACCCACAGTGGCAATATTTTTTGACATTGCTAAGGCTTATGACACAACATGGAGACACAGGATTTTAAAAATTTTACACGATTCTGGCATGCGGGGTCCTCTTCCCTGCTTTTTACAACATTTTCTCTCTAACCGTACATTCCAGGTCAAAAATAATGGTCTCCTATCGGACATTATGTCACAAATTAATGGAATACCACAAGGCTGTGCCCTTAGCAGCTTACTCTTTATTATGGCGATCAATAGTGTCATACGCAGCCTCCCACCTGAAATATCGTATAGCTTGTATGTGGACGACTTCGCAATATATTATACTTCTCCCAGTCTGACTCACATACAACGGCGTCTCAACATTGCTCTAAAATCCATCCACTCTTGGGCATCCACTGCTGGTTTTCAATTTTCTGCTGAAAAGACTAACGCCGTTGTATTCTATAGAAATGTTCGACATTTACGTAACCAGTCCATTACTCTCACCATGGGACATTCTAATATTCAGATCCTTCCACATACCAGGTTCCTTGGTTTAATCTTTGATTCTCACCTCAATTGGAAGAGTCACATTGCCTGCTTAAAGGCACGTTGCCTCCAGAGAATGAATGTTCTGAAAACAGTCGCACGAGTCCATTGGGGCGCAGATCGTGCTACGCTTTTACTGTTCTACAGAGCTACCATCCTCTCAGCCCTAGATTATGGTAGCCCTGTCTATGGCATGGCCTCTGCTTCCACATTAGGAACCCTCGACAGCGTACACCATTTGGGCATCCGCATTAGCTCAGGGGCATTCCGTTCCTCTCGTGTGTCCAATATCCTATGCGAGGCTGGGACCTTACCTCTAGCCTATCACCGTCGATTAGTCCTCATGCGTACGGCTGTTCGCCTCCGTCATGACCCAACTCTGCTAGAACTATTCCATTCCACAGATAACTATCGTTCAACCATTCCAGTGCCATTCCCACTATTGTCTCGCCAATTGCTCTCCACTTACAATATCACCGTTCCTCCCATAACTCCCCCTCCTAGTCACATCACTCCGTGGACCCTAAAACACCCTACAGTTTGCTTTCACTTAGCAGATCAACTTGATGCCCAAGCCCCATCTCAACGTCGACATCTCGCTTTACAACATCTTGATGATCACATCCCGGCTGTTTTCATTTACACCGATGGCTCGAAAACTGCGGATGCCGTGGGTTGCGCTGCAGTCTCAGACCATGGCTTGTCTCAAAGTACCTTACACCATCACTCCATGGTTTTCACTGCTGAATTATGGGCTATTCAAGGTGCTTTAAGCACCATCTCTTCATTGTCGAGGAACTCTTCACGGGTCGTTATCTGTAGTGACTCAAAGAGTGCACTGCAAGCCTTATGTGTATTTGCCCCCAAGGACCCATTGGTCAAGACTATCATCCACACAATACACAAATTACAGTGCGCTAATCGTTCCATCACACTGTGCTGGATCCCCGCGCATGTAGGAATTCCCGGGAATGAGCGTGCAGACTTCCTCGCTAAGCAAGTGTGTCATGGAACACCCTCTACTACTTTGCTGCGTTCGGAGGATATGCTCCCTGTCCTCCGTCGCCATGTTTATGACGCTTGGCGAGTTGAGTGGAGAGCGCAACCATTAACTGGCCACCTTCGCTCCATTAAGGATGACATACACTTGTGGCCCTCTTCAATTAATGGTTCACGTGCAGACCAAACCCTATTAACTAGATTACGTTTAGGCCACACGCGCCTCACACATGGTTACCTGATGTCCACCCCTCGTGGTCCACCACCTGAATGCCAACATTGCCATACATCATTGACTGTTTTTCACTTTCTTTGTATTTGTCCCGTCTATGCATCTGAAAGACGGAGATTCTTGCTGAACACCTCATTACATGGCATCCTCTCTGACTCAGACTCTTTCAATTTCACCCCTATTCGTCACTTCCTGAGAGCGATAAATTTATACAATGACATATAACTGCTGAAATATATGTGACTTTAAACTCTGTACCACCTCCTCCACCACTAGCCTTGAGAGGGCCTAGGCCCAGTGGGCTAGTATAAAATAAAAGCATCATCAACAACAACTTTACGTTCTGGGTCTTATTTAGGCATGAAAATGATCACGTAAACAGCCCTATTTTGGCTAAAAACACCCCGCTGTGCGGTACACATAAATAAACCGCATAGGCCGCTCGTAAGGTGTTAAGATGATATAGCATTGTTTAGGCCATTTTGTTTGAAGAACTGATTGAATATGAGAAGGAATACAGTAAATTAAGATGATATAGCATTGTTTAGGCCATTTTGTTTGAATAACTGGTTGAATATGAGAAGGAATACAGTAAATTAAGATGATATAGCATTGTTTAGGCCATTTTGTTTGAAGAACTGATTGAATATGAGAAGGAATACAGTAAAGTAAGATGATCTATCTATCTATCTATTGCCTGACGCCGTGATCCCCGAAGGGGTGGCCACGAACGAACCGCCCCCATGCACCTCTCTCCCCAGTCAGTCGACGCCCCTCCCCCCAACCAGCACCGCCTTTGTTCATGTAGTTCCTCACTCCATCCTTCCACCTCATATTCGGTCTACCTCTCCCCCTCTGTCCCTCCACCTCGCTCTCGTACACCCTCTTAGTCATTCTCTCGCTTTCCATACGTTCCATATGGCCGAACCATCTCAAGTTGTTCCTTTTCACACTTTCCAGCACATCTACCTCCACACCACACCTCCTTCTTACTTCCTCATTAGTCTGTCTATCCCTCCATGTAACTCCGCACGCACTCCTTAAGTAATTCATTTCCACTGCTCTCACTCTTGGTCTGAGTCTCTCAACCAACGTCCATGCTTCGCTTCCGTAAGTCAGTGCCACAATTACCACACTGTCATGCAAGGACTTCTTCACTTCCATACTGACCACCCTATTTCTTGTTACTGCTTTTAGCGTTCCTACAACCCTCTTCCCCTGTTGTACCCTCTCCCGCACCTCTTCATCCATAGTCCCATCTTTACTCAACACACTGCCCAGATACTTAAAAGAGTTGACGATCTCCATAGCCTGACCGTTCAGCTTCACCTCACACTCTGTGACTTCACCCCTTTCGAAGACCATAACCTTGCTCTTCCCCGTATTTACCTTCAAATTCCGTTTTTCGCACACTGTTCCAAACTCATTTACCAGACCCTGCAACTCCCATTCATTATCACTCATCAGAACTGTATCATCCGCAAACAGCAGTATAGGTAGCTTCCACTCAATTCCCTCCCTTTTCAGCGATACACCAACATCCACTGCTCTTGATAGTATTTCTTTCATAACTCCATCCATATATACAGTAAACAACCACGGGGACATCACACACCCCTGTTTCAAACCAACATTCAGGTCAAAGAACTCGCTCTGCTCACTCTCCACACGTACTGCCGCCTTTGCACCCTCATACATGCTCTTCACTGCTTTCAGCAACTTGCCCTCTACTCCGTATATTCTAAGTACTTTCCACAAACCTTCTCTATCCACTCTGTCATAGGCCTTCTCCAAGTCCAGAAAGGCAACATACACCTTTTGTTTCTTCTCCACAACACAATTCAGGGTAAAAATCTGATCTACACATCCTCTTCCCTTCCTAAAACCTCCCTGCTCGTCGCCTATCCATTTCTCCGTTCTCACTCTCACTCTCTCAATCACTACCCTACTGTATACCTTCCCTACTACGCTTAGAAGAGATATTCCTCGGTGGTTACCACACACTCCTCTTTCCCCTTTGCCCTTATATAGGGGGACTATTATGCCAGTCTTCCAGTCATCGGGTGCACTCCCCTTCTCCCATGCTAGTTTGCACATTTTCCATACCCATTCTATCACTATCTCACCACCATACCTCAACATTTCCCCACACACTCCATCTGTTCCTGGTGCTTTCCCCAACTTCACTCTTTTCATGGCTTCCCACACTTCTGACCTCCTGATCCCCACCTCCTCCTCCACTACTTCTCTTCTTCTCCCTCCCATACCATATCCAGCTATGTTTGCTGGCTCTTCATTCCTTTCATTTAGCAACTCACTGAAGTACTCCCTCCATCTTTCGACTCTCTCTTGCTTCTCGGCTAGCATTCTCCCATTCTTATCTTTCACACCCTTACTGTTTCCCTTGCTACCTTCCCTAACTTTCTTGACTTCTTTCCAGAACAGTTTCTTACTCTCCCTCCATTTTACACTCAGATTCCTTCCAAATTTCTCATCTACTCTTCTCTTACTTTCCTTTACTACTCTCTTCACCACCCTCTTACTCTCCACGTACCTCGCTCGTTTCTGTCTCTCGGAATCTTCATTCCCTCTACTACCCAACCACTCTCTATATGCTTTAAGATGATATAGCATTGTTTAGGCCATTTTCTTTGAAGAACAGATTGAATATGAGAAGGAATACAGTAAATTAAGATGATATAGCATTATTTAGGCCATTTTGTTTGAAGAACTGATTGAATATGAGAAGGAATACAGTAAATTAAGATGATATAGCATTGTTTAGGCCATTTTGTTTGAAGAACTGATTGAATATGAGAAGGAATACAGTAAATTAAGATGATATAGCATTGTTTAGGCCATTTGTTTGAAGAACTGATTGAATATGAGAAGGAATACAGTAAATTAAGATGATATAGCATTGTTTAGGCCATTTTGTTTGAAGAACTGATTGAATATGAGAAGGAATACAGTAAATTAAGATGATATATCATTGTTTAGGCCATTTTGTTTGAAGATCTGATTGAATATGAGAAGGAATACAGTAAATTAAGATGATATAGCATTGTTTAGGCCATTTTGTTTGAAGAACTGATTGAATATGAGAAGGAATACAGTAAATTAAGATGATATAGCATTGTTTAGGCCATTTTGTTTGAAGAACTGATTGAATATGAGAAGGAATACAGTAAATTAAGATGATATAGCATTGTTTAGGCCATTTTGTTTGAAGAACTGATTGAATATGAGAAGGAATACAGTAAATTAAGATGATATAGCATTGTTTAGGCCATTTTGTTTGAAGAACTGATTGAATATGAGAAGGAATACAGTAAATTAAGATGATATAGCATTGTTTAGGCCATTTTGTTTGAAGAACTGATTGAATATGAGAAGGAATACAGTAAATTAAGATGATATAGCATTGTTTAGGCCATTTTGTTTGAAGAACTGATTCAATATGAGAAGGAATACAGTAAATTAAGATGATATAGCATTGTTTAGGCCATTTTGTTTGAAGAACTGATTGAATATGAGAAGGAATACAGTAAATTAAGATGATATAGCATTGTTTAGGCCATTTTGTTTGAAGAACTGATTGAATATGAGAAGGAATACAGTATATTAAGATGATATAGAATTGTTTAGGCCATTTTGTTTGAAGAACTGATTGAATATGAGAAGGAATACAGTAAATTAAGATGATATAGCATTGTTTAGGCCATTTTATTTGAATAACTGGTTGAATATGAGAAGGAATACAGTAAATTAAGATGATATAGCATTGTTTAGGCCATTTTGTTTGAAGAACTGATTGAATATGAGAAGGAATACAGTAAAGTAAGATGATCTATCTATCGCCTGACGCCGTGATCCCCGAAGGGGTGGCCACGAACGAACCGCCCCCATGCACCTCTGTCCCCAGTCAGTCGACGCCCTTCCCCCAACCAGCACCGCCTTCGTTCATGTAGTTCCTCACTCCATCCTTCCACCTCATATTCGGTCTACCTCTCCCCCTCTGTCCCTCCACCTCGCTCTCGTACACCCTCTTAGTCATTCTCTCGCTTTCCATACATTCCATATGGCCGAACCATCTCAAGTTGTTCCTTTTCACACTTTCCAGCACATCTACCTCCACACCACACCTCCTTCTTACTTCCTCATTAGTCTGTCTATCCCTCCATGTAACTCCGCACGCACTCCTTAAGTAATTCATTTCCACTGCTCTCACTCTTGGTCTGAGTCTCTCAACCAACGTCCATGCTTCGCTTCCGTAAGTCAGTGTCGGGATTACCACACGGTCATGCAAGGACTTCTTCACTTCCATACTGACCACCCTATTTCTTGTTACTGCTTTTAGCGTTCCTACAACCCTCTTCCCCTGTTGTACCCTCTCCCGCACCTCTTCATCCATAGTCCCATCTTTACTCAACACACTGCCCAGATACTTAAAAGAGTTGACGATCTCCATAGCCTGACCGTTCAGCTTCACCTCACACTCTGTGACTTCACCCCTTTCGAAGACCATAACCTTGCTCTTCCCCGTATTTACCTTCAAATTCCGTTTTTCGCACACTGTTCCAAACTCATTTACCAGACCCTGCAACTCCCATTCATTATCACTCATCAGAACTGTATCATCCGCAAACAGCAGTATAGGTAGCTTCCACTCAATTCCCTCCCTTTTCAGCGATACACCAACATCCACTGCTCTTGATAGTATTTCTTTCATAACTCCATCCATATATACAGTAAACAACCACGGGGACATCACACACCTCTGTTTCAAACCAACATTCAGGTCAAAGAACTCGCTCGGCTCACTCTCCACACGTACTGCCGCCTTTGCACCCTCATACATGCTCTTCACTGCTTTCAGCAACTTGCCCTCTACTCCGTATATTCTAAGTACTTTCCACAAACCTTCTCTATCCACTCTGTCATAGGCCTTCTCCAAGTCCATAAAGGCAACATACACCTTTTGTTTCTTCTCCAGATACTTCTCCACAACACAATTCAGGGTAAAAATCTGATCTACACATCCTCTTCCCTTCCTAAAACCTCCCTGCTCGTCGCCTATCCATTTCTCCGTTCTCACTCTCACTCTCTCAATCACTACCCTACTGTATACCTTCCCTACTACGCTTAGAAGAGATATTCCTCGGTGGTTACCACACACTCCTCTTTCCCCTTTGCCCTTATATAGGGGGACTATTATGCCAGTCTTCCAGTCATCGGGTGCACTCCCCTTCTCCCATGCTAGTTTGCACATTTTCCATACCCATTCTATCACTATCTCACCACCATACCTCAACATTTCCCCACACACTCCATCTGTTCCTGGTGCTTTCCCCAACTTCACTCTTTTCATGGCTTCCCACACTTCTGACCTCCTGATCCCCACCTCCTCCTCCACTACTTCTCTTCTTCTCCCTCCCATACCATATCCAGCTATGTTTGCTGGCTCTTCATTCCTTTCATTTAGCAACTCACTGAAGTACTCCCTCCATCTTTCGACTCTCTCTTGCTTCTCGGCTAGCATTCTCCCATTCTTATCTTTCACACCTTACTGTTTCCCTTGCTACCTTCCCTAACTTTCTTGACTTCTTTCCAGAACAGTTTCTTACTCTCCCTCCATTTTACACTCAGATTCCTTCCAAATTCCTCATCTACTCTTCTCTTACTTTCCTTCACCACCCTCTTACTCTCCACGTACCTCGCTCGTTTCTGTCTCTCGGAATCTTCATTCCCTCTACTACCCAACCACTCTCTATATGCTTTAAGATGATATAGCATTGTTTAGGCCATTTTCTTTGAAGAACAGATTGAATATGAGAAGGAATACAGTAAATTAAGATGATATAGCATTATTTAGGCCATTTTGTTTGAAGAACTGATTGAATATGAGAAGGAATACAGTAAATTAAGATGATATAGCATTGTTTAGGCCATTTTGTTTGAAGAACTGATTGAATATGAGAAGGAATACAGTAAATTAAGATGATATAGCATTGTTTAGGCCATTTTGTTTGAAGAACTGATTGAATATGAGAAGGAATACAGTAAATTAAGATGATATAGCATTGTTTAGGCCATTTTGTTTGAAGAACTGATTGAATATGAGAAGGAATACAGTAAATTAAGATGATATATCATTGTTTAGGCCATTTTGTTTGAAGATCTGATTGAATATGAGAAGGAATACAGTAAATTAAGATGATATAGCATTGTTTAGGCCATTTTGTTTGAAGAACTGATTGAATATGAGAAGGAATACAGTAAATTAAGATGATATAGCATTGTTTAGGCCATTTTGTTTGAAGAACTGATTGAATATGAGAAGGAATACAGTAAATTAAGATGATATAGCATTGTTTAGGCCATTTTGTTTGAAGAACTGATTGAATATGAGAAGGAATACAGTAAATTAAGATGATATAGCATTGTTTAGGCCATTTTGTTTGAAGAACTGATTGAATATGAGAAGGAATACAGTAAATTAAGATGATATAGCATTGTTTAGGCCATTTTGTTTGAAGAACTGATTGAATATGAGAAGGAATACAGTAAATTAAGATGATATAGCATTGTTTAGGCCATTTTGTTTGAAGAACTGATTCAATATGAGAAGGAATACAGTAAATTAAGATGATATAGCATTGTTTAGGCCATTTTGTTTGAAGAACTGATTGAATATGAGAAGGAATACAGTAAATTAAGATGATATAGCATTGTTTAGGCCATTTTGTTTGAAGAACTGATTGAATATGAGAAGGAATACAGTATATTAAGATGATATAGAATTGTTTAGGCCATTTTGTTTGAAGAACTGATTGAATATGAGAAGGAATACAGTAAATTAAGATGATATAGCATTGTTTAGGCCATTTTATTTGAATAACTGGTTGAATATGAGAAGGAATACAGTAAATTAAGATGATATAGCATTGTTTAGGCCATTTTGTTTGAAGAACTGATTGAATATGAGAAGGAATACAGTAAAGTAAGATGATCTATCTATCGCCTGACGCCGTGATCCCCGAAGAGGTGGCCACGAACGAACCGCCCCCATGCACCTCTGTCCCCAGTCAGTCGACGCCCCTTCCCCCAACCAGCACCGCCTTCGTTCATGTAGTTCCTCACTCCATCCTTCCACCTCATATTCGGTCTACCTCTCCCCCTCTGTCCCTCCACCTCGCTCTCGTACACCCTCTTAGTCATTCTCTCGCTTTCCATACATTCCATATGGCCGAACCATCTCAAGTTGTTCCTTTTCACACTTTCCAGCACATCTACCTCCACACCACACCTCCTTCTTACTTCCTCATTAGTCTGTCTATCCCTCCATGTAACTCCGCACGCACTCCTTAAGTAATTCATTTCCACTGCTCTCACTCTTGGTCTGAGTCTCTCAACCAACGTCCATGCTTCGCTTCCGTAAGTCAGTGTCGGGATTACCACACGGTCATGCAAGGACTTCTTCACTTCCATACTGACCACCCTATTTCTTGTTACTACTGCTTTTAGCGTTCCTACAACCCTCTTCCCCTGTTGTACCCTCTCCCGCACCTCTTCATCCATAGTCCCATCTTTACTCAACACACTGCCCAGATACTTAAAAGAGTTGACGATCTCCATAGCCTGACCGTTCAGCTTCACCTCACACTCTGTGACTTCACCCCTTTCGAAGACCATAACCTTGCTCTTCCCCGTATTTACCTTCAAATTCCGTTTTTCGCACACTGTTCCAAACTCATTTACCAGACCCTGCAACTCCCATTCATTATCACTCATCAGAACTGTATCATCCGCAAACAGCAGTATAGGTAGCTTCCACTCAATTCCCTCCCTTTTCAGCGATACACCAACATCCACTGCTCTTGATAGTATTTCTTTCATAACTCCATCCATATATACAGTAAACAACCACGGGGACATCACACACCCCTGTTTCAAACCAACATTCAGGTCAAAGAACTCGCTCGGCTCACTCTCCACACGTACTGCCGCCTTTGCACCCTCATACATGCTCTTCACTGCTTTCAGCAACTTGCCCTCTACTCCGTATATTCTAAGTACTTTCCACAAACCTTCTCTATCCACTCTGTCATAGGCCTTCTCCAAGTCCATAAAGGCAACATACACCTTTTGTTTCTTCTCCAGATACTTCTCCACAACACAATTCAGGGTAAAAATCTGATCTACACATCCTCTTCCCTTCCTAAAACCTCCCTGCTCGTCGCCTATCCATTTCTCCGTTCTCACTCTCACTCTCTCAATCACTACCCTACTGTATACCTTCCCTACTACGCTTAGAAGAGATATTCCTCGGTGGTTACCACACACTCCTCTTTCCCCTTTGCCCTTATATAGGGGGACTATTATGCCAGTCTTCCAGTCATCGGGTGCACTCCCCTTCTCCCATGCTAGTTTGCACATTTTCCATACCCATTCTATCACTATCTCACCACCATACCTCAACATTTCCCCACACACTCCATCTGTTCCTGGTGCTTTCCCCAACTTCACTCTTTTCATGGCTTCCCACACTTCTGACCTCCTGATCCCCACCTCCTCCTCCACTACTTCTCTTCTTCTCCCTCCCATACCATATCCAGCTATGTTTGCTGGCTCTTCATTCCTTTCATTTAGCAACTCACTGAAGTACTCCCTCCATCTTTCGACTCTCTCTTGCTTCTCTCGGCTAGCATTCTCCCATTCTTATCTTTCACACCCTTACTGTTTCCCTTGCTACCTTCCCTAACTTTCTTGACTTCTTTCCAGAACAGTTTCTTACTCTCCCTCCATTTTACACTCAGATTCCTTCCAAATTCCTCATCTACTCTTCTCTTACTTTCCTTCACCACCCTCTTACTCTCCACGTACCTCGCTCGTTTCTGTCTCTCGGAATCTTCATTCCCTCTACTACCCAACCACTCTCTATATGCTTTAAGATGATATAGCATTGTTTAGGCCATTTTCTTTGAAGAACAGATTGAATATGAGAAGGAATACAGTAAATTAAGATGATATAGCATTATTTAGGCCATTTTGTTTGAAGAACTGATTGAATATGAGAAGGAATACAGTAAATTAAGATGATATAGCATTGTTTAGGCCATTTTGTTTGAAGAACTGATTGAATATGAGAAGGAATACAGTAAATTAAGATGATATAGCATTGTTTAGGCCATTTTGTTTGAAGAACTGATTGAATATGAGAAGGAATACAGTAAATTAAGATGATATAGCATTGTTTAGGCCATTTTGTTTGAAGAACTGATTGAATATGAGAAGGAATACAGTAAATTAAGATGATATATCATTGTTTAGGCCATTTTGTTTGAAGATCTGATTGAATATGAGAAGGAATACAGTAAATTAAGATGATATAGCATTGTTTAGGCCATTTTGTTTGAAGAACTGATTGAATATGAGAAGGAATACAGTAAATTAAGATGATATAGCATTGTTTAGGCCATTTTGTTTGAAGAACTGATTGAATATGAGAAGGAATACAGTAAATTAAGATGATATAGCATTGTTTAGGCCATTTTGTTTGAAGAACTGATTGAATATGAGAAGGAATACAGTAAATTAAGATGATATAGCATTGTTTAGGCCATTTTGTTTGAAGAACTGATTGAATATGAGAAGGAATACAGTAAATTAAGATGATATAGCATTGTTTAGGCCATTTTGTTTGAAGAACTGATTGAATATGAGAAGGAATACAGTAAATTAAGATGATATAGCATTGTTTAGGCCATTTTGTTTGAAGAACTGATTCAATATGAGAAGGAATACAGTAAATTAAGATGATATAGCATTGTTTAGGCCATTTTGTTTGAAGAACTGATTGAATATGAGAAGGAATACAGTAAATTAAGATGATATAGCATTGTTTAGGCCATTTTGTTTGAAGAACTGATTGAATATGAGAAGGAATACAGTATATTAAGATGATATAGAATTGTTTAGGCCATTTTGTTTGAAGAACTGATTGAATATGAGAAGGAATACAGTAAATTAAGATGATATAGCATTGTTTAGGCCATTTTATTTGAATAACTGGTTGAATATGAGAAGGAATACAGTAAATTAAGATGATATAGCATTGTTTAGGCCATTTTGTTTGAAGAACTGATTGAATATGAGAAGGAATACAGTAAAGTAAGATGATCTATCTATCGCCTGACGCCGTGATCCCCGAAGGGGTGGCCACGAACGAACCGCCCCCATGCACCTCTGTCCCCAGTCAGTCGACGCCCCTTCCCCCAACCAGCACCGCCTTCGTTCATGTAGTTCCTCACTCCATCCTTCCACCTCATATTCGGTCTACCTCTCCCCTCTGTCCCTCCACCTCGCTCTCGTACACCCTCTTAGTCATTCTCTCGCTTTCCATACATTCCATATGGCCGAACCATCTCAAGTTGTTCCTTTTCACACTTTCCAGCACATCTACCTCCACACCACACCTCCTTCTTACTTCCTCATTAGTCTGTCTATCCCTCCATGTAACTCCGCACGCACTCCTTAAGTAATTCATTTCCACTGCTCTCACTCTTGGTCTGAGTCTCTCAACCAACGTCCATGCTTCGCTTCCGTAAGTCAGTGTCGGGATTACCACACGGTCATGCAAGGACTTCTTCACTTCCATACTGACCACCCTATTTCTTGTTACTGCTTTTAGCGTTCCTACAACCCTCTTCCCCTGTTGTACCCTCTCCCGCACCTCTTCATCCATAGTCCCATCTTTACTCAACACACTGCCCAGATACTTAAAAGAGTTGACGATCTCCATAGCCTGACCGTTCAGCTTCACCTCACACTCTGTGACTTCACCCCTTTCGAAGACCATAACCTTGCTCTTCCCCGTATTTACCTTCAAATTCCGTTTTTCGCACACTGTTCCAAACTCATTTACCAGACCCTGCAACTCCCATTCATTATCACTCATCAGAACTGTATCATCCGCAAACAGCAGTATAGGTAGCTTCCACTCAATTCCCTCCCTTTTCAGCGATACACCAACATCCACTGCTCTTGATAGTATTTCTTTCATAACTCCATCCATATATACAGTAAACAACCACGGGGACATCACACACCCCTGTTTCAAACCAACATTCAGGTCAAAGAACTCGCTCGGCTCACTCTCCACACGTACTGCCGCCTTTGCACCCTCATACATGCTCTTCACTGCTTTCAGCAACTTGCCCTCTACTCCGTATATTCTAAGTACTTTCCACAAACCTTCTCTATCCACTCTGTCATAGGCCTTCTCCAAGTCCATAAAGGCAACATACACCTTTTGTTTCTTCTCCAGATACTTCTCCACAACACAATTCAGGGTAAATCTGATCTACACATCCTCTTTCCCTTCCTAAAACCTCCCTGCTCGTCGCCTATCCATTTCTCCGTTCTCACTCTCACTCTCTCAATCACTACCCTACTGTATACCTTCCCTACTACGCTTAGAAGAGATATTCCTCGGTGGTTACCACACACTCCTCTTTCCCCTTTGCCCTTATATAGGGGGACTATTATGCCAGTCTTCCAGTCATCGGGTGCACTCCCCTTCTCCCATGCTAGTTTGCACATTTTCCATACCCATTCTATCACTATCTCACCACCATACCTCAACATTTCCCCACACACTCCATCTGTTCCTGGTGCTTTCCCCAACTTCACTCTTTTCATGGCTTCCCACACTTCTGACCTCCTGATCCCCACCTCCTCCTCCACTACTTCTCTTCTTCTCCCTCCCATACCATATCCAGCTATGTTTGCTGGCTCTTCATTCCTTTCATTTAGCAACTCACTGAAGTACTCCCTCCATCTTTCGACTCTCTCTTGCTTCTCGGCTAGCATTCTCCCATTCTTATCTTTCACACCCTTACTGTTTCCCTTGCTACCTTCCCTAACTTTCTTGACTTCTTTCCAGAACAGTTTCTTACTCCATTTTACACTCAGATTCCTTCCAAATTCCTCAACTACTCTTCATACTTTCCTTCACCACCCTCTTACTCTCCACTTACCTCGCTCGTTTCTGTCTCTCGGAATCTTCATTCCCTCTACTACCCAACCACTCTCTATATGCTTTAAGATGATATAGCATTGTTTAGGCCATTTTCTTTGAAGAACAGATTGAATATGAGAAGGAATACAGTAAATTAAGATGATATAGCATTGTAGGCCATTTTGTTTGAAGAACTGATTGAATATGAGAAGGAATACAGTAAATTAAGATGATATAGCATTGTTTAGGCCATTTTGTTTGAAGAACTGATTGAATATGAGAAGGAATACAGTAAATTAAGATGATATAGCATTGTTTAGGCCATTTTGTTTGAAGAACTGATTGAATATGAGAAGGAATACAGTAAATTAAGATGATATAGCATTGTTTAGGCCATTTTGTTTGAAGAACTGATTGAATATGAGAAGGAATACAGTAAATTAAGATGATATAGCATTGTTTAGGCCATTTTGTTTGAAGAACTGATTGAATATGAGAAGGAATACAGTAAATTAAGATGATATAGCATTGTTTAGGCCATTTTGTTTGAAGAACTGATTGAATATGAGAAGGAATACAGTATATTAAGATGATATAGAATTGTTTAGGCCATTTTGTTTGAAGAACTGATTGAATATGAGAAGGAATACAGTAAATTAAGATGATATAGCATTGTTTAGGCCATTTTATTTGAATAACTGGTTGAATATGAGAAGGAATACAGTAAATTAAGGATATAGCATTGTTTAGGCCATTTTGTTTGAAGAACTGATTGAATATGAGAAGGAATACAGTAAAGTAAGATGATCTATCTATCGCCTGACGCCGTGATCCCCGAAGGGGTGGCCACGAACGAACCGCCCCCATGCACCTCTGTCCCCAGTCAGTCGACGCCCCTTCCCCCAACCAGCACCGCCTTCGTTCATGTAGTTCCTCACTCCATCCTTCCACCTCATATTCGGTCTACCTCTCCCCTCTGTCCCTCCACCTCGCTCTCGTACACCCTCTTAGTCATTCTCTCGCTTTCCATACATTCCATATGGCCGAACCATCTCAAGTTGTTCCTTTTCACACTTTCCAGCACATCTACCTCCACACCACACCTCCTTCTTACTTCCTCATTAGTCTGTCTATCCCTCCATGTAACTCCGCACGCACTCCTTAAGTAATTCATTTCCACTGCTCTCACTCTTGGTCTGAGTCTCTCAACCAACGTCCATGCTTCGCTTCCGTAAGTCAGTGTCGGGATTACCACACGGTCATGCAAGGACTTCTTCACTTCCATACTGACCACCCTATTTCTTGTTACTGCTTTTAGCGTTCCTACAACCCTCTTCCCCTGTTGTACCCTCTCCCGCACCTCTTCATCCATAGTCCCATCTTTACTCAACACACTGCCCAGATACTTAAAAGAGTTGACGATCTCCATAGCCTGACCGTTCAGCTTCACCTCACACTCTGTGACTTCACCCCTTTCGAAGACCATAACCTTGCTCTTCCCCGTATTTACCTTCAAATTCCGTTTTTCGCACACTGTTCCAAACTCATTTACCAGACCCTGCAACTCCCATTCATTATCACTCATCAGAACTGTATCATCCGCAAACAGCAGTATAGGTAGCTTCCACTCAATTCCCTCCCTTTTCAGCGATACACCAACATCCACTGCTCTTGATAGTATTTCTTTCATAACTCCATCCATATATACAGTAAACAACCACGGGGACATCACACACACCCCTGTTTCAAACCAACATTCAGGTCAAAGAACTCGCTCGGCTCACTCTCCACACGTACTGCCGCCTTTGCACCCTCATACATGCTCTTCACTGCTTTCAGCAACTTGCCCTCTACTCCGTATATTCTAAGTACTTTCCACAAACCTTCTCTATCCACTCTGTCATAGGCCTTCTCCAAGTCCATAAAGGCAACATACACCTTTTGTTTCTTCTCCAGATACTTCTCCACAACACAATTCAGGGTAAAAATCTGATCTACACATCCTCTTCCCTTCCTAAAACCTCCCTGCTCGTCGCCTATCCATTTCTCCGTTCTCACTCTCACTCTCTCAATCACTACCCTACTGTATACCTTCCCTACTACGCTTAGAAGAGATATTCCTCGGTGGTTACCACACACTCCTCTTTCCCCTTTGCCCTTATATAGGGGGACTATTATGCCAGTCTTCCAGTCATCGGGTGCACTCCCCTTCTCCCATGCTAGTTTGCACATTTTCCATACCCATTCTATCACTATCTCACCACCATACCTCAACATTTCCCCACACACTCCATCTGTTCCTGGTGCTTTCCCCAACTTCACTCTTTTCATGGCTTCCCACACTTCTGACCTCCTGATCCCCACCTCCTCCTCCACTACTTCTCTTCTTCTCCCTCCCATACCATATCCAGCTATGTTTGCTGGCTCTTCATTCCTTTCATTTAGCAACTCACTGAAGTACTCCCTCCATCTTTCGACTCTCTCTTGCTTCTCGGCTAGCATTCTCCCATTCTTATCTTTCACACCCTTACTGTTTCCCTTGCTACCTTCCCTAACTTTCTTGACTTCTTTCCAGAACAGTTTCTTACTCTCCCTCCATTTTACACTCAGATTCCTTCCAAATTCCTCATCTACTCTTCTCTTACTTTCCTTCACCACCCTCTTACTCTCCACTTACCTCGCTCGTTTCTGTCTCTCGGAATCTTCATTCCCTCTACTACCCAACCACTCTCTATATGCTTTAAGATGATATAGCATTGTTTAGGCCATTTTCTTTGAAGAACAGATTGAATATGAGAAGGAATACAGTAAATTAAGATGATATAGCATTATTTAGGCCATTTTGTTTGAAGAACTGATTGAATATGAGAAGGAATACAGTAAATTAAGATGATATAGCATTGTTTAGGCCATTTTGTTTGAAGAACTGATTGAATATGAGAAGGAATACAGTAAATTAAGATGATATAGCATTGTTTAGGCCATTTTGTTTGAAGAACTGATTGAATATGAGAAGGAATACAGTAAATTAAGATGATATAGCATTGTTTAGGCCATTTTGTTTGAAGAACTGATTGAATATGAGAAGGAATACAGTAAATTAAGATGATATATCATTGTTTAGGCCATTTTGTTTGAAGATCTGATTGAATATGAGAAGGAATACAGTAAATTAAGATGATATAGCATTGTTTAGGCCATTTTGTTTGAAGAACTGATTGAATATGAGAAGGAATACAGTAAATTAAGATGATATAGCATTGTTTAGGCCATTTTGTTTGAAGAACTGATTGAATATGAGAAGGAATACAGTAAATTAAGATGATATAGCTTTGTTTAGGCCATTTTGTTTGAAGAACTGATTGAATATGAGAAGGAATACAGTAAATTAAGATGATATAGCATTGTTTAGGCCATTTTGTTTGAAGAACTGATTGAATATGAGAAGGAATACAGTAAATTAAGATGATATAGCATTGTTTAGGCCATTTTGTTTGAAGAACTGATTGAATATGAGAAGGAATACAGTAAATTAAGATGATATAGCATTGTTTAGGCCATTTTGTTTGAAGAACTGATTCAATATGAGAAGGAATACAGTAAATTAAGATGATATAGCATTGTTTAGGCCATTTTGTTTGAAGAACTGATTGAATATGAGAAGGAATACAGTAAATTAAGATGATATAGCATTGTTTAGGCCATTTTGTTTGAAGAACTGATTGAATATGAGAAGGAATACAGTATATTAAGATGATATAGAATTGTTTAGGCCATTTTGTTTGAAGAACTGATTGAATATGAGAAGGAATACAGTAAATTAAGATGATATAGCATTGTTTAGGCCATTTTATTTGAATAACTGGTTGAATATGAGAAGGAATACAGTAAATTAAGATGATATAGCATTGTTTAGGCCATTTTGTTTGAAGAACTGATTGAATATGAGAAGGAATACAGTAAAGTAAGATGATCTATCTATCGCCTGACGCCGTGATCCCCGAAGGGGTGGCCACGAACGAACCGCCCCCATGCACCTCTGTCCCCAGTCAGTCGACGCCCCTTCCCCCAACCAGCACCGCCTTCGTTCATGTAGTTCCTCACTCCATCCTTCCACCTCATATTCGGTCTACCTCTCCCCCTCTGTCCCTCCACCTCGCTCTCGTACACCCTCTTAGTCATTCTCTCGCTTTCCATACATTCCATATGGCCGAACCATCTCAAGTTGTTCCTTTTCACACTTTCCAGCACATCTACCTCCACACCACACCTCCTTCTTACTTCCTCATTAGTCTGTCTATCCCTCCATGTAACTCCGCACGCACTCCTTAAGTAATTCATTTCCACTGCTCTCACTCTTGGTCTGAGTCTCTCAACCAACGTCCATGCTTCGCTTCCGTAAGTCAGTGTCGGGATTACCACACGGTCATGCAAGGACTTCTTCACTTCCATACTGACCACCCTATTTCTTGTTACTGCTTTTAGCGTTCCTACAACCCTCTTCCCCTGTTGTACCCTCTCCCGCACCTCTTCATCCATAGTCCCATCTTTACTCAACACACTGCCCAGATACTTAAAAGATTTGACGATCTCCATAGCCTGACCGTTCAGCTTCACCTCACACTCTGTGACTTCACCCCTTTCGAAGACCATAACCTTGCTCTTCCCCGTATTTACCTTCAAATTCCGTTTTTCGCACACTGTTCCAAACTCATTTACCAGACCCTGCAACTCCCATTCATTATCACTCATCAGAACTGTATCATCCGCAAACAGCAGTATAGGTAGCTTCCACTCAATTCCCTCCCTTTTCAGCGATACACCAACATCCACTGCTCTTGATAGTATTTCTTTCATAACTCCATCCATATATACAGTAAACAACCACGGGGACATCACACACCCCTGTTTCAAACCAACATTCAGGTCAAAGAACTCGCTCGGCTCACTCTCCACACGTACTGCCGCCTTTGCACCCTCATACATGCTCTTCACTGCTTTCAGCAACTTGCCCTCTACTCCGTATATTCTAAGTACTTTCCACAAACCTTCTCTATCCACTCTGTCATAGGCCTTCTCCAAGTCCATAAAGGCAACATACACCTTTTGTTTCTTCTCCAGATACTTCTCCACAACACAATTCAGGGTAAAAATCTGATCTACACATCCTCTTCCCTTCCTAAAACCTCCCTGCTCGTCGCCTTTCCATTTCTCCGTTCTCACTCTCACTCTCTCAATCACTACCCTACTGTATACCTTCCCTACTACGCTTAGAAGAGATATTCCTCGGTGGTTACCACACACTCCTCTTTCCCCTTTGCCCTTATATAGGGGGACTATTATGCCAGTCTTCCAGTCATCGGGTGCACTCCCCTTCTCCCATGCTAGTTTGCACATTTTCCATACCCATTCTATCACTATCTCACCACCATACCTCAACATTTCCCCACACACTCCATCTGTTCCTGGTGCTTTCCCCAACTTCACTCTTTTCATGGCTTCCCACACTTCTGACCTCCTGATCCCCACCTCCTCCTCCACTACTTCTCTTCTTCTCCCTCCCATACCATATCCAGCTATGTTTGCTGGCTCTTCATTCCTTTCATTTAGCAACTCGCTGAAGTACTCCCTCCATCTTTCGACTCTCTCTTGCTTCTCGGCTAGCATTCTCCCATTCTTATCTTTCACACACGCTTACTGTTTCCCTTGCTACCTTCCCTAACTTTCTTGACTTCTTTCCAGAACAGTTTCTTACTCTCCCTCCATTTTACACTCAGATTCCTTCCAAATTCCTCATCTACTCTTCTCTTACTTTCCTTCACCACCCTCTTACTCTCCACTTACCTCGCTCGTTTCTGTCTCTCGGAATCTTCATTCCCTCTACTACCCAACCACTCTCTATATGCTTTAAGATGATATAGCATTGTTTAGGCCATTTTCTTTGAAGAACAGATTGAATATGAGAAGGAATACAGTAAATTAAGATGATATAGCATTGTTTAGGCCATTTTGTTTGAAGAAGTGATTGAATATGAGAAGGAATACAGTAAATTAAGATGATATAGCATTGTTTAGGCCATTTTGTTTGAAGAAGTGATTGAATATGAGAAGGAATACAGTAAATTAAGATGATATAGCATTGTTTAGGCCATTTTGTTTGAAGAACTGATTGAATATGAGAAGGAATACAGTAAATTAAGATGATATAGCATTGTTTAGGCCATTTTGTTTTAAGAACTGATTGAATATGAGAAGGAATACAGTAAATTAAGATGATATAGCATTGTTTAGGCCATTTTGTTTGAAGAACTGATTGAATATGAGAAGGAATACAGTAAATTAAGATGATATAGCATTGTTTAGGCCATTTTGTTTGAAGAACTGATTGAATATGAGAAGGAATACAGTAAATTAAGATGATATAGCATTGTTTAGGCCATTTTGTTTGAAGAACTGATTGCATATGAGAAGGAATACAGTAAATTAAGATGATATAGCATTGTTTAGGCCATTTTGTTTGAAGAACTGATTGAATATGAGAAGGAATACAGTAAATTAAGATAATATAGCATTGTTTAGGCCATTTTGTTTGAAGAACTGATTGAATATGAGAATGAATACAGTAAATTAAGATAATATAGCATTGTTTAGGCCATTTTGTTTGAAGAACTGATTGAATATGAGAAGGAATACAGTAAATTAAGATGATATAGCATTGTTTAGGCCATTTTGTTTGAAGAACTGATTGAATATGAGAAGGAATACAGTAAATTAAGATGATATAGCATTGTTTAGGCCATTTTGTTTGAAGAACTGATTGAATATGAGAAGGAATACAGTAAATTAAGATGATATAGCATTGTTTAGGCCATTTTGTTTGAAGAACTGATTGAATATGAGAAGGAATACAGTAAATTAAGATGATATAGCATTGTTTAGGCCATTTTGTTTGAAGAACTGATTGAATATGAGAAGGAATACAGTAAATTAAGATGATATAGCATTGTTTAGGCCATTTTGTTTGAAGAACTGATTGAATGGCCATTTTGTTTGAAGAACTGATTGAATATGAGAAGGAATACAGTAAATTAAGATGATATAGCATTATTAGGAAGGGAAGAGGATGTGTAGATCAGATTTTTACCCTGAATTGTGTTGTGGAGAAGTATCTGAAGAAGAAACAAAAGGTGTATGTTGCCTTTATGGACTTGGAGAAGGCCTATGACAGAGTGGATAGAGAAGGTTTGTGGAAAGTACTTAGGATATACAGAGTAGAGGGCAAGTTGCTGAAAGCAGTGAAGAGCATGTACAGTATGAGGGTGCAAAGGCGGCAGTACGTGTGGAGAGTGAGCAGAGCGAGTTTTTTGACCTGAATTTTGGTTTGAAACAGGGGTGTGTGGTGTCCCCGTGGTTGTTTACTGTATATATGGATGGAGTCATGAAAGAAATCCTATCAAGAGCAGTGGATGTTGGTGTATCGCTGAAAAGGGAGGGAATTAAGTGGAAGCTACCTATACTGCTGTTTGCGGATGATACAGTTCTGATGAGTGATAATGAATGGGAGTTGCAGGGTCTGGTAAATGAGTTCGGAACAGTGTGCGAAAAACGGAATTTGAAGGCAAATACGGGGAAGAGCAAGGTTATGGTCTTCGAAAGGGGTGAAGTCACAGAGTGTGAGGTGAAGCTGAACGGTCAGGCTATGGAGATCGTCAAATCTTTTAAGTATCTGGGCAGTGTGTTGAGTAAAGATGGGACTATGGATGAAGAGGTGCGGGAGAGGGTACAACAGGGAAAGAGGGTTGTAGGAACGCTAAAAGCAGTAACAAGAAATAGGGTGGTCAGTATGGAAGTGAAGAAGTGCTTGCATGACAGTGTGGTAATCGTGACACTGACTTGCGGAAGCGAAGCATGGACGTTGGTTGAGAGACTCAGACCAAGAGTGAGAGCAGTGGAAATGAATTAATTAAGGAGTGCGTGCGGAGTTACATGGAGGGATAGACAGACTAATGAGGAAGTAAGAAAAAGGTGTGGTGTGGAGGTAGATGTGCTGGAAAGTGTGAATAGGAACAACTTGAGATGGTTCTTCCACATGGAACGTATGGAAAGCGAGAGAATGACTAAGAGGGTGTACGAGAGCGAGGTGGAGGGACAGAGAGGGAGAGGTAGACCGAATATGAGGTGGAAGGATGGAGTGAGGAACTACATGAACGTAGGCGGTGCTGGTTGGGGGAAGGGGCGTCGACTGACTGGGGACAGAGGTGCATGGGGGCGGTTCGTTCGTGGCCACCTCTTCGGGGATCACGGCGTCAGGCAATAGATAGCATTGTTTAGGCCATTTTGTTTGAAGAACTGATTGAATATGAGAAGGAATACAGTAAATTAAGATGATATAGCATTGTTTAGGCCATTTTGTTTGAAGAACTGATTGAATATGAGAAGGAATACAGTAAATTAAGATGATATAGCATTGTTTAGGCCATTTTGTTTGAAGAACTGATTGAATATGAGAAGGAATACAGTAAATTAAGATGATATAGCATTGTTAGGAAGGGAAGAGGATGTGTAGATCAGAATTTTATCCTGAATTGTGTTGTGGAGAAGTATCTGAAGAAGAAACAGAAGGTGTATGTTGCCTTTATGGACTTGGAGAAGGCCTATGACAGTGGATAGAGAAGGTTTGTGGAAAGCCCATAGAATATACGGAGTAGAGGGCAAGTTGCTGAAAGCAGTGAAGAGCATGTATGAGGGTGCATAGGCGGCAGTACGTGTGGAGAGTGAGCAGAGCGAGTTCTTTGACCTGAATTTTGGTTTGAAACAGGGGTGTGTGGTGTCCCCGTGGTTGTTTACTGTATATATGGATGGAGTCATGCAAGAAATCCTATCAAGAGCAGTGGATGTTGGTGTATCGCTGAAAAGGGAGGGAATTAAGTGGAAGCTACCTATACTGCTGTTTGCGGATGATACAGTTCTGATGAGTGATAATGAATGGGAGTTGCAGGGTCTGGTAAATGAGTTTGGAACAGTGTGCGAAAAACGGAATTTGAAGGCAAATACGGGGAAGAGCAAGGTTATGGTCTTCGAAAGGGGTGAAGTCACAGAGTGTGAGGTGAAGCTGAACGGTCAGGCTATGGAGATCGTCAAATCTTTTAAGTATCTGGGCAGTGTGTTGAGTAAAGATGGGACTATGGATGAAGAGGTGCGGGAGAGGGTACAACAGGGAAAGAGGGTTGTAGGAACGCTAAAAGCAGTAACAAGAAATAGGGTGGTCAGTATGGAAGTGAAGAAGTCCTTGCATGACAGTGTGGTAATCGTGACACTGACTTACGGAAGCGAAGCATGGACGTTGGTTGAGAGACTCAGACCAAGAGTGAGAGCAGTGGAAATGAATTACTTAAGGAGTGTGTGCGGAGTTACATGGAGGGATAGACAGACTAATGAGGAAGTAAGAAGGAGGTGTGGTGTGGAGGTAGATGTGCTGGAAAGTGTGAATAGGAACAACTTGAGATGGTTCGGCCATATGGAACGTATGGAAAGCGAGAGAATGACAAAGAGGGTGTACGAGAGCGAGGTGGAGGGACAGAGAGGGAGAGGTAGACCGAATATGAGGTGGAAGGATGGAGTGAGGAACTACATGAACGACGGCGGTGCTGGTTGGGGGAAGGGGCGTCGACTGACTGGGGAGAGAGGTGCATGGGGGCAGTTCGTTCGTGGCCATCTCTTCGGGGATCACGGCGTCAGGCAATAGATAGCATTGTTTAGGCCATTTTGTTTGAAGAACTGATTGAATATGAGAAGGAATACAGTAAATTAAGATGATATAGCATTGTTTAGGTCATTTTGTTTGAAGAACTGATTGAATATGAGAAGGAATACAGTAAATTAAGATGATATAGCATTGTTTAGGCCATTTTGTTTGAAGAACTGATTGAATATGAGAAGGAATACAGTAAATTAAGATAATATAGCATTGTTTAGGCCATTTTGTTTGAAGAACTGATTGAATATGAGAAGGAATACAGTAAATTAAGATGATATAGCATTGTTTAGGCCATTTTGTTTGAAGAACTGATTGAATATGAGAAGGATTACAGTAAATTAAGATGATATAGCATTGTTTAGGCCATTTTGTTTGAAGAACTAATTGAATATGAGAAGGAATACAGTAAATTAAGATGATATAGCAATGTTTAGGCCATTTTGTTTGAAGAACTGATTGAATATGAGAAGGAATACAGTAAATTAAGATGATATAGCATTGTTTAGGCCATTTTGTTTGAAGAACTGATTGAATATGAGAAGGAATACAGTAAATTAAGATGATATAGCATTGTTTAGGCCATTTTGTTTGAAGAACTGATTGAATATGAGAAGGAATACAGTAAATTAAGATGATATAGCATTGTTTAGGCCATTTTGTTTGAAGAACTGATTGAATATGAGAAGGAATACAGTAAATTAAGATGATATAGCATTGTTTAGGCCATTTTGTTTGAAGAACTGATTGAATATGAGAAGGAATACAGTAAATTAAGATGATCTAGCATTGTTTAGGCCATTTTGTTTGAAGAACTGATTGAATATGAGAAGGAATACAGTAAATTAAGATGATATAGCATTGTTTAGGCCATTTTGTTTGAAGAACTGATTGAATATGAGAAGGAATACAGTAAATTAAGATGATATAGCATTGTTTAGGCCATTTTGTTTGAAGAACTGATTGAATATGAGAAGGAATACAGTAAATTAAGATGATATAGCATTGTTTAGGCCATTTTGTTTGACAAACTGATTGAATATGAGAAGGAATACTGTAAATTAAGATGATATAGCATTGTTTAGGCCATTTTGTTTGAAGAACTGATTGAATATGAGAAGGAATACAGTAAATTAAGATGATATAGCATTGTTTAGGCCATTTTGTTTGAAGAACTGATTGAATATGAGAAGGAATACAGTAAATTAAGAAGATATAGCATTGTTTAGGCCATTTAGTTTGAAGAACTGATTGAATATGAGAAGGAATACAGTAAATTAAGATGATATAGCATTGTTTAGGCCATTTTGTTTGAAGAACTGATTGAATATGAGAAGGAATACAGTAAATTAAGATGATATAGCATTGTTTAGGCCATTTTGTTTGAAGAACTGATTGAATATGAGAAGGAATACAGTAAATTAAGATGATATAGCATTGTTTAGGCCATTTTGTTTGGAGAACTGATTAAATATGAGCAGGAATACAGTAAATTAAGATGATATAGCATTGTTTAGGCCATTTTGTTTGAAGCAATGAATGAATATGAGAAGGAATACAGTAAATTAAGATGATATAGCATTGTTTAGGCCATTTTGTTTGAAGAACTGATTGAATATGAGAAGGAATATAGTAAATTAAGATGATATTGCATTGTTAGGAAGGGAAGAGGATGTGTAGATCAGATTTTTACCCTGAATTGTGTTGTGGAGAAGTATCTGAAGAAGAAACAAAAGGTGTATGTTGCCTTTATGGACTTGGAGTAGGCTTATGACAGAGTGGATAGAGAAGGTTTGTGGAAAGTACTTAGAATATACAGAGTAGAGGGCAAGTTGCTGAAAGCAGTGAGGAGCATGTACAGTATGAGGGTGCAAAGGCGGCAGTACGTGTGGAGAGTGAGCAGAGCGAGTTCTTTGACCTGAATTTTGGTTTGAAACAGGGGTGTGTGGTGTTCCCGTGGTTGTTTACTGTTGTTTAAAGGTCCCGGGTTCAAATCCCGATGTATCAATGGGAAGATATTATTGGGATGGAATTTGTGCTGTACCTGGTATCAGTGCATTACCACAAGCCCACCGAAACGTCAATAAAATTCCCTCATTGTTCCCTGATTAAAATAGCACTGTATGAATATTCCCATATTCAAAATATGCTATAGGGGTGCAATGCCTGCTGAGTTATCTGCTCAACAGGTGGCGTTGTGTGTGTGTAAGTGTGAGAGTCCGAGTGTAGGGGGTGAGACAGTGAAGCACGGGAACGAGGTGGCTTCAGAGATGGGGTCGTTTCGGGCCATGAGTGAGCACCGTGCCTCATGTGAAGGCAAGATGGCAGGTGCTCGTTGTACTCTACGTGCTTCACATGTCTCACTCCCTAGACTGGAACAAGACCTCACGGGCTTCACTGTTCATTGTAAAGCGGTGAATGTTAAGGCTCTCAGCCTATGCCCGAGAGGAAGTAAGTTGGAATATAGAAAACAAAAAAATAAAAAAAATATGGTTGGAGTCATGAAAGAAATCCTATCAAGAGCAGTGGATGTTGGTGTATCGCTGAAAAGGGAGGGAATTAAGTGGAAGCTACCTATACTGCTGTTTGCGGATGATACAGTTCTGATGAGTGATAATGAATGGGAGTTGCAGGGTCTGGTAAATGAGTTAGGAAAAGTGTGCGAAAAACGGAATTTGAAGGCAAATACGGGGAAGAGCAAGGTTATGGTCTTCGAAAGGGGTGAAGTCACAGAGTGTGAGGTGAAGCTGAACGGTCAGGCTATGGAGATCGTCAAATCTTTTAAGTATCTGGGCAGTGTGTTGAGTAAAGATGGGACTATGGATGAAGAGGTGCGGGAGAGGGTACAACAGGGAAAGAGGGTTGTAGGAACGCTAAAAGCAGTAACAAGAAATAGGGTGGTCAGTATGGAAGTGAAGAAGTCCTTGCATGACAGTGTGGTAATCGTGACACTGACTTGCGGAAGCGAAGCATGGACGTTGGTTGAGAGACTCAGACCAAGAGTGAGAGCAGTGGAAATGAATTACTTAAGGAGTGCGTGCGGAGTTACATGGAGGGATAGACAGACTAATGAGGAAGTAAGAAGGAGGTGTGGTGTGGAGGTAGATGTGCTGGAAAGTGTGAATAGGAACAACTTGAGATGGTTCGGCCATATGGAACGTATGGAAAGCGAGAGAATGACTAAGAGGGTGTACGAGAGCGAGGTGGAGGGACAGAGAGGGAGAGGTAGACCGAATATGAGGTGGAAGGATGGAGTGAGGAACTACATGAACGTAGGCGGTGCTGGTTGGGGGAAGGGGCGTCGACTGACGGGACAGAGGTGCATGGGGGTGGTTCGTTCGTGGCCACCTCTTCGGGGATCACGGCGTCAGGCAATAGATAGCATTGTTTAGGCCATTTTGTTTGAAGAACTGATTGAATATGAGAAGGAATACAGTAAATTAAGATGATATAGCATTGTTTAGGCCATTTTGTTTGAAGAACAGATTGAATATGAGAAGGAATACAGTAAATTAAGATGATATAGCATTGTTTAGGCCATTTTGTTTGAAGAACTGATTGAATATGAGAAGGAATACAGTAAATTAAGATGATATAGCATTGTTTAGGCCATTTTGTTTGAAGAACTGATTGAGTATGAGAAGGAATACAGTAAATTATGATGATATAGCATTGTTTAGGCCATTTTGTTTGAAGAACTAATTGAATATGAGAAGGAATACAGTAAATTAAGATGATATAGCAATGTTTAGGCCATTTTGTTTGAAGAACTGATTGAATATGAGAAGGAATACAGTAAATTAAGATGATATAGCATTGTTTAGGCCATTTTGTTTGAAGAACTGATTGAATATGAGAAGGAATACAGTAAATTAAGATGATATAGCATTGTTTAGGCCATTTTGTTTGAAGAACTGATTGAATATGAGAAGGAATACAGTAAATTAAGATGATATAGCATTGTTTAGGCCATTTTGTTTGAAGAACTGATTGAATATGAGAAGGAATACAGTAAATTAAGATGATATAGCATTGTTTAGGTCATTTTGTTTGAAGAACTGATTGAATATGAGAAGGAATACAGTCAATTAAGATGATCTAGCATTGTTTAGGCCATTTTGTTTGAAGAACTGATTGAATATGAGAAGGAATACAGTAAATTAAGATGATATAGCATTGTTTAGGCCATTTTGTTTGAAGAACTGATTGAATATGAGAAGGAATACAGTAAATTAAGATGATATAGCATTGTTTAGGCCATTTTGTTTGAAGAACTGATTGAATATGAGAAGGAATACAGTAAATTAAGATGATATAGCATTGTTTAGGCCATTTTGTTTGACGAACTGATTGAATATGAGAAGGAATACTGTAAATTAAGATGATATAGTATTGTTTAGGCCATTTTGTTTGAAGAACTGATTGAATATGAGAAGGAATACAGTAAATTAAGATGATATAGCATTGTTTAGGCCATTTTGTTTGAAGAACTGATTGAATATGAGAAGGAATACAGTAAATTAAGATGATATAGCATTGTTTAGGCCATTTTGTTTGAAGAACTGATTGAATATAATAATAATAATAATAATAATAATATTTATTCAGTTAGCAATTTACAGAGTTGGTACCACATAGTATGTTACAAATATGACATGTACCAGCCTTGCATAATTCCAACTAAGGATAGCCCAATAAGGCCGTTAGGCGTATTTCCATTGGGGTCCTTGTGGGATTAGGTTAGCTGGGGAAAAAGGAGAGGATAAAGAAATAGATACTTTAGAGAAAGTATTTCTAGGTGGTTATTGTAAGATACCTTACATCCTATAGTAAATATCAGTAATCCGTAATCAGTAATAATTTCAGTTTGGTTTGTCTATCTCTTATGTCGCATTTAGTAGTAGACATAAGCTTGGTGCTCCCTTCTCGCAGCTGTCCGGTTCAGGTGTTCCTTCAGGCTACGTCTGAAGGAATATAGTGTCCTCTTTTCACGGACTGACTGGGGTAGGTCGTTCCAGTCTTTGATGGCGGTGAAGAAGAATGTTTGCTTACCCTGTCCTTGGATTCTCGGGACCTAAAAATTAAACATCCTGTTTCTTGTATTATGTCCACTCCTCTCATTTGCTTTAACAAAATCATTCTTTAGATACTCTGGAGCTCTGTCATAGAAAATTTTGAAGGCATTAGTGAGCCTGATTTGTTTGGCCCTGTCAGAGACATTGAGCATACCTAGTGACTGAAGTTGTTCCTGGCCAACATGTGATCTGGGTCCTAGGTTCAGCATGAACCTAACCATTTTATTTTGAGTGACATGAAGCTTGTGCTGTGCTGATTTAGATGATGCAGAGTACCAGGATGACACAGAATAGTCAAAATGACATTGAACAAGCGCTTGGCAGAGGGTCTTTTTGGTCGCCGCGGGCAGGCATCCCACCTGTCTATACAGGTATTTTATACGTGCTCTACACTTACTCAGGATAGATTCCAAAATTGTTTCACCTGACAAACTCGCGTCCAGTTTTAGTCCGAGATATTTAACTTGTGACACTTGTCCATACTTAGTGTACTCAAACTAGTATGAACAGTCTCGATGTTACGTAATCTGGGTTGATGTAGCGTTACGTATCTTTCCGTAGTCTTAAGTTGAACGCTTCCATAACCTTGGTCGAACGTTCCAGGATTGGGTAGAATATATTATTCTATAATAGTATATGGGAAAGTATTGTAGGATTATAATTCCCATATATATATATATGTGTATTATTTAAGATTGTTTATAAGTATCTCATTGTAAAGAAGATGGGATACATTTTCCATATGTTATGCGCGTGCGCGGTATGTC
Source organism: Paralithodes platypus (assembly GCA_032716605.1). NCBI lineage: Eukaryota > Metazoa > Arthropoda > Malacostraca > Decapoda > Lithodidae > Paralithodes > Paralithodes platypus. The sequence goes on along the minus strand of CM064524.1, from coordinate 27,354,084 downwards.
ACGACAGAGACGAACATAACGCGCTCGCTCACTCTCCAACCAACCTCCGTCCCAGCTACACACGCTAAGCCTTCTTTCTTCTAGTTATTTCACCAGGTGTTTTCGCTTCACTTTTCATCTCATATTCCATATAGTCACTACATCATCATCTTTGTTAATTAGCACAACTTAACGTAAATATCTAGCCTATCCTAGCCTATTGTAGCCTCTTTTCATACTTTGTTTACTAACCACTTCCAGTTATCAAACCTTTTTTTCCTTGTGACTTCTTGAGATGAATTTTTCTTGTGTACAATTTTCACATTTATTAAATTAATAATATAGAATTAGCGGTACCCAGTGAGTTTAGCCTGTTTCAATTACCCTATAGGCTCACACTCTTTTTTACTTTATTATAACTTTAAACGGTACTGCTCTTTTTGACATCTGGAGACTTTTGGCCTATACTGTATTGTACTAAATTTCCCTCCCGACTTTTCTTAACTTATGGTGTCATGATTCCATAATTTCATAACTATTACGTAAGGAGTTAAATTGAAAAGCTCCAGATTGCTTGTCTACATAGCGCACAATTCTTATTCCGCATTTTTGTGAGGGTGTTTTATTTTCGGCTCACGATTTAATTTGATTTCTCGGAGTACTGTATTGTTAGCCGCAACTTATTCGGTCTGGCATTATTAGTTTGATTTAACGTAATTAGAATTCCTTCCTCTATAATCATGGCTAAAAGTGTACAAAAGCGTCGGGCTGGACTTAAGGGCTCTTTGACGGTCTTGACCTCTGATATTGACGAATTCCTTGATTCGGCGTCTAGAGTGGAGGTGGAGGCCAGGTTGCTCAGTATTCAAAAGCAACTTGACAAGTATGAGGTCACACAGGAGGACCTGGCCGACACTTGCGAGGACGCCGAGTATATCGAGGTGATCAGAGAGGATACCCTATATATGGAGGGCATACAAGTAATCGTTGCCACACTGAAGGGGATCCTGATTACAGAGGTCAAGAAGGAGGTCAGGAAAGAGCCAAAGAAATCCGCAGTCAAATTACCACATCTTACTCTCTCAAAATTTGAAGGTGATGCCACCATGTGGTCGGGATTTTGGGAGATGTTCAAGTGTACCATCCATGACAATCCCGACCTCACAGATATACAACGCTTCACCTATCTAAAGGGTCAGCTTCAGGGTGATGCACATAAGCTAGTCGAAGGATTCATAATCGAAAGTGCAAGCTATGCCCCAGCAATTGAGCTCCTGCAAGAGACATATGGGCATCCAGATCGAATCAAGGCAGCTTATGTTACCAAATACAATCAATTAGTGTCACCCAAACACCAAACAGCTGACCTGAAGGACTTCTATGCCAATACAGAGAGTGTGATGAGGTCAATCATTAGCCATGGTATTTGTTTGGAGGAATTTTGTGTGGTGACTCTTGTCAATAAGTTACCATCACCACTAAAAGAAACCATAAAACGGGAAATGGGAGACTCGAGCCTGGATTATAAGAAATTCACTCATTGCCTCCAGGCTGAAGTGTACAATATGGCGGGTCAAGACAGAGTAGGGGGTACACCCATGGCTACGGCAACATTTACCGCCCAGAGTGAGTACAGGAAATTCAACTGTGTTCTGTGTAGTGGCACCAATCATTTATGGTACAAGTGTATGAAGTATAAGACAGGGCCTCTTAAAGTTAAAAGAGCCCGTCAACTACGTCTCTGCACTGGGTGCTTGTCAAAAGACCATGGCCATTCGGGTTGTACTAATCCTAACGTAAGAAGCTGCAAGTTTTGTAAGGGCAAACACTTTCATTCCCTGTGTACACAAAAACAAGGGAAAAAAAGTAGACCAGCTGAGGATAACACCTAGAGAGAGCATACTGCTGCTACTTCAACTACAATGTCCGTTGCCACAGGTAAAAATACAGTAATCTTGCCCACCATACAGCTGCCGGTAAAGGGTAAGGATAATAATTGTGTTAAAATCAGATCGCTACTTGACCAATGTTCTCAGAGGACCTTTGTGAAGTCTTCTGTTCTATCCTCCCTTTCCTACATTTCTAAAGGAACTGAGGAGTTATGTCTTCACGGATTTACCGGGAAACAGGCCTCTAGGGAATATAATGTTGTGGCACTGCAATACAAACACAGAGGTAAATTTCATCATCTAGACGCAATAGTGGTTGATGAATTGCCAGAACATAAAGGTGAACTTAACCTAAAGTCTAAACTGGTTAGTTTACAAAGTAAAGGCATAAAATTAGCTGATCCTCACGCAACGCACACAGATCAGCTGGAGCTGCTCATCGGTGCGGATCACTACTACGATATAGTGCGACCTGGGTATAAAAGGTCAGGTAGTCTAATTCTGCTTCCTACCAAGTACGGGTACGCCATGAGTGGTTCATATATGACACAGCCTACAAGCTCCAGCACAGAAGTAATTACTGTATTGAAAGTAGCAGTAACACCAATGGACGAATACATGTCCACTGGTAATATTCCACCATGCAAAAATGACTTAAATGTTTTGTGGGAATTAGATCATATCGGGATAACCCCTAAGGAATACTCACTGGTTGAGCGTCAAGCACTATCGTCGTATGAGGATACCGTTACCTACGATCCCGACAGCCAACAGTATAAAGTGAGACTGCCCTGGAACAATTCCAAGGATCAGCTGCCATCTAACAAGGGTTTGGCCATAGGCCGTCTTCGGGGACTTCAGAAAAGATTCCTCAAGGAGCCTGACTTTTGCGAGGAATACTCAAAAGTCATAAAGGAACAGGTGTCCCGGGGTTTTATAGAAGAGGTGCCTTTTGATAAGTCAGATACCGGGCATTACTTGGCTCATCATGGTGTAATCAAGGAGAGCAAAACTACGCCAGTGCGTATTGTCTTCGACTGTTCCGCCAAGATGAGTGAACGTCATCCTAGTCTTAATGACTGCCTGTACACTGGACCCTCACTGGTGCCAGATTTAGCGCAGGTTTTGCTTCGGTTTCGACTCGGTAAGTATGCCTGGGTGTCTGATATTGAGAAGGCATTTCTAATGTTAAGGCTCCATGAAGACGACCAGGACTATACGCGATTTATGTGGCCCAAGTATCCGAGGCAACTGGATTCCCCCCTAATTTGTTACCGGTTCCGGGCAGTTTTATTTGGAGCGACTTGTTCCCAATTCCTTTTAAACGCCACTATTTTGAAACATTTGTCTTATGTCAGTGCAGATCCGCAGATTATTCATCAGATTCGGTCAGGGTTGTACATAGACAATTTATTGGGTACAGGAAATGAAGAAGATTTCCTGGTTGATACCTATGCTGTAGTCCGAGAGATTATGAATGACGCCCATCTACATTTGCGTGAATGGGCGACTAATAATTCTGTTTTGCGGACTGTACTGCAACGGGATGGTGTGGCGGCTGTACAGCAGGAACATGTTAGAGTGCTAGGGTTGTTTTGGAAAACGGACACCGATACCCTCTCATTCGGCGTTCAGTACGCGCAATATTCGCAGATTACAAAACGAATTTGCTTGAGTATGACAGCTAAACTTTTTGACCCCTTGGGGATAGTTCTACCGGTGTCGATCAAATCGAGATTATTCCTTCAGCAATTATGGAGGATAAAATTAGGATGGGATGAAGTTTTGACTGGCGATCTGGTTCAGGAGTGGGATGACATTATTTCGGATCTTCGTCTCTGTAAGGGTTTTAATTTTCCTCGGAGAGTTGTCATGGACCATCCTGTTTCCATTCATGCCTTCTCAGACACTAGCAAGGTCGCGTACGGCACCGCCATATACTTTGTTGACACAAGTGGCAGCCGTCTCGTCATAGCGAAGGCGAAAGTCGCCCCGATCAAATCCCTTTCCATCCCAAAATTAGAGCTGACTGCAGTTCTGTTGGCTGCTAGACTCGTTCACTTTGTAGAGGAAACTTTTAAAAATGTGCTAAATATCTCGGAGACAGTTGTATGGAGTGACAGCCAAATTACGCTCTACTGGTTACATAGCCGTAAGAAGCTACCAGTGTACGTCACCAACCGTGTCGACGAAATTCGTACCCTGATCCCAACCGCACAGTTCCGGTATGTGTCTACCAAAGAGAATCCAAGTGATTGCATTACTCGTGGTGTCTCTGCTAAATTTCTCAAATCTTCTGCGTTGTGGTGGAATGGCCCATGCTGGCTTAATGATCCCAACGAATGGCCAGAGAATATAGATTTGAGTGAGCAACACACTGCTATTGTGGCACCGGTAATTGACTCGGTGCCTGACGAAGACACACGGTTATGGGACTGGGATAGATTCAGCAGCTATGAAAAGTTACAACGTGTTACAGCATGGGTGTTACGATTTGTACGAAATGTAAAAGCAAAAATTAAAGGCACACCGCCCACAGGTAGTGCTTATCTCAATGTGAAGGAGATCAGAATTGCAGATCAATTATTACATAAGCTCTGTCAACAAGAAATATATACGCAGGAATATAAATTACTGGTTAAGGGAACAAAGTCTAGGAATAACCTGATCAATCAGTTGGGCTTACACTTGAAGGGGGACTTGATACATTGCGGATGCAGATTACGATTGGCAGCCCTCTCTGAGGCAAGTAAGTATCCAATACTACTGCCCCCCAATCATCCCTTCACCCATCTTATCATCGATAGGTGTCACCGACTCTGTTGTCATTATGGGGTTGGTCATATAGTCACCTATGTAAGACAACGATGGTGGGTGCCTAGAATCAGGCAGGTGGTCAAGAAAGTCCTTCGCAAATGCTTAAAGTGTAGAAGAGTACAGGGAACACCTTATGATCCCGTCGGAATTCCTCCCTTACCAAACCTGCGAACTACCCCTGGTAACCCTTACAAAGTTACCGGGGTTGACTACAGTGGAGCAATCCCTGTGAAAGATTCACCCAATCTTAAGGTGTATATGATACTTTTCACTTGTGCTGTTACCAGGGCAATTCACCTGGAACTGGTCACCAACCTCACTTGTGATAGCTTCCTACATGCCTTCCGAAGATTCTGCAGTAGACAGGGATATCCGCGTATCATGCTGAGTGACAATGCAAAGACTTTCATAGGGGCATCTACATATCTCAAAGAAGTGAGCAACAATCCTAAGATTCAGACCTGCCTAGCGGATGTAAAATGCGAATGGCGTTTCATTCCCGCCAGAGCGCCTTGGTTTGGCGCCATATGGGAGAGAGCCATAGGCATCGTGAAGGCGGGTCTGAAGAAGGTGTTGGGTAGAGCTCTCATCTCGATTGAGGAACTCAACACCATACTCTTGGAGATTGAAGTCACCGTAAATGATCGCCCTCTATACTATGCTTCTGGTGATTTGGAAGACCTTACCCCTATCACACCTTCAGTACTGGTACGTGGATACAGACTGCGGGATCTTCTTGAAGAGCATGACGAGGATACTATGGAAGATCCAGACTACATAAGTAAGGAAGTGATATCGGCCCGCTACAAATACATTCGTAAATTATCGCGAGATATTTGGTATCGCTGGTCAACAGAATATCTGGTGAGTTTAAGGGAAGCGCAAAGGAATAAACTAACACCATTAAAAGGTCATTGGCCTAGGGTAGGGGACGTGGTAACCATCCATGAGGAGGGCCCGCGCGCATTTTGGAAATTGGGTCGGATAGAGGAGTTATTACCAGGTCGTGATGGTGAGGTTCGGGTAGCAAAGGTTCGCACCAGGACTGGAGTAATCACACGGCCAACAGTCCGACTATATCCTCTTGAGGGTGACCTCGATCGCAAGGACACCCCCTCGGATCAGTTATCCATTGAAGTCCCCTCTCTGGCTTCTACTTCGGCGCAGCCTGTTGACGCGTCTGGCGAACGCCCACGTCGACAGGCAGCCCAGATATCCTCCCAAGCCTGGCGGGATAAGATTGCCTCCGGGCAAATCTTATCATGTAAATTTTGTATATTTTCTGTTGGTGGAAATATGTCCATACTTAGTGTACTCAAACTAGTATGAACAGTCTCGATGTTACGTAATCTGGGTTGATGTAGCGTTACGTATCATTCCGTAGTCTTAAGTTGAACGCTTCCATAACCTTGGTCGAACGTTCCATGATTGGGTAGAATATATTATTCTATAGTAGTATATGGGAAAGTATTGTAGGATTATAATTCCCATATATATATATTTGTATTATTTAAGATTGTTTATAAGTATCTCATTGTAAAGAAGATGGATACATTTTCCATATGTTATGCGCGTGCGCGGTATGTCACGACAGAGACGAACATAACGCGCTCGCCCACTCTCCAACCAACCTACGTCCCAGCTACACACGCTAAGCCTTCTTCCTATAGTTTCATAATCAGGTGTTTTCGCTTCACTTTCATCTCATATTCCATATAGTCATTACATCATCATCTTTGTTAGTTAGCACAAACTTAACGTAAATATCTAGCCTATCCTAGCCTATTGTAACCTCTTTTCATACTTTGTTTACTTTACTAACCACTTCCAGTCATCTAGCCTATTTTCCGCCATCCTCCAATCACCAGCTGAGTTCATCTAAGGGTAATTATATTCTATATGGTTAATACTTATTCATTATCAAATATACAGTCCACTTATCTAAATTAGCCATATGCCTATCCAATTTCATCTTAAAGCTCCCTATCGTTCTTGATCCCCCTATATCACTTGGTAGCCTATTCCACCCATCTACAACTCTGTTACCAAACCAATATTTGCCTATATCTTTTCTGAAACGAAATTTATCTAATTTGAAACCATTTGTACGAGTTTGTACGAGATAAAATTGGATAAGCATATGGACGAGAAGGGTTGGGTGTGAAGGGGGATCAGCCGGGTTGGGCCAATCAGCGCTCTGCAGACCCCCATAATCCTGCGTTAATCTCTAACCGCTTTGGTAAGATGATCGTCAGGGTATTATAGTGTTGAGCCTATAATTGGGCTTTGTAATTGAATTGGGGTTGTGTGGGACAGGGATCTGCCTTGCTTAGGCCAATCAGCTTTCTGCAGACTCCCATTTTCTTATGTTCTTATGTATACTAATAGTGGTTGGCTGATAGCCCAACAGTATGCCACAGGAATTTACTCCCCCTGCCGCACACTCGCCCATCCACATACATAGTATCTTCTATGCATAGTCGTGTCCATGATCGCCTGACCAATTCCTTACTCTACTGACAAAAACATTACATATTAATTAGGGAAGCCAACCACTCACTTGCATGGGTCAATATATTTCCAAGTGGTTCAACTGCGTTCCACGATTTTTCCTATACAAATCGTCAAAAACGTCCAGTCCACGACTGAACATGCACGGTCGTGGCCAGGAACACTTGAACACTACCAACTGATACCCATATGACAGTGAACGTTAACTAGCGAATCCCAGTATTTTGAGTATGAGGTTCAAACAGTTTATCAAAACAGTTCGCCAGGATAACCCAACTGCAATACCAAACACCGTCCAGAAACTCCCGGCAAAGACCGTGCATTAATTTATAAACATACTGTATATACATAGACATGCGCATTTTTTTCTTTGTTAGTTAAAGGGTTGGTGCATCAATGTTTACGAAGAAGAACTTTAATGTATTATTGTAGTTATTAAACGAACTTACATCGATTGAAGCCGTTAGGATGTTTCAAACACACAATCTTTTATATCCAAAGGTTTTCTGAAACCATTATATTCTACCTTTTGGAATTGCAATTCATTACAATGCCTTGTGGGATATACATGTACAGTACGTCCTCGTTTATAAAAACATTGTTGTGTATTATTGCTGGTAGTTCATTATTCATGCACCTACACATTAACTTTGATATACAAAGTATACAGTATATTATACTGAATATATTTATATAAAAGAACATAAGAAAATAGGAGTCTGCAGAAAGCCGATTGGCCCACACAAGGCAGATCCTTCTCTCACCCAACCCCAATTACAAGGACTAATTATAGGCCCAGCTCACTAATACCATGAGGACCGACCTCACCAAAACGGTCAGAGGTCAGAAAACGGGGGTCTGCAGAGTGCAGATTGGCCCACACCCGGCAGATACCCCTCATACCCAACCCATCTCGTCCATATGCCTACATAATTTGATCTTAACCCCTAACTAGCGGCGCGCAACATAAGTCGAGTATAATAAATTTGGACTATCTGGCGGCGCGCGACATAGGTCGTGTGGCAATTTCAGCACGTAATGTTGCTGAGAGAGAGAGACAAGTGGTGGCAGGAGACTAGCGAGCGTATGACTGCTCCAGACCACCGCGGCGAACCTACTGACACGAATCCCACCTCCTCCCTCCCTCTCTCACTCGCTACATACTGAATTGTATGGGGAAAGTACCGAATTACATGCTTTTTGCACTCGTGTTGCGTGGTTGTTGCAAGAATACTAGCGGTCATAAAAGGATCGTTGTGGTGTCATTGGAAAGCTCTGTTTATGCCCTTTCAGGGATAGATACTTGTTTTACGCTCTGGGTCTTATTTAGGCATGAACATGATCACGTAAACAGCCCTATTTTGGCTAAAAACACCCCGCTGGGCGGTACATATAAATAGACCGCCTAGCCCGCCAATAAGGTGTTAAAGTTCTCTATCGTTCTTAATCATACTATATCACTTGGTAGCCTAATCCACCTATCTACAACTATGTTACCAAACCAATATTTGCCTATATCTTTTCTGAAACGAAATTGATCTAATTTGAAACCATTTGTTCGAGTTCTTTCGCAATCACTGAGCTTTAGTACATCTTTCATGTCCCCTTTATTAATCCTACTAACCCACTTGAACACCTCTATCATATCCCCTCTAACTCTGCGTCTCTCCAACGAATGTAAGCTTAATTTCTTCAACCTTTCTTCATATGGAAGAGTTCTAATATTATGGATAATTTTTGTTATTCTATGTTGTACTCTCTCCAGGGAATCTACGTTCATTCTGTAATAAGGACACCAAAATTGAACAGCATAATCCATATGGGGTCTCACTAATGACAAGTAAAGTTTTAAGATAACATCAGAAGTTCTGTTACTCACACTCCTAGAGATGAACCCGAAAATCCTGTTTGCCTTGTTACGAACCCTTATACACTGTTGTTTAGGTATCAAATCATTGCTAACAAACACACCTAGATCTTTCTCATAGTCTGAGCTTTCTAATTCCATATTAGCTAGTTTATATTTTACATTTGTATTAATCTCCCCTTTCTTTAATACCTTGCATTTGTCAATGTTAAAATTCATCTACCAATTTACTGACCATTCGTGTAAGGTATCTAGATCCCTTTGGAGGCACTCTATGTCGCTATCTGAATCTATTGTTCTCCCCATTTTGGTATCGTCTGCGAATTTACTTATCCTACTAGTTATACCTAAATCAAGGTCATCTATGTATATAACAAACAACAGAGGACCCAATACAGATCCCTGGGGGACACCACCTCTGACTGCTCCCCATTCTGACTTAGTGCCATTTATGCTGACTCTCTGCTTCCTACCAATTAGCCATGACGTAATCCATCCCAACAACGACCCACCTATTCCATGCGCCTCAACTTTTCTCATCAATTTCTCATGAGGGACTCTGTCGAAAGCTTTACTGAAATCTAAATATATTATATCATATAACTTGTCATTATCTACTGCTTCATTTGCCTCTGAGAAAAAGCTAAGCAAATTAGTAAGGCAAGAACGTCCCATGCCTGAACCCATGCTAAGAAGAATTGATTAAATTAAATGTTTCTAGGTGGTTTCGAATTTTTCTAGCAAATAATTGACTCTAGTAGCTTTCCTATGATTGATGTGAGACTAATGGGACGGTAATTGGATGCTATTGATTTATCACCATTTTTGAAGATAGGAACTACAATTGCAAGCTTCCAAGCTTCTGGAACTAAGCATGTTTCTAATGACTTGTTATACAGAAATGTTAATGGGTAGCTTAACCCTTAACTGGTGGTGCGCAACATATGTCGAGTGAAATAAATTTGGACTAAGTGGCGGTGCACGACAGCTGTCGAGCGCCATTTTCAGCACGTAATGTTGCTGAGAGAGAGAGCTGAGCGGTGGGACGAGCGTAGTAACCTTATGACCGCTCCCCACGACCACCGTGGACATACTGAACTGTATTCTACTTTCCTCCCCCCTTTCTCACTCGCTACACAGGGAATTATGTAAGGAAATTACCTTATTTTAGGGTTTTTGCACTCATGTTGCACGATCGTTGCAAGAGAACCAGTGGTCGTACAAGGATGGTTCGGGTGTCATTGGAAAGCTCTGTTTACGCCCATTCAGGGATAGATACTTGTTTTACGCTCTGGGTCTTATTTAGGCATGAAAATGACCACGGAAACAACCCTATTTAGGGTAAAAAAAAAACGCTGTGCGGTACGGTCAAATAGACCCCCTAGCCCGCCAATAAGGTGTTAATTCATCTCTGCATTCTTTTAATACTCTAGCATATACCTCATCAGGACCAGGCGATTTCTGAGGTTTCAGTCTGTCAATTTAATTTCTACTTATAGTAACCGTACTTAACCTATTTTCTATACTATCGCTATATACCTTGCGGACTTCGGGAAACTGTGCTAAATGTTAATTAGTGAAAACGGAAAGAAATTGACTATTTAATGTACTGCCTATTTCTTAATAATTTTCTGTAATTTCTCCTATCGAAGTTTTAAGGGGACCAATTACATCTCTAACCTTGGATTTATATAGTTGATAAAAAGCTTTAGGATTATTTATTGAGTCATTTGCAACCTTGATTTCATAATTTCTTTTTTCTCTCTTAATATCCTTTTTTACCTGTCTTGATAGATTCTGATAGTAAGCAAGTAGGTGAATTTCGCCTTTCTTAATTTTTCTATATATTTTTTTTGTTTTTCCCCCTAGAAGATCTAATAGTCTATTATTCATCTATTTGAGTTGGTTCTGTGTTGATCCAAATTTTCTTTTGGGGATATATTTATTTTGTACATTGAATACTGACTTAATCAAATTATCATATGTATCTACCAAGTTTGACGTCTCTTCCTGACTTAAGCTGACAGGTACCCGGGAAGGGGTACACTCATTTGAACACCTGGATCGACTTAATTGTTTGACCATAGGGTCCGCTAATAGGGCTCTTCTTGGCCCACCATAATTGGCTTTTCTGAAGTCAAGTATTAATGTCGTATGCTCTCTGGTATTACCTTTCCATTGTATATTAAAATAAACGGAATTGTGGTCGCTATTTCATAGGTAGTCCCCAATCTCTACATTATTTATCATATGTTCATTGTTACTAAAAACTAAATCGAGAATATTATTACCTCTAGTCGGCGCATCTATGAATTGAAATAAAAAACTATCTTGTACCTCAATAAACTCTTCAGAATCAGAGTCGCCTATTTGATGCTGCCAATCTATATTCGGAAAATTAAAATCCCCCATAATTCACACATTGCTAAACCTTGATGCCATTTTAATGTCCTCCCATAATGACGTTCCGTCATTTCTACTCATATTTGGCGGTCTATACATAACTCCAATAACTATGGTTTCACTACCTTCGTTAACCTTTACCCAAACACTTTCATTATCAATATTTAGTCTAATACCTGATTTAATACAGCTTTTTAATGTACACCTGACAAACACTGCTATACCGCCCCCCCCCCCCCTCCTATATGTTCAGTCATATTTAAACAAACTATATCCTGGTATATTAAATTCTGCTAAAAAATGCCTGGATTTTGTATTAATTCACGTTTCAGTTAGCGCTATTATGTCTATTTCTTTGCTAACAAGTGCTCTAAGTTCGTTCATTTTGTTACCTAGAATCCTACAGTTTGTGTAATATACTCTCAATGTACTTCTTTTATTTATACCTAAATTACCTTTATTTCTAACTAAATTTCCATCTTCTGTTGCACCATCACTACCATCATTAGCAACATTGTCATCATTTTTAGCATGAGACTGAATATCCTTATGGCTTTCGCCTGACGCTAAATATTTTCCATTTAACCTCTATTTTACACTCTCAGTATTTCTGTTCAAAACCCTGCAACCACCCTATCTAAAGAACTAGCTAATGTGGAAGCCTCTAACCGTGAAAGATGAACCCCATCCCTTGCGTACATCCCATCTTTCCCATAGAAACGATCCCAGTTATCAATGAATGGTATTGCTTTTTCCTTGCAATATTTCTCCAACCGGCAATTGATACCAATCGCCCTGGATGTCCATTCCTTGGGAACTCCTCTTCTGGGTAAGATACCATGTACTACAGGGGGGTCGAGATGTTTCGCAGCAAGTGACGTTTCGCTGCAGGTACGGTCAGAATCTGTTTTGCCTGTTCGCAGCAAATGAATGAGACGGTTCGCAGGAGGTTCGTATAACTGAAAAATAAACCCCAGATGTTGTCCCTCTTCTGACAGCAGTGTTCCCGACCAGTACTGCTGACTGCATAATAAATCGTAGGCTTGTGCATAATTATTATTTTTTTTTTTTTTTTTTTTTTTTTTTAAGAGACAATGAACGGAGGAAGGAAAAACACAGATAAAACAAAAAGGTCCATGTGCCTAAAGGCATCCTCCATTCATAAAATGTTTGTAACAACTGGATTTAAACATTTGTAGATTGTAAGTTTGTGGAAAGCAATTCGAGGGAAGTGAATTCCAAAGAGTAGTAGCTCTGGGGATAAATTAATTCTGATAAGCAGAAGTTCTGCATTGTGGAGGAGAAAGTGTAAATTCATGGGCGCTCTCAGCTGCCCTAGTTCTACGGGGAAAGATGTGGAGAGGCGGCACAATTGAAGCAAGTTCCTCGGAACAATTGCTGTGAAAATATCTGTAGAATAATGCAAGGGATGCAACGTTTCTTCGTATGGATAATGTAGGAAGGTCCTGTGTGATTGCAGGGTTATTGATTAATCTAATAGCTTTATTTTGAATTTTGTCCAACTGCTTCAATGCAACCACTCCACTTCCACCCCACAGAGGTGAACAGTAATCCATCTGAGAACGCACATGACTTCTATATATCACGGCCAACTGCTCGTCAGTGAAGAATTCTCGAACTCTGTACAGGAGTCCCAGTTTTTTAGAGGCATTCTTAGCAATGCTTCTAACATAATGTGTCCAGCTCAAGTTAGTAGTTAATGTTACACCGAGAATGTCAATACTAGGGGAAGTGGGAATATTTACATCATTAAAAAATATATGGGAGTCAGTGAGATTCTGTCGGTTAGAAAATTTAATGTACTTGGTTTTCTGTGCATTAAAGGAAACTAGATTATTTTGTCCCCATCCATTAATTCTAGAAAGGTCCTGGTTCAGAGAAATTGCAGTGTTTATTTTTGAATTTATAAGATCGGGTTGGGTGACAGAATTGGTAAATGTGAAGGAACTGTGGAGTGTTGAGTCATCTGCGTAGGAATGTATTGGATTATGAGTGGTTGATATGAGATCATTGATATGAATGAGGAACAGAATTGGGGCCAAAACTGATCCCTGGGGAACACCAGCATTTATTGAGTGAAATTGAGAATAAAGGTCATCTACCATTACACGTATTTTTCTGTTATGAAGATAAGAAGAAATTAGTGGAACTAATGATGCAAGGCCGTAGTGTGACATCTTCGACAATAAGGATTGATGCCAGACTCTATCAAATGCCTTTGATATATCCAGTGCTATTGTATGTGTTTCACCATGTTGGTCTGTAGCTTGGTTGATTTGATGCGTAAGAAGGCAAAGCATGTCTGCAGTTGATCGACATCGTCTAAAACCATATTGCCTATCACTGATTAATTTATTATTCTCAAGATGCTTAATTATGTGATTATTTAATATAATTTCAAAGACTTTACCAAGAGTGGAAGTTATAGCTATTGGTCTGTAGTTTGATGGATCTGAAGAGGCACCTTTTTTAGGAACTGGATGGATGTTTGCTTCTTTCCAGGGTACTGGGAAGCATGAGGTATGAGTACACAGACGGAAAAAATTTGCCAATACAGGAGCGAGCACCAAAGAGCAATTCTTAAGTACTATTGGAGGAATTTCATCTGGACCAGGAGCCTTATCTACCGAGAGATTCTGCAAAATAGTTTTGACATGTCTGGTGTGGATCTTAAGTGAGGGAATTTCAGGCGAATTAAAATTAAGTACAGGGACATCTTGATTTATTTCATCTAAGGTTGAGTTGGTGGAGAAAATATCCGCAAGAAGGTTAGCTTTACCTCGTGGGTCACTTACAAGATTGCCAGTCGGAGATTTTAATGGTGGAATGGATGAAGCAGTAGTGAAGTTGGATTTAAATGAGTTAAGAGTAGACCAAAATATTTTGTTATCATTTGGATTATTTAGAAGTTTATTTGCCTGCTTGTGGAGAAATTTTGATTTAGTTAGGTTTAATACAGTTTTGGCATGATTTCTGATGTTTCTAAAGTAATTAAAGGCTTCATGTGTTTTTGATCTTGTGTATGCATTGTAGGCTATTGCTTTTTGTTCAGTTACTCTAGCACAATTATGGTCAAACCATTTAGGTGAATTAGATCTTTTACTGTACTTTTGATGAGGAATAAAAGTTTCCATTCCAATTTTTACAAAATCTTGTATGTGGCTCAAGGTGGAGTGTGCATCATTAGAAAAGAAAGAGGTCCAGGGAATATCAATAAAGAAACCTTGAAGACCCTCCCAGTCTGTCCTATCGTAATGCCATTTAGTCACCAAAACAGGTTCAGAGTGAGAAGGTGTGGTAGGTGATAGACAGGTGGCCTGTATCAGACAGTGATCAGAAGATCCAAGCTGTCTTGACAGCGTAATGCATAAATGCGCTGAATTTCCATGTGAGTAGCCTATCCTAGTTGTTGATTTCATTAATTGAGTTTAGAAGTAAAGCTGGTTGGTGAAAACATATGAACAGGTACCGGTAAGCAGGCTTTTTAGTTCACCACCTAAAATACGATTAGCCTATGCATTCAGTGCTTCCACAGCTTTTATTCTGAATTCCTTAGATTTCTAAAAATCCTGATTTTTAACTTTCTTAGTAAATATATATATATTTTGTATTCCAATACAAAGGATACTTAGGATATTTGTCAAGTGTAATTATGCAGGTTATTACCGTACTATCTAATGTATCTATGATACATTATAGTGCATTCCCAACGTCTGACGTCAGTCTAGCGTATATTTGTCGCAATTACAATAATTTTCCTCTCGATCTCCACAAGATTTCCTAATTGGTGTTGTTTTTCAAACAACCAGGACAAACAAAATTTGTGAAAGTTGGCACAGTGCAGGAAAGCAGGAAAATCTAAGCTTCCACGTTATCTGCGGGTCGATCTGCTTGAAGAAGCTAAAACAGTTAGTGAAGGCACTCTGTCCAGGTACCAACGAGCAACCAATAAAAACAATCCAAGGACAATTATTCAAGGCGGGGGAAGAATATATGAGAAGCACACCCAAGAACATGCAAGGAGGCCAAGAAGCTCTTACACAAGTGTGCTGGTGTATATAGTCCCTTTAATGTATATTATATATACTGTCTGGCTGATACAAGACTGTTTTCTTCATATTAGGAAATATTATATGTAATGTATTGAGATAATGTTTATCATTTGAAAAGTATGAGATGGCATTCGAAATGTAGGAGATCCTTCCTTAGCTGTATGACATCGTCCAGTGATGTCAGTGTCAATTTAGCTATTTTCCCACGACTCTAGCAGAATTATGCATCTTGATTTGGTGGCCCTGGTGTGGGTCGGTTCGCCGCAGTTCCAATTAGCGTCCGGGCTCGTTCGCCGCGGTAAAGCGAACCGTCACTTGCTGCGAAACGTACAGGGATCCCTCCTTCCTCCTAACCTTATCTAACACATCCCGATACTGCTTCAGCAGTTCGTCACTTCAACCCTTACCAACATCGTTACTCCCGGCACTGAGACAGATATTGGGGTTATCTCCACTATCTTCCAAGATGTGGTCCATCTTCTCTAAAACCCTCCCAATTCCATGGCCATGCAGACACACAATCTTCCTAAGTTTTGTGCGGGTAGCCCTAACATAATGTCTTAATAATAATAATAATGGAGTCGCCCACAATCGACACAGACTTACCTTCTCCTCGGGACACAGGCTTACCTTTCCCTCGGGAAGATTCAGCAACTGCAGGTGGAGAACCCCTGGTGGTGGCAGAAGCTCCCTTGGTGGTGGTGGTAGTAGGTACAGCGTCAGCGGCAGGCACAGCGTCAGCGGTAGGAGCTGAGCTAGCGGCAGGCACTTCTGCTAACCCTCCCTTATCCTGACTATCTTTTCCCTCACATTCGTCTCGTAAAGAAGAGATTTAATTTGTCACACTCAAACCTATTCTACTATCCTGCTTCTTGAGTGTGACTTTCCCACCCGTATTTTTAACAACCTGCCATAAATAAAAAAATTCAACAACTTCCTCCCTTTTCCGACTTAATTTCTTCTTGGCTAATTTTGAAAGCTAGATTTTCTCTTTAAGCAAATCCACTTCCCTCTGAAGTTTAGCATTAACCTCCCTTAGAGCCAAGACCTCTTCCTTCACCACAACCATCTCTTCCCTTACATGGAGAATAAGATGATGCAGATCAGTAAAGGACTCGCACTCCATACCTGCCATGATCCCAATAAGCTTAGCGAGGAGCAAACAACTAAGTACAGAACACAAAAGCAAATCAACTAACAGCTAAAAACTGAGCTAAAACACATTTTTATAACACGAGTGCACTGCCTCCAAACACAGGTAAGCGTGTATGGTCACTAAGATCACGGGTAAGGTGTCCTGGCAGGAACTTAGATTAACACAACCTTCCTCTGTCACTGACTGAACTGAACTGAACTGAACATTCCTAAGTGACACAAATAATGTATTTGAATGGGATCGATAAGGAGCATTTGACATAATTATAATAGCTCTCTTCTGTAGCTTTTATACTGAATCCACATCAAACTTACTAGTTAGTCTCCATATCTCTATTCCATAAGTTAAGTAAGGATATGCTAGAAGAAAAGAAAAACGTGGATGTCATTTACACCGATTTTGCTAAGGCATTTGATAAATGTGACCATGGTATAATAGCCCACAAACTGAAAGCAAAAGGTATAACTGGGAAAATCGGACGGTGGATATACAATTTCCTCGTAAACAGAAAACAATCGGTAGCAGTAAACCAAGTCACTTCTGAGCCTTCGGATGTCAAAAGCTCAGTGCCCCAAGGAACAGTGCTAGCGCCCCTTCTGTTCCTCATACTAATTTGCGACATAGATACCAACACCAGACACAGTACGGTGTCGTCTTTTGCTGATGACACACAATTAAGCAAGATAGTAAACACACAAGAGGACACGGGCCGACTGCAGGAAGACATGAATGTAGTGTTCCAGTGGACCAGGGAAAACAACATGCAATTCAATGAGGAAAAATTCCAATTAATACGGTACGGAGATAATAATGGTGTTAAAGAAATTACAAATTACTTAACAGAATCTAACCACATAATAGAACGGAAAGACAGTGTGAAAGACCTTGGGGTATTAATGTCTGAAAATATGGGTTTCAAAGTACATAACCAGGTCAAAGTGGCGGCTGCGAAACGTCTAACGGGTTGGATTCTGCGCACTTTTAAAACACGCGGTGAATTGCCTATGATAACGCTCTTCAAATCTCTAGTGCTACCGCGGCTTGAATACTGTAGCGTATTAACATCCCCATACAAAGCAGGTGAAATAAATGACGTAGAGAGTGTACAAAGAAATTTCACTTCGCATATAAGTTCGATAAAACATCTACACTATTGGGAGCGTTTAAGAGCACTGAATCTGTACTCACTGGAACGTAGAAGAGAACGTTACCTAATAATATACACATGGAAAATCGCAGAGGGTTTAGTACCAAACCTACATACTCCGATAGTCATGAAATTCAGTGATAGGAGAGGCTGGGAATGCGAAATCCCCCGGATGAATAACAGGGGTGCTATGGGCTCTCTGTGAGAGGGCTGGTTATCACACAGAGGCCCACGTCTCTTCAACAAACTCCCACGGCGAGTAAGAGACATGAGGGACATCTCGTTAGACAACTTCAAGAGAGCCCTAGATGTCGAACTGCAAAAAGTGCCAGACGAGCCCATCCTCGCAAGGGAGCGAGCTGTCGCTTCAAACAGTCTACTGCACCAAATCACCACCCATAACGAGGGGCGTCGCGCTCCTTGGTGCCGCTAGAGGAGCGGCGAACACATCCAAAGGTATCCAAAGGTAAAGGATATATAGTTAAAATAGAGTGTACCTTAGGTAGTAGTGCTTAGAAGCTGTCTAGCTTTTCAAATTACACCAGGTCCCATAGAAACCATGTTTTTAATATTTGATATGTGGTCTGACCTAGTTAATTTAGGATCGACAAGCACTGTCTAAACCCGACAGTATTTACGCATCCAATTATTAGTTAGTTACCCTTAAAATATAAGTTTTCTGTTAAATCGGGTTACTTCACATTATACGTTTTCGGTTATGTAACCTTCCTATATTTTATACATAATATATACATATACCATGTATAATAGAAGATTATGTATGAATTAATGTATCATAAGATAGCAGGATATTTGCTTAGCAATAGGATACTGTACTAACAAAAATGCAATATATAGCAGACGCTCTTATCAATAAACAAATATTTATAGGTTAAATGGTTTCAATGTTTAAACAATAAACTCTGAATTTGTTAGTTATAATATATCTGGTCAACGTGTATCAATGCCAAGCTATGACTAAGAAATTAATAATTAGTAAGCAAGTTATTTTCCCGCATATACATAACAGTGACTCACTCTCTCACAATGTGCCACATGGGAATCACGTCCGCCAGTCCAATGAAATAATAAGGACATTTTCAAGTATGATTTATGCTCCCTATTATTAATATTTTCAATACCATTTGTTGCTACAGTCCAAACAGTCACCCACAAATGTTTAGTACTATTTACACTCTAAATATCTATCGTACTTATTTGAACAATAAAATTGCTTCTTGCATCTCTACCTTTTGCATGAAATTTCATATAAATAGTTTCACCAACAGTTAAGGATATTTAATTTGCAATAATCCAGTTTACCAATAGTTCATTCTTCACTCATTCTTTGAAAAGCATTATTAATATATTTACCTTCCAAGATTGTATTTGTGTCGTCAGCAAAGGGAATTAGCAATAATGCTTGTGATGCAATAGGAAGATCATTTACATAAATTTAGATATACATAAACCATCGATAATTTGATTATCCAGAATATGAATATGATCATAATACGCATAAAATAATCAAGATAGTATGGTGACCTAAGACAGTTAAGTATTTAGCATTAATACATAATGATTTATTACAATTTCACTTTATATTTTCTAATCCTGCAAAGCAGGCTATGATAAAGGTGTGACTGGGTTCAGCCCGTCTGTCAGATTTTGTTTTTCCTCTGAGCTATTATTCATTTTTACCAAACTTGAAAGGGATATCCGTTCCGTCTTGGCGATAGTCCTTTAACAATAATGATCTATCCCTCAAAGGATAACGTTACTGTGAAGTTAAAATTACATTTGTGTACTTCACTTTAAACTATATATCATATCATTGGGAATAAAAGAAGCAAAATATAGATATATTGGGTTAAGTTGTATTGCAATAGTCGTGGATTACTGATGAATTTAATTTGTAGTCTTAATTTTAAGCGGGATGTATATTGGTTAAGCTATGGGATGCTAAGTTAGTAGGTTAGGGAAAATTACGTTAGATTAGTTTCATTTATGTTTGGAGATTTATTACAGTGATGGTGGTAGTAGTTGAAGACGTGATATTTATATAAAGGCGACGTTCAAAAACAGTGATAATGTGATTGATAGTATTGATGTTGGTTAGGATGATAGTGTATATAGTGATACTTTTGTCTATGCACTATAATCAGGCCAGAGAGCTTAAGAACATAAGTGTCGAAAGCGTTAAATAAAAATGTTAATGGGTAACTTAACTCATCCCTAATACTCTAGCATATACCTCATCAGGACCAGGCGATTTATGAGGTTTCAGTCTGTCAATTTCCTTAAGCACATCATTTCTACTTATAGTAACCGTACTTAACCTTTCTATACTATCGCTATATACCTTACGGACTTCTGGAAACTGTGCCAAATTTTCATTAGTGAAAACGGAAAGAAATTGACCATTTAATGAGCTTGACCACTAACCTCTTATAACTCAGAAGGGACTAGAGCAATCGACCTGATAATTATACCATTTAGGGAAATGTTACCAGGAAATCGGTGTAGAAATGTACAGTTCATTTTTCACCTGCCCTTTTGAGTTACAAGAGGGTAATGGTAAAGATTTCTGGCCAAAATATAGTGACTCAATTATAGTGTGTGTGTGTGTTTGTTGTTGGTTCTGATGGTAGTTATGATGGAGGTGATAGCAAAGTTGATTGCAACAGTAAAGTGGTGATAATAGTCGTAGGGACTTCAAGGATAATCATAGAAGTGATCTTAGTCGTGATGATAGCGGTAGTGATAACAGCGATGATGGTGGCATTTTTAGTGACTATAGAGTGGATATTATTGATGGTAGTGGTTGTGGTAGTGATGGGATCGACGATGTAGTGCTGGTTGTACAGTTTTCATTCCCTGGTGCGAAAAGTGTACAATCGTGAGCATAAAGGTACACCAATTGGATTCATAGCCAAGTTCTGAAGTATCTGAATTCAAATAAAGCATTAAATAGTCTTGTTTGCGTTCGATACTGATTTAAATAGATGTGTTGCCATTGATGCTACTGGCTGTACAATACATCTTTACTGAATTCGTATATGATAAAACTTACGAAAACGGAACATGCAGACAGTATTATTTCGTTTTCCTTCATGTTTCTAATCTCTAGATGTTATATTCAACATTAAAAGTTCATTACAAATCTTAAACTATACTATGTAACCCTGTAGTGGTACGGTGATCTTTTTCATCAGTAATTCTGGATAGCGAAGAACGATTATAATCAGCTCAGACCTCTCGTATAGTTCATTCATTATAAGTAGGGAAGAAATCGTGACCCCTAAACTCTGCAACTAAAAAAATGCTTGAGTAAATGGGCATTACATTTCCACATCTATTCCCTGTCTGACTCTTCCTAATTGGTAGAAATATAAGTTGTATTATTCTAATCGTTCTTGAGTTATAGAGGATAGTATTCAAGATTGTTGGCCTAGTTATAATTAATGGACTATAGAAATATGATTAAAAAGCAACCGAGCATTGAACATATGTATTGGTCGAGCTAGGCCCCAGTGTTATCCATGAATTATGAATACGATGTTACAGTTTTAATAGTAATTACCTTAACTATGCTTTACTCAGATAAAATTAGTTTTACTACCAACACATGATTCACACCTTTGCCATTATTAACGACTTTAACACCTACTGTCCAGCTCAATGAAAGGTGTAATCTATGGCTAAGAGGAACTATTAGTACCATCCGAAAAGAAAATGCAATTACAACCTATAGGCCAGTGATTGCACTGCTTTAGATGTATGAATATATATTCATACTACATTTCTTTAGGGTTCATTGCTTTCAGCTTGATTGATTTAATTGTAATTTTAGTCTGCAATATGACTTCGAAATAATTGTTTTAGTTGAACATTAATTTATCGGAGTGGATCTGATGTTTTTGACAAGTTAAGAACGGGCATGGAAAAAATGATTTTGGTTCAACTTTCACACCAGAAATGCAGGCGAACTTAGAAGAGTTGTACAGTTGTCTTTAAGTACAATCGCCTGTACAAGTAGATTGTAGTACATTGCAATATGAGTACTTTGGACCACGAACATTGATTGAGCAGTAACTCCAACTCCATTTATGTTGCTAAAGGGAGTGTTCAGAGAGAATACATCAGTTTGTCAAACATGTCCAATATATATATATATATATATATACCGGTATATATATATTTTTTTTTTCCAACTACTCCCTGAGAGCCTGTAAGTGTACCGTTATTGAACGGTGAAGCCCTTGAGGTCTCGTTCCAGTCAAGGGGATGATATATGTGAAGAACATTTAGCTGCAACCAGCCCCTGCCATCTTGCCTTCCCAGGATACATGGGGCTTAGGGCTTAGTTGCTCACCCATGGCTCGAAGCAGCCCCATCTCTGAAGCTGCCTCGCTCCAGTGCTTCACTGTCTCACCTCCTAGGCTCGGACTCTCACTCTCAGAACGTCACCTATTGAACAATGAACTCAATAGGCATTGCCCCCTATAGCATATTTTTGAATATGGGAATATTCATACAGTACTATTTAATCAGGGAACAATGAGGGTATTTATTTGGCGTTTCGGTGGGCTTTGTGGTAATGCACTGATACTAGGTACAGCACAAATTCGGGATTCGAACCCGGGTCCATTGGATTACCAGTCCAGTGGCAAGACCACTCCAGCACACCTCCCCTCCAATGTATACTACTTATAACTGCAGGCGACCGTACTCTGTAGTAGATAAGC
This sequence comes from Paralithodes platypus, assembly GCA_032716605.1. Lineage (NCBI taxonomy): Eukaryota > Metazoa > Arthropoda > Malacostraca > Decapoda > Lithodidae > Paralithodes > Paralithodes platypus. Next base: position 27,331,494 of record CM064524.1, on the reverse strand, counting down.
TCTCCTGTCAATTTAACCCCTTCACTACCGGTGCTGTACTTTTAACTTTATTCTGGCTACTATTAGACGATTGTTCACAGTTTAATAAGGGCCTCCAGCAATTAACAGGCTTCAAACTATCTCGCTTAACCCTTTTTACTACCACAGAGCTTTCTTAAACTGCACAAAATCATCTAAATATAGCTAGAATAAAATGAAAATTAAGTCTTCGGTACGGGAGGGGTTAATACTTGAACCAGTGGATTTCATGATGGGCAACGAAATCATAGTGAAACAAAACAAAAGGGGTTAAGTTGTAATAGATATTTTATTGAAATACATTTTGTACTTTATCAGAAAAAATAATGAATAACAATAACTAAAATCCAATATATACCAAAAAGTCACAGAATAAAACATATTTCCGGGTAGAAACTGTCTATATCTGGCCGACTATAAAAACACCGGGTTGAACTATCTGACCTAATCGAGGGTGAGAACAAAGGGATGTATTATATAGTCGTGCCATTATTTACCTTCATAACCTCCCATCTCTCTCCATCCCCCCCACACCGCCGGCCAATCCCACACACAGACACGCAAACCGCTACAAATCACCGCACATAAAACCAGAATCACAGGGGAGCTTTTTATTCGGCAACTATTTTTTCTGACAACACTTTCGAGATCTTTGGCATTGGTGTCGGCCTATAGAGTTAAACTAGATTATATTAAGTGGCTGAACTCATATTAAGGCTTCATTATAAAACGGTCACACTCTAGCCTATTTTGTTTTAAGCTGGCCAGAAATTGCCTTGTTCTTATTTTAATTACTCTGATATTAAAACGTTTTGATTGCCAATTATGTTGTTTATTATGAACACATGGCAATAATATAATGGTGATATATAGTAGTTTCATATTTTTCCATTAGTTATCGAGAAATGAGCTGCTAAGGGAGTAACATATCAGCCAAGTAAAACCAATACAAAAATACTTGAGAATACTTGCCGAAAAGAGTATCCAGGGAATGGTGTGATGTTTCCCTTAACCCATTCTGTACCAGCAACATCTGTTATATTTTATTTTAGCTATATTTAGACAATGTTATGCAACTTAAGAAGGATCTGTGGTAGCTAAAGGTGATTATTGAGATAGTTTGAAGCCTTATAATTGCTAGAAACCCTTCCTAAACTGAATACATCTCGATTAGCAGTAGCCAGACTAAGATAAAAAGGATGTCGCCGGTACAGAAGGGGTTAACATGCATATATCAGCCAGCATAACTGTCAATATCCTCTCAATGGCCCTGCCCTCGGAGCTAAGCTGGTGTCACACGAGCTTTTTTAGCATAGTATTTCCATGGAGTAAAATGTACGTTAGTTTCTAACATATTTCGATGTTGATGTAAAGTCATTGTAAATCTAGGAGTCTGCTGAAAATATACGGCTTAGTGGGGTCAGTTCATATATTATAAGTGTGACCTGTTTTTTCTTATTACGTACAACAATTGAGCTAAATATAGAATATAAATACATGATGGGAAACTTATTGTCAATATTCCAGCCTGTACGTGTGTCCATGTACCTGTTCTCAAAATATATCAAGCAATAATGTACAGTTGCCAAGACAAATAGTGTAGAGAAGTGACTGCATTTAACTACCATAACAAGTTAATTAATAGTATTTATGGTGATAAATGGCCTTATACACTTTGAACAACAATATTACATACCGATATTAAAAAAGACCAACACATAAACACACCGACTTCTATATTAGCCTGTGCAGTACCGGTGACATCCTTTTCATTATATGCTGGCTACTATTAAGCGAGATTATTTACCTTAGGAAAGATCTCTTTCAAAATATAAGGCTTTAGTTACCTCATATCCTTCCTAAGCTGCATAAAATCGTCTAAATGTAGCTAGCAAAAGATTAAAACACGTCGCAGGTACAGCAGGGGTTAACCTCTGCAATAATTACATATTGTCACTCATTCACAGCACGGTTAACAGGTTCTTGTCTAAAAAAATGTACCTTTACTTAGCTTCAGTACTATATCTTTAACCCAACCACATCGCACACCAGTAACCTTGTTATCAGTAGAAGACAAAGACAAGAAATACAGTTGTCCTCAGTACGAATATTGTGGCTTGTGACCTGATGTGTGTGTGTACAGGTATGTGTGTAGTTTCAGCTGTACTATCGCTTGGTGTGTGTGTGTATGTGTGTGTGTGTTTGCGCTACATAATCTCTTTGCAGGAGATTGTGTGTTCTCTGGATTTTGGCTCTCGCCTTCCTGCACAGGAAGACCATAATATATTCACCACAATATATTTTGTTCTTTGTGACAACTTTTGGAGTAATACTAGCACATTCAGTAAATTGATTTGTCCCATTATACAATGAATGGATAACATTATTTGTCCCATTATACAATGAATGGATAACATTATTTGTCCCATTATACAATGAATGGATAACATTATTTCATTAGTCACTATATATTACAAGACGAACATGACTAGCCTTTTGGAAGTGATTATATAGATGAATATAAATATTTTCTTACATCCTTGATCGAGCTGGAAGAAACCTATGTTAACTTTCCACCTACCGTTAATAAAATGAAGAAAATCCGGTGGCACAAGATACAATACAATATGTAAGTTTGACCTACAATCGTAAACAGTAATCATGATATTCACAACTAAATAACCTAACGAACGAACGCATTAACCACCATTCACAATGTTTTGAAGACACGGGAGGGAGTACCGGTACTATGAAGGAGATATTACTAAGGAGTACGATAATGCATAAATTAATATTTTCACTATGTCCGTATTCTTCAAAACACCCACGATTCTTCCGGTTCCCCTTAACCCTTTATGTACCGGTGACATCCTTTGCATTATGTTCTGGCAGCTATTCGACGATTGTATATAGTTTAAGAAGACCGTCTACCAGTGTAAAGGCTACAAACTATCTCAATTTTTTTTTTTTGCCGCCATATATTCTTCTTCATCTTCATAAAATCGTCTAAATGTAGCTAGAATAAAAATAAAAATATGTCCCCGGTACAGAAGTGGTTAACCTTTTCAATACACGAGGACGCGTTGTTACAATTCATTCTGGCTAACCTGAGTCGATTTAATGCAGCTCGGAAAGGATTGTGGTTGTCTGAAGGCCAGTTGAGATAGCGCTTACACCTTGGATGCGCAGAGGACCTTCCTAAGATGAATAAAGTCGTCAATTAGTGCCAGAATTACCGATAGAAATGCGACCTCAAATACTGAAAGTGTTAAGGGGAGATGGGTCGTTTTTCTAGACCCCCTTCTCCCTCTTGTTTAGCCCCATTAGTTTTCAGATTTTAAGATTTTTGCCCCATTAGTTTGTCGATTTTAAGACCATCCGCCCCATTTACTTGTCAATATTAAGACCTTTCGTGCTATTTAGGTGTCGATTTTTTTCCTGGCGAACGATAGTGAGCCTGTATTTTGGAAGAACCGGCCTTCGGCTGGAACATTTGTCTACCGAAAAATTTACAAATTATTCTAGAAAGGGATTCTATTTTTTGTTTTTTGTTTTTTTTTAAAGTTTGATGGAGGTCTAGGGAGGAAACTAGAAACAATAATTAATAAATTAAAACATTGACCAAAAAGTGAACCATCTCCCCTTAAACATCTATAAAATTGTCCAACCGTGAAGCAATCCTCGTTCTATAATGGAACCCGCCGTGGCCCAAATGACACAATGGCTAATTTATAGTTCTAATGGATGTCCCGTCTAAATTAGCCCCGTGTTGCTAATCGAAACCTTGATAGGAAGAGTAGCACCATTTTCACCGTTATTTTTATTTCCTAGCTCTACTGTTGCTTTTTGGTCCCCCTTCTTCCTCATGCTTAGCCCCATTAGTTTTCAGATTTTATGACGTTCGGCCCATTAGTTTATCGATTCAAATACATTTCATTCCATTTCTATATCAATATCAAGACCAATCGTACCATTTAGGTGTTGCTTTTTTTCCTGGAGAGCGATATATAGTGAGCTTGTAATTTGAAGACATACCGGCCTTTGGCCGGGAAATTTTTCTATCGAAAAATGTACAAATTTATCTTGAAGGAGGGTCTATGGAGTGTTGTTTTAAGCTTGATGGAGGTCTTGCGAGGAAACTAAATAACATATTAATATATAAATATATAGACACCCAAAAGTAACCAATGTCCCCTTACATATTATAACAAAAGGTAAACATACTAAGTATTTCAATCGTTTATGCATTGTAATATGCATAGATAAACCAAAGAACACTGCTTAAGTGTACTATAGTTAATATGAATGATTAGTATAATAATTATTTAATGATTTGCTATAGGTAGCGCCAGCGAACTTGGCAATGATCTTGTCACCTTAACTGCGTATAATTCGAAATTAATGAAAGCAATCTGGCTGACGTTTCTATCATTTGGGAAGAGTCCACCAAGAAATAGGTGTGGATATTTACAGCCAGTTTGCTCAAGACGCTTTTGAGTTACAGAGAGGTCAGGGATCAAGATTATTGTCAAGTTAGTTGGCGCTACTTAGAGAAACAGGTAAACAGATCAAGAATAAAGATGCACTGATAAACATCGAGGCTTAACTTTGACGGCTAGAAGGTTTTTTGAGAATTATATTTAATGTTTGGCACATACAAACTAAATGGAAATTTGTCTTCTACCATGGAGAATGCACGAGGAAAATGATACAGTTTATCACATGGATTTGCATCCCCTAGTCGTCTATGTATGGAAATAAAGATATTATGGTCAACGTACGGTTGGCCAAATAAGTAGTGTCTCCGCTGTCATTACGTATTGCTCTCTTTGTGCAATATTAATGTCTGTCAGATGTTGAATAGGGTGTGTAAAGATAGAAGGATGGTTGTATATCTCACTTGAAACGATGAATTAAAGCTTAGAAAGTGCTGATACCAAATATTGACCGAAATATGTTTGGTACCGCAACATCACTTATTTGGCCAACTGTATAAGACGAATTTGTTATAAAAAGTGTTAATTCGTAATATGAAATAACTACTACATAAAATCCTTGACTTCTAAATCAATCATTGAATATTTTCTTTCCATTCATATAATCCATGCGAGCAACTGTATACTATACCCTGTTCATTATAGGTTGGCTAGATATTGCGACCTTAACCTCTCATAACTCAAAAAAGTCTTCAGTAATTGATGTTATATCTACCAATTGGAATGAGTCCATTTGCTCTATCCCTTTTTTAATTACAGAGGTTAGGGTACACAATTTCTGGTCTACTTATACATAATAGAAAATAGGCTTACTAAAAGAGTACATGCGAATGAAGAGTTTGGGTACAGACTAATGCAATGATTGGGAACACAAGGATCACCCACTACACACCCACAGACACCAAGAAATATCAAAACAACACCCAGCACACGCTATCACATACACATACTATCTTCTCTACCTCCCTGCACACCCCAAACCAGCTTCCAGAAGCATATCCATACTCATATCTCTCGCCGTTCCATCCACTCACTCATAGACAACACGCAGCTGCAGGCACGACCTCCCGAAATCCATCCTTCTGAATCCTCCCTTCCTCGCGAGGACAGAGTCCACCTGGCCAGGCTGAGATGCGGACACCATCCAGCTCTTCTGAGCTATCAGAAGAGACTGGATGACTCCGTCGTCGACACCTGCCCAGGTTGTAACACAGCACCCCATACCATTAAACACATCATAGAAGACTGCATTTCACACAACCACTTACACCAACAACACAATCTACACTCATTTAGAGCTCTGTGGGGAAGCCTGACTGTGGCCATGGCCTTCCTTAGGGACTCGGGGCTGTTCGACCAGGCAGCTTAGGGAACAAAAACAACAACAACAGCAACAACAACAACAACAACACAAGGACTACAGAGTTCAGTCACGCTCAAATAATGTTACATTTTCTCTGCATCTATTCTCTTCTTGATATACGAAATATAAACCTATCAACGAGGCAGAGCCACACTTGATTAAGGGGACCAACCTGCCTTTTCTCTCTGTGTTTTTATCCATTCGGCCCCATTCAGCCTACTGTTTTAAGACGTTTCTCCCCATTCAGGTATCAATTTTTTTTCCTGGCGAGCGATAGCTAGCCATCTTTGTATGGAGAAATCGGTTTCGCCGCAGACATTTTTCGACTGAAAAATGTACAAATTAAGTCAGCTGTCTAGAACGTAATCCATATTATACTGGCTCGCTATTGCTCGCCAGGCGTAAATCGACACCTGGATGACGATAAACCTCTTAAAACAGTAGGCTGAATAGGGTCAAATGGCTACTACCCAGAAAAAAAAAAAAAAAACAACGGATCGGTCCCCTTAAAGTACCTTCGTTCGTGTGGGGGTTCCGTTCCTTTTGCTTTGTTTTTCTACTGGATCCATAACCCAAGTTGAATGTACAGTCGTGGACATGTTCTTAACACATTACGAGCGGTGGGTCGGTAACTTCTATTACCCGCCATGCGGGTGGTTTTACCCTAAATGGGGTTGTTTCCGTGCTCTTTTTCATGCATAAACAAGACCCAGAGTGTAATACAAGTATCTATCCCTGAAAGGGCGTAAACAGAGCTTTCCAATGACACCCGAACCATCCTTCTACGACCACTGGTTCTCTTGCAACGATCGTGCAACACGTGTGCAAAAACCCTAAAATAAGGTAATTTCCTTACATAAGTCCCTGTGTAGCGAGAGAGAGAGAGTGGAGGAGGGTGTAATAAATTTCAGTCGACCCACGGCGGTGGTGGCGAGCGGTCAGGAAGGAATCTATGCTCCTCGCACCGCTCAGCTCTCTCTCAGAGCACATTACGTGTTCAAAATTGCACTCGACATCTGTCGAGGCCCGCATGTGGGCACATTTTCTTTAACTCGTCATATGTCGAGCGCCGATGGTTAAGGGTTAATCACCCCAAGATATTCATTATGCAATTTAAAATGTTATGATCAATTTACTAATACATTTTTCTCTGCATACATTATAAATTGATAATTTGTAATTTATGGAAGAAAAAGTTTATTCGTAAAATACAAGTTTTAATTGTGCAATGAATATCATAGGGTAGTTGCGAATATTTGCCCACGACTGTACATAATGCGTAGGTATGAAACTCATTTTGATCGTGACAGTGGCAAACTAATTTCCTTCATTTAGAACATGCCTCCTTTTCTCCGCTGCATGTCTGCCTGCCGAGATCGGAACCTCTCCGGGTGGTCGGGGGCCGGGGGAGTGCTGGAGAGACTTTGGTGACCCTGGTCTCTGGATCTTCTCCTAGATGACCTAGATGTGTGTGAATGTGTATTTTGTTTTGTGTGTTCATGGTTTTCTGTTGTGTTGTCCCTATTCGCCCCCCCCCCCACCCCACCCCAAAAATAAATAAAATAGGAACAGTGGGGATTGGGCCTGAGTATATACATACATAATTATAGAGATGGACCGAATATTCGTTTTGTATTCGTATGTGCGAATATTCGCTATGTTTTTCAATATTCGTATTCGTATTCGTATTCGCATTTCCATCCATAGCTATTTGCAAACATGCGAATATATTCACGAAACCAATAGAAGATAATACAAAAAGGTAAAATATTACATTTTAAAGCGTGCGTTCGCTTGTACAATGCCGGGGAAAGGCATGCTTCTTTATTAAACCCTCTAAGTACCATAGTATGTGAATGTTTGTTTAAACTAATAGAACTGAAATTGTGTACATCGACTTCCAAACCAATCTGATGATATCTGAACTTTGAAATAATTGTAATAGTTCCGTAATCTGACCTTGTTCATTATAACGGAATAACTGGTCTTGGTACAATGTTGCCAATGTACCGGCTACCGCTAGATCCAGCGAATCACTTCCATCACTTCCATCTAGCGACATCAAGATATGATGAATTCTAGCGATATTCAAGTTATGTTCTCTATTTTAAGGAATTGTAGAGATTTTTCGATTGTTAAAGATTATTCTAGATACTTCAACATATGTTTTCTAGTGACATACAAGTTTTTAGTGTCTGGTGACTATCTAGCGATTTGTCAATGCTATTCTAGCATACATTTGTGCTTTAGTTTATCATGCATTGTTCTAGTGATAATTAAATATTATACAGGGCTATTTTAAGTTGGCTGATGATTATGAAACAGTAATATGCTGGACGATGAGAATACTGTATGTAAACATGTCTCGGATATCACTGATAATTTTTGGCATTTTCTGCCAAAAGCCCAATGGCTAATCAGTGGTGGTAACGAAACACGCAGCTTTACACTTTTACATCGTCATTGGCTTCCGGTAATTAATTTCATAGTAATTTAATTAACGTTTGTTGGTGATATAAAAAGAATTACCAGTTCTTGAAGGATGACAATTTCATCCTTCAAGAAAGATTGAAATATTCGCTATTCGCTATTCGTACTCGCAAATTTTACCAAAAAATATTCGTATTGGTAATCGTATTCGCAAATAGTGAAAATTGATGTTCGTTCCATCTCTAAACTGTATTACATACATACATAAAACATGCCTCCTAGTTTTATAATAATTCAACTTTTTTCAGCAATGCAAAAGTATTATGAATCAATAGGACACTAAATAAATAGTCAAGAATTTGCAGTATTTCATATTGCATTGTTCTTTCAGTTGCATCTCTCTCACTATTCTACCGCCATTAAAATAATCATTGTTCCTCAGAGCTCTCTCAGTGTATACCACCTCCTCTACGTAGAGTACGTAGCACCAGCACCCGTCTTGCAACACAATCCCATCCCTACTCTGTGCAACTCTCCAATCCAAGAGTGAAACGATATTCCCAAACCTTCTTCTAATCAGCAGCTGAGCTCTGGAACTCTCTCCCTGAATCCATCTTCCCCTCATCCTATGACTTAATTTGCTTCAAACTCCGTGTGTCCAGGCATTTTGGCTCGAACATTCCTTGATTTTGGCCCTGTCACTCTTTCAACTCTGGGTGAGGCACTTGTCACAGGCAGTTCTGCCTTTTGTCTCCCTCATCCACATAGAAAAAAACAAAAAAGATGTTTATCGAATACAAATAATATTAATTAATTAGTATTATTATTATTTACTGAGAAATACTCCATCTTCGTAATCTGAACAGATTGTGGTTCTGTGGCGGATTAAGTTAAAGTAATTATACGCTTACGGTAGAATTGTATATTTTCATAATACGAGTTAATTACCGCCCAAATGTCAGCTCATGTGCCCTCCAACCTTTGTAAGCTTCTCCTTTGCGACAAAAAGTGTTTTAATTTATTATTATTATTGTATGATTATGTATTGCTATATATCAAAATATACGGACAATAGTGCAAGGAGGGAAAGGAGATATTACGGGCTTAAGGGGAAATGGGTGTATTTGTTGGCTTATTTATTTATATATTTTTTCTTTTATAGTTTCCTTCCTAGACCACCAGCAAGCTTAAAAAACACCCCTCAAACCCCACTTCGATATATATTTGTACATTTTACGATAGAAAAAAGTCCCGGCCGAAGGCTGGTTCCCCTTAAATTACAGGCAAGCTATCGTTCGTCAAGAAAAAATTGACACCTAAATGGCACGATAGGTCTTTGAGATAACGGGCCTGAATCATCAAAAGCCAAAACCAGCCAAGCACCTGCTACCGTCTTCAGCTAGCAACGCAATAGCATCATGCCGCATTGCTAGCATAATGAGTGAATCACGGCCGAAACAACTCTCCACCACCCAGGCCCAGCCTCAACCACACACAGTGACAAACACGGTAGAAAACGCCGCCCCAACCTTTGGCCATGACCTACCCAACCCAGAGTTAGACTACAGTGAGGAATTGTTCATGAAAATTCCCCACCAGCCCCCTCAATATCCTCACATCAACCTTTATCATAATGAACAAGTCAACTTTGACCAGCCGAGCTAACAAGCCAAATTCCCCTACATACCTTCCTTCCAAATCACCATCATACACACTACAAATTTCCTATATCTGCCCCAAACAGTTATTCATTTTTCAACACCACAGCAAGCCATATCGGAACCCCAAATAAATAGAAACAAGTGTGTAATGTCCACCCAGTAACGACAATATCCTTCCCATATTTTTAGTGCAACTCATAACCTCATGATAAATAAAAAACAAATTTGCTCCATGCCCCTACTACCTCGAGAGAACAGCTCCTTAACCCCATCCCAAAAAAAGGATTACTACCTGCCCGTGCCCAGAGTAAGGTAGGCAAAATTAGGGATAATATCTAGGCGTGTACCTCTTCTTAGGAAGGACGTGCATAGTTAGATACTTTAATTCGGATCGAGACTTCCGTACAGATATCGCCAGTTGATTTGGTAAAAGTTATAAACTCAGTGTAAACCAGTGTAAACCAGTGTGGCCCAGTGACCCCGAAGAAAAAAGAAAGGAAAGAAGAGACTTACCTGTAGTGTGTGAACCAAGCGATGAGCCCTATAGTGAAAAGGAAGGACAACTACAGCTGTGACCACATGCTCGCCAGATTCTCTACCAGGATCCTATCTTTCTTCCAATTCCTTTAAGTATTTTTTGTTTTGTTAAAGTAAAGATGATTTCAACTAGGGTTAACTAGATATGTTCACACTAACGTAATACTAAAGATTTTCCATTCTTTCCTTATCCTAGTTACCCGTCGCTCGTTTTAGAGAGAACATATAATACACCCCTATCTGTGGAATCGATATATACAGTATATATCACTTCGAATATAGGCTCCTATATTCTATATGAAGAGATGTACATATGTTCATTCGGGAATAAAATCATGCACAACTACACGTAAAACTAGTGAACACTTATTCAGATATTGTTTTTGTGTAACATCATCTATTGGGTACGTAAGTCATAGATAAGTTTATTCTATTTTACTATTCAGTCCCTTAATTTGACTATTGTTATTTATCACGCTTCATGAAGTAGAATTAATTTTGTGTATTATTTTGAGTTGTCTTAACACTCAAGCCGCGGGTCCCGACAATATTCGAGTGAGAGAACCATGGCCTATTCAGCGGGTCCCGACAATATTCGGGTGGGATTTTGAGCACAATATCGGCTCTGAGAGAGAGTCCACGCGTTGGAAGGGCAACACGCAGGCTCTGACCGCTCAGCCTGGGCCTAGCGAGGTAACTGGCGTCCCTACCACACCCCTCCACATCCCTCGCCTCGCGAAGACGAGGATATTCTGAGGAAATTATCGTATTTTAAGTTTTTTGCCCTCGTGTTGCAACATCGTTGCAAGACAACCCGCGGGTGTAGAAGGATGATTCAGGTGTCATTCGAAAGCTCTATTATCACCCTTTCACGGATACATAATTGTATTACGCTCTGGCTCTTGTTTATGCATGAAAAAGAGCATGGAATGAAGCTCGTTTAGTGTAAATATGCCCGCCTGCCAGGTAGTAGAAGTTACAAATATCCCCGTTTGACAGGGGTTAAACTCTATTTGTTCAGGTCGCAGTAACTTACCTCTCGGCGAGGATTCCCAGTCACGCATACATGACTGATATATTTATTTAACCCCTTCATGAATTTATATTCATAATTATTACTCCTTGAGCTTTTTTTAGTTTAATATCCTGTACAAGTTGAATTAACGTATTGTTATTCAGATATCAAACAGTGTCTTATTTTACATAACTTCAGTGCCGCGTGCATTAACTATTATTTACCTTAGGTGGAAACTAACCTCGCATTTCCCCGTTTTCTATCAGGACACTGTTTATTGAGTTTGAGACTTAACATCTCTATGTATACTTATTTGTGGTTTCTGGTAGTAACATTGTGATTATTTATATGTTCTATTAGTGACCTTATTTTATATTACTAGATCATTTCTATTCTAGTATACCCCTATTATTTGTATTAATTATTTATGTTGAATCGTAAGCCTTATCTACTGTATATACAGTATATGACGCCCGATTGTAATTTATGATAATCTGACATATGCATTGTACCCTAGCTGTTAAGGAATAAAACTTGTGAAACTGTATCGTGTATTCTGTACTCATTGATTATATTATTGTTGTGTAATTATAATACTAAAGTACGTTATCTCCCAGTGAGAGAGTTGTGATTGACGTAGTTTCCTAAGGTGGAAAATGTAATCACCATAATGCATGTGAGTCAGGTACAAGGGGAGATAGAAGGGCAGGAAGACCCCCATTGAGATGGAGAGACTGTGTAAGAAAGGCTTTGGATGATAGAGGAATGACTATAGATCAGGCGGGGGAAGTGGTGGTGGACAGGAGTGAATGGAGAATGCTTGTGAATAGTTGAGTGAACACATGGTCATTTGGAGTAAGGGGTCGGGCGCAAGTTGGACTAGATAATAGTCCATCAGGCGCCTGGCCCGGGGGAGACGATTAATATGAAGGGTGCGCCTGGAAGTGTGGTGGGAGGGCTTGTGGCTTTGGCTCCGCTGCATATCTGCCTGCCAAGATCGGAACCTCTCCGGGTGGTCGGGGGCCGGGGGAGTGCTGGAGCGACCTTGGTGACCCTGGTCTCTGGGTCTTCTCCTGGGTGACCTGGATGTGTGTGAGTTTGTGCTTTTTATCTGTGTTTATTTGTTGTTTTATGTTGTTTTTGTGTTGTCCCTGTTCTTGCTCTGTCTTGAGTCGGCTACCCCCAAAATGGGGATTGGGCCTGAGCATATAGATAGATAGATAGATAAAGCACGTTGATTTATAACGTCGCATAACAGTCTTAATATTGACAAAAGAATGGGGCGAAAGGCCTTAAAATCGCCAAACTAATGAGCCGAACGTCTACAAATCTGAAAACTAATGGGGCTAAGCATGAGGGAGAAGAGGGGCCAGAAAAACGGACCACCTCTCCTTAAGATACAGCTTTCGGGCATCAACAGCTGTCTCGTGGTTAACCCCATCTGTACCGGAGACGTCTTAAGATACAGCTTTCGGGCATCAACAGCTGTCTCGTGGTTAACCCCATATGTACCGGAGACGTCTTAAGATACAGCTTTCGGGCATCAACAGCTGTCTCGTGGCTAACCCCATCTGTACTGGAGACGTCTTAAGATACAGCTTTCGGGCATCAACAGCTGTCTCGTGGTTAACCCCATCTGTACTGGAGACGTCTCTTAAGATACAGCTTTCGGGCATCAACAGCTGTCTCGTGGTTAACCCCATCTGTACCGGAGACGTCTCTTAAGATACAGCTTTCGGGCATCAACAGCTGTCTCGTGGTTAACCCCATCTGTACCGGAGACGTCTCTTAAGATACAGCTTTCGGGCATCAACAGCTGTCTCGTGGTTAACCCCATCTGTACCGGAGACGTCTCTTAAGATACAGCTTTCGGGCATCAACAGCTGTCTCGTGGTTAACCCCATCTGTACCGGAGACGTCTCTTAAGATACAGCTTTCGGGCATCAACAGCTGTCTCGTGGTTAACCCCATCTGTACCGGAGACGTCTCTTAAGAGACAGCTTTCGGGCATCAACAGCTGTCTCGTGGTTAACCCCATCTGTACCGGAGACGTCTTAAGATACAGCTTTCGGGCATCAACAGCTGTCTCGTGGTTAACCCCATCTGTACCGGAGACGTCTCTTAAGATACAGCTTTCGGGCATCAACAGCTGTCTCGTGGTTAACCCCATCTGTACCGGAGACGTCTTTTAAGATACAGCTTTCGGGCATCAACAGCTGTCTCGTGGTTAACCCCATCTGTACCGGAGACGTCTCTTAAGATACAGCTTTCGGGCATCAACAGCTGTCTCGTGGTTAACCCCATCTGTACCGGAGACGTCTTTTAAGATACAGCTTTCGGGCATCAACAGCTGTCTCGTGGTTAACCCCATCTGTACCGGAGACGTCTCTTAAGATACAGCTTTCGGGCATCAACAGCTGTCTCGTGGTTAACCCCATCTGTACCGGAGACGTCTCTTAAGATACAGCTTTCGGGCATCAACAGCTGTCTCGTGGTTAACCCATCTGTACCGGAGACGTCTCTTAAGATACAGCTTTCGGGCATCAACAGCTGTCTCGTGGTTAACCCCATCTGTACCGGAGACGTCTCTTTAATTTGATTCTAGCAATGTGTAGACGATGTTGTGTTATTTTTTTTGTGGTAGCTCAAAGGATTAAATGAGATAGTCTGTATCCTTTTAATTGTTAGAGGTCCTTCCTTAGCTGGATAAATCATCTAATGGTTACTAGAATATAATGAAAAGGACGTCACCGGTACTGAAAGGGTTAATATAAAAACAATGAACCCTCTTAACCCTTTCAGTAGGATTGGCGTCTTTTTTATAGTATATTCTGGCTACTATTAGACAACACTATTTAGTTTAGGAAAGACATCTAGGAATTAAAAGGCAGCACACTTTATTTAAGTACCACAAATGCTTCTTGAACTGCATATAATCGTCTAACAAAATAAGATAAAATAAAAATAAATAAATAACTTCAGAGACGGAAACCCTTCGGATATAAAGAATTCTCCAATAGTTATGTACGAGAATGTAATCAACTCTATATTCACCTTCCTTAAATCATAGTGAATTTAGTTAATACAGAGTTAAGGGGAGATGGGTCGCTCTTCTGGTCCCCCTTCTTCCTCATGTTTAGCCTCATTAGTATTCAGATTTTATAACGTTCGGCTCATTAGTTTGGAGATTTTAAAACCTTTCGCCCCATTCCTTTGTCAATGTTGAAACTTTTATGCCATTTAGGTGCCGATACTTTTCCTGGCGAGCGATAGCGAGCCTGTGATATAAGAGGAACCGGCCTTTGGCCGGGACATTTTTCTATCGAAAAATTTACAATGCTATCTTGAATGAGGATCTTGCGGGTGTTATATTTAAACTTGATGGAGGTCTAGGGAGGAAATTAAAAATAAAATAAAATATATAAATTATCAAACAAATCCCCCCATCGGGGGGATGGGGGGATTTGTTTGATAATTTATATATTTTATTTTATTTTTAATTTCCTCCCTAGACCTCCATCAAGTTTAAATATAACACCCGCAAGATCCTCATTCAAGATAGCATTGTAAATTTTTCGATAGAAAAATGTCCCGGCCAAAGGCCGGTTCCTCTTATATCACAGGCTCGCTATTGCTCGCCAGGAAAAGTATCGGCACCTAAATGGCATAAAAGTTTCAACCTTGACAAAGGAATGGGGCGAAAGGTTAAACAGTTGCTCAAGTCAATGAAGACCGATACACCAATATTGTCCTGGTCCCTCACTCATATAATTCACCACCAAACACAATGAAGACCGATACACCAATATTGTCCTGGTCCCTCACTCATATAATTCACCACCAAACACAATGAAGACCGATACACCAATATTGTCCTGGTCCCTCACTCATATAATTCACCAAATACAATGAAGACCGATACACCAATATTGTCCTGGTCCCTCACTCATATAATTCACCAAACACAATGAAGACCGATACACCAATATTGTCCTGGTCCCTCACTCATATAATTCACCAAACACAATGAAGACCGATACACCAATATTGTCCTGGTCCCTCACTCATATAATTCACCAAACACAATGAAGACCGATACACCAATATTGTCCTGGTCCCTCACTCATATAATTCACCACCAAACACAATGAAGACCGATACACCAATATTGTCCTGGTCCCTCACTCATATAATTCACCAAACACAATGAAGACCGATACACCAATATTTTCCTGGTCCCTCACTCATATAATTCACCAAACACAATGAAGACCGATACACCAATATTGTCCTGGTCCCTCACTCATATAATTCACCAAACACAATGAAGACCGATACACCAATATTGTCCTGGTCCCTCACTCATATAATTCACCAAACACAATGAAGACCGATACACCAATATTGTCCTGGTCCCTCACTCATATAATTCACCAAACACAATGAAGACCGATACACCAATATTGTCCTGGTCCCTCACTCATATAATTCACCAAACACAATGAAGACCGATACACCAATATTGTCCTGGTCCCTCACTCATATAATTCACCAAACACAATGAAGACCGATACACCAATATTGTCCTGGTCCCTCACTCATATAATTCACCAAACACAATGAAGACCGATACACCAATATTGTCCTGGTCCCTCACTCATATAATTCACCAAACACAATGAAGACCGATACACCAATATTGTCCTGGTCCCTCATTCATATAATTCACCAAACACAATGAAGACCGATACACCAATATTGTCCTGGTCCCTCACTCATATAATTCACCAAACACAATGAAGACCGATACACCAATATTGTCCTGGTCCCTCACTCATATAATTCACCAAACACAATGAAGACCGATACACCAATATTGTCCTGGTCCCTCACTCATATAATTCACCAAACACAATGAAGACCGATACACCAATATTGTCCTGGTCCCTCACTCATATAATTCACCAAACACAATGAAGACCGATACACCAATATTGTCCTGTCCCTCACTCATATAATTCACCCAAACACAATGAAGACCGATACACCAATATTGTCCTGGTCCCTCACTCATATAATTCACCAAACACAATGAAGACCGATACACCAATATTGTCCTGGTCCCTCACTCATATAATTCACCAAACACAATGAAGACCGATACACCAATATTGTCCTGGTCCCTCACTCATATAATTCACCAAACACAATGAAGACCGATACACCAATATTGTCCTGGTCCCTCACTCATATAATTCACCAAACACAATGAAGACCGATACACCAATATTGTCCTAGTCCCTCACTCATATAATTCACCAAACACAATGAAGACCGATACACCAATATTGTCCTGGTCCCTCACTCATATAATTCACCAAACACAATGAGTGGGTTCCGAGAGCCGAGAGTGTGACAATAATGGGCCATCATATAATAGAGCAGGGTTTAAGGGGGAGGTACTTACTTTTTGGGGCCCCTTTCTCCCTCATATATAGCCTCATTAGTTTTGAACATTAAGACGTCCGCCCTATTAGTTGGTCGATTTTAAGACCTTTCGTCTCATTAATTTATCATTATCAAGACCTTTCGTGCCATATAGGTGTAGAATATGTCCTGGCGAGTGATAGCTAGTCTGTGATTTTGGAGGAACCGATATTCGGCCGGGACATTTTTCTTCCGAATAATGTACAAATTTATTTCGAAGGGGAATCTTGAAGATAATTTACTAAGCTTGATGGAGGTCTAGGGAGAGAACTAAAATAATAATAAAAAAATATATAAACGAATAAATAAAGCTACCCCCTTAGCCTAGCGTTATAACCAATCTCTCATTTGGGTATAAACATGTAATGCAGAGAAGGAATAAGATGCCTCTTAACGAAAGACTTTTAAGCTCATCACCAATATACTGTACTCTCATAAACTGCAGAGGCAAACCCAATGGCTGAAGTAGCCAGGGGGAAGGGTAAGATCCTATGTAGCGGGGAGAACTGTTTTTTAGATGCCTATTTACAAAGGAAATATTGAACAATATCTTTAACCTAACCTAATCTAATATATTAGTGGACTATTTATGAATGTTAAATGTAAAAATGTATTGCAACACTACCAAATTATTGAGATATAAGTACAGGTCTTCCCGCTACACAGGATTATACCTGAAATGGTTCACCGTAAACACCCCTTCAATGTAGCCACCATTTATATTATCAGACAATATATCAGATAATATAGAAAGTAACTGCTAAGGGGGGTGACCTGCTATTTTTCTCTCTCTGGGTTGTATCCATTCGACCTAATTCAGCCTACTGTTTTAAGACGTGTCGATTTATACCTGGCGAGCGATAGCGAGCAACCATATTTTGGATATTGTGTTAGACAGCTGGTTAAATTTGTAAATACAATGCTGGCTCGCTTTAGCTCGCCAGGAAAAATCGACACCTGGATGGGGATAAATGTCTTAAAAACAGTAGGCTGAATGGGACCGAATGGATACAACCAAAAACAGGTCACACTCCTTAATGATGACCTCGGCACTTCTGGTTGGTCTCACCTCAGAGATCACCCTCAACCTTAGAAGCTCTCAAACATAAAAACCCTTCAACCATCCGATACCTCTCCTTTTATTCATATACAAATTAGGGGAGGTGTGGCAGAGTGGTCTTGCCGCTGGACTGGCAATCCAATGGACCCGGGTTCGATTCCCAATATGTCAATGGGAAGATATTATTGGGATGGAATTTGTGCTGTACCTAGTTTCAGTGCATTACCACAGCACACCGAAATGCCAAAAAAATACCCTCATTGTTCCCTGATTAAATAGCACTGTATGAATATTCCCATATTCATATAAGATCACGGAGAGGAACAGAACTTATGTGACCAACTGTACATCAAACATAATAAGTAGTGACCGAAATATCAACCCCGAGCTTGAACCAGGGAGAGAGGTTTTCGGGTCGTGAGTCTACTGTGCCACGCGGACTATTATTAATATTGGCCACATATATACTCATTAACTTAACAGAATTCTGCTGTAAAATTTAATTCTGTATAAAATACAAATTATATTATATAGTTTGTTTTAAAGTTAATTGACCAAAATGTGTTGTGTAGGATGTTGTGAACACTTTAATATACATTATATACTAGCTATCTATCGCTCATCTTTGCTCTTACTTTATTGGACGAGGTACATGGGTCGTGTTCATCCGTCTTGCCACAGCGACAGGTAGGTATTTAAGGGGAGATTTACACTGGAGGGATTTTTTTCGGGACCCCTTTCTCCCTCATGTTTAGCCCCATTATTTGTTTAAATAAAAAAAGGCGTTCTCTCCATTAGTTTGTCGATTTTACGAAAGTTTGTCCCATTTCTGTCAATTTTAAGACCTTTCGTGCCACTTAGGTGTCAACTATTTCCTGGCGAGCGATAGCGCGCCAGTAATTTAAGAGGAACCGGCCTTTAGCCGGGAAATTTTTCTACCGAAAAATTTACAAATTTATCTTGAAAGGGGGTCTAGGGGGAGTAATTTTATGCTTGATGGAGGTCTAGGGAACAAACTAAAAACCTTCCCTTAAACCCTACATAACCCCCCCCCCCCTCCTCCACCCACAAATAGTCGATACAAGTATAGAGGTAGAGCACAGCAATTACCTTATACCTTACCACACGCAACCTGTGATTACCGGTGCATCTTGTTGCTGGTGTGGTACAACCTATATATTAATTGATTTTATCCAATTTATAAAATCCGTGGAAAATATATTAGGCGTTAATCAAGTATGCTAATCGATGATTTTCACTCTCGTCTTAAATATTCTTAATGGTAATCTAAAACCATGCATATTGAAACGACACCATGCGTTAGAAATGGAATTATATCAAAATATTCTGACAATGCCAAGGGATATAGCAGATTAACAAATACTCAAAGATTGTATGTGTTCATCCGGCCTGCCTGATATCCAACCAAGATGCATAACCTGTGTGTTAAGGGGAGGTGGGCCGTTTTCTTGGTCCCCTTTCTTCCTCATGCTTATCCCCATTATTTTTGAGATTTTAAGATGTTTGGCACATTAGTTTGTCGATTTTGAAAACCGTTCGCCACATTTCTTTGTCAATATAAGACCTTTCGTTCCTATTAGTTGTCTATTTCTTTGTCAATATTAGACCTTTCGTTCCTATTAGTTGTCTATTTCTTTGTCAATATTAGACCTTTCGTTCCTATTAGTTGTCTATTTCTTTGTCAATATTAGACCTTTTGTTCCTATTAGTTGTCTATTTCTTTGTCAATATTAGACCTTTCGTTCCTATTAGTTGTCTATTTTTTTCCTGGCGATCGATAGCAAACCTGTAATTGTGGAGGAATCGGCCTTCGGCCATGACATTTTTCTACCGAAAACATTATAAATTAATCTCGAAGGGGGATCTAATGGATGTTTGTTTTTGTTTTATGTTCATGGAGGTCTAGGGAGGAAACTAACACATATATGAATAGGCCCATATAAATAAATGAATAGGCCCATATAAATAAATGAATAGGCCCATATAAATAAATGAATAGGCCCATATAAATAAATGAATAGGCCCATATAAATAAATGAATAGGCCCATATAAATAAATGAATAGGCCTATATAAATAAATGAATAGGCCCATATAAATAAATGAATAGGCCCATATAAATAAATGAATAGGCCCATATAAATAAATGAATAGGCCCATATAAATAAATGAATAGGCCCATATAAATAAATGAATAGGCCCATATAAATAAATAGACCCCAAAAAATAACCACTGACCCCTTAACCCCTTCTGTACCGGCCACGCCATTTTCAATATATTCTATTATCAACTCTGCGTAAGCAGAGTGGTATCGCCCACCGTATAGTGGTACATGCTAACCGAAATGTCTGTCTGTCCGTCTGTCTGTCTGTCCGTCTGAGAACTCCTCCTAGACCTTTTGACGGATTTTCACCAAACTTCACACGAACTTCGGTGCGTGAATGCGACGGTAATTTTTTTTGTTTTTTATTTGTGCAATAGTTATGATCTTAGGTCCAATTTTTTTTTTTGTCCCCTCCCCCAACCCCCCCCCCCCCCCCCCCCCCCCCACCCGGTACCTATTTCCTGTGTGTGTG
Organism: Paralithodes platypus; assembly: GCA_032716605.1. Lineage (NCBI taxonomy): Eukaryota > Metazoa > Arthropoda > Malacostraca > Decapoda > Lithodidae > Paralithodes > Paralithodes platypus. Next base: position 27,310,830 of record CM064524.1, on the reverse strand, counting down.
TGTGTGACCCTACGGGGCAGCCAAAAGAGAAGGGAAATGAGGAGAAGGTAGAAGAGAGGAAGAAGGTAGTGAGAGAGAGAGAGAGAGTGAGAGTGAGTGTGAGTGTGAGTGAGTAGAGAGTAGAACAGGGGGAAGGGTGATGAAGAAGTTTTGGAACAATTATGAAGGAAAGGTAGTTAGTTTCCAATTCTAAATTATGGACAGTGGGATCCAGAGGGGTCCAGAGTTGGTAAGATCAGGAGTACGAAAAGAGAGGGCAGAAAGGAGAAGAGAGGAAGGTAGTGAAGGAGGTGAGAGGGATTGGGAGGAGGAGGGGAAGGGAGAGAGAAAAGATAAAATGGGGAAAAGAATTGGAGGGAGAGAGAAAGAACGAGGGAGAGAGAAAAGGAGGAAGGAGTGTTGAAACAATTGTTGGAAGGAAGGTATGTAGGTGGGTAGAAAAGAGAGTTCCCAATGGTAAGTTATGGTTCATGGACAGGGGGATTTAGTGGGGTCAGTTGAGAGAGAGAGAGAGTGAGTGAGAGAGAGAGAGAGAGAGAGATCACACAGATGTGATGATAATGGTGAGACGTCTGTCTGTCTTTCTTAAAACTCCTCCTAGACCGTTCGACGGATTTTCACACAAACTTCTAATTGTAGTGATAATGGTGATAATAGTAGTGATGATGGTTGTAGTTGTAGTGATGATGACAGCAGTGATGATGATGATAATTGTAGATATGATTGTGACAGTACTAGTAGTAGTGATGATGGTCATAATAGTAGTGATGATGGTGACAAGCAATGATGATAGTTGTAGTGATAATGATGACAGTAGTGATGATGGTGACATTAGAAGTGATGGTATTAACCCTTCTTTGGCGGCGCCCGGCTATAGCCGGGCAAGAGAACCAAGGACTATGTGGCGGGGCCCGGCTATAGTCGCATGCAATTTTGAGCACTTAATGTGCTCTGAGAGAGAGCGGAGCGGTGGGAGGAGCGTAGGTTACCTCATGACCGCTCGCCACGGTGGCCGTGGAGTATTGAGATGTACTCCGCCCTACTCCACCCTCCCTCACTCGTTTCACACGTAATAATGTAAGGAAATGACAGTATTTTACTGATTTTGCCCTTCGGTTGCACAATCGTTGCAAGACAACCAGCCATCGTAGAAGGATGGTTCGGGTGTCTTTGGAAAACTCAATTATCACCCTTTCACGGATAGATAATTGTATTATGCTCTGGCTCTTGTTTATGCATGAAAACGAGCACGGAAACAAGCTCGTTTATGGTAAAACCCCCCGCTGGGCGGCACAGTCAAATATACTCCACCACCCGCTCTTTGAGTGTTAATAGTGGGTATGATGGTAATTGTAGTGATAATGGTGATAATAGTGGTGCTGATGGTAATTGTAGTGATAATGGTGATAATAGTAGTGATGATGGTTGTAGTTGCAGTGATGATGATGACAGTTGTAGATATGATGGTGACAGTACTAGTAGTAGTGATGATGGTGACAAGCAATGATAGTTGTAGTGATAATGATGAGAGTAGTGATGATGGTGACAGTATTAGTGATGCTGGTGAGTAGTAGTGACGATGGTGAAAGTTGTAGTGATGATGGCAGTAGTAGTGATGATGACAGTAGTAGTGATGATGAGAGTAGTAGTGATGATGGTAAGAGTAGTAGTGATGACTATAATAGTAGTAGTGTTGATGATAGTAATGGTGATAGTGACTAGTAGTGATGATGGTGACCCATCGCAGAGTTGGGTATGCCGTTTTGATTTTGGGCGAAACGGCACGTCTACTTTATAATAGAAGTAGTGCTGATGATATTAATGATGATAGTGACTAGTAGTGATGATGGTGACCGACCGCAGAGTTGGGTATGCCGTTTTGATTTTGGGCAAAACGGCACGTCTACTTTATATTTATCAACTCTGCGTAAGCAGTGTGGTATCGCCCCCCGTATAGTGGTACATGCTAACCGAAATGTCTGTCTGTCTGTCTGTCCGTCCGAGAACTCCTCCTAGACCGTTTGACGGATTTTCAGCAAACTTCACACAAACCTTTGGTGCGTGAATGCGACGGTAATTAATTTGTTTTTTGAATTTGTGCAATAGTTATGATCTTAGGTCCAAAAAAAAATTCCCCCCCCCCCCCCCCAACAGCCCCCCCCCCCTCAACCAGCCCCCCCCCCCCCCTTCAAGACCCCCACCGCCCACCCTGTACCTATTCCCTGTGTGTGATGTGCACGCACATCACAGAAAGCCACACATCATACACATGTCTCAGATGTGATGATAATAGTGAGACGTATGTCTGTCTTTCCGAAAACTCCTCCTAGACCGTATGACGGATTTTCACACAAACTTCTAACGAACATTCGGTGAGTGAATGCGACGGTAATTATATATATTTTTTGTTGTTGAATGTGTGCAATAGTTATGATTTTAGGTCCGAAACATGGTTTCACCCACACCCCCCCCTCCCCCCCAAGCCAACAGTCGTGATTGTGAAAGTAGTTGTGATAGTGGTGGTGATAGTAGCAGTGATGATGGTAGTAGATGATGAGGATAGTAGTGATGATGTTGAAAGTATTGGTGATGTTGGTGATGGTTACTGGAGATGATGCCACGAAAACAAGTCGCCCCGCATTTGCTAAGTTAAGTTAGGTTAAGTTAGTTTAGATGACATTAAAAGTGATGGTAGTAACAGTAGGGATGATGGTGATGGTGAGAGTAGTAGTAGTGATGATAGTAATGGTGATAGTCACTAGTAGTGATGATGGTGACCCATCGCAGAGTTGGGTATGCCGTTTTGATTTTGGGCAAAACGGCACGTCTACTTTATTATCAGATACTACATGTGAACCCCACCGAAGAGCCGTAGGGAGACTATACCCAGAAGGGTCTCAGTGGGGGACACAAATAGCCAGGAAGATATAACTAGCTAACTAAAAAGGCGTTAACTCTCGTCTTGAAAACCAGAGAGCTCTCCACATTCACTATTTCATTAGGGAGAGTATTCCAGAATGTTGTGATTGATGGGATAAAACATCTTGAATATTGTGACGTGTTGCAATGAACATGAGCAAAGGCCTGATTATTTAACTCCAAGGAATATCTAGTCACACGAACAGGCCGAAAAGGTGGTGGAATAATAATTTTTTAATGGATGATCAGCATTAAGAAATATCTTATGAAATAGAGTCAAAGACCCAACAAGGCGACGATGTTCAAGGTTAACATCCAGGTCAGGCAACAGAAACTTTATCTGATTAAAAGCACGATCCAGAAGCCTCAGATTGGAATATGCGGCAGAGAGCCACACAGGAGAGCAGTACTCAAAGAAGGGTAAAATAAAAGAGTAAAAACAGTTCCGAACAATAGCATCACTTGAATATATCTTTTTGCATTTACGTAGTAGACCAACTTTCTGAGATATAGATGAGGCAACTGAGCGTAAGTGTGCCTCAAAAATAAGTTTTGAATCAAGAGTCACACCCAGCAACCTAAGTTTGGTACATTGATTGATTACAGAATCATTTATTATAATTTCAGGATGCAAAGGAAAAGGTGTCCTAGATCTACTAATTAAAAGGCTATGTGTTTTTGCAGAGTTCAGCTTCATACCCCAACGATCACACCAACTAATAATGTTTAGTATATCATCTTTCAGAGTATTGTCGATCAAATCTCTCTCAGCAGAAGTAATGGGTGCATATAATGAGGCATCATCTGCATAAGCAATCATTTTAGAGGAAACTCCACACCACATATCACTAGTAAAAAGGATAAAAAGCAGAGGGCCCAGTACACTACCCTGAGGTACACCAGATTTAACTATGCTAAAAGGACTAAAATTGCAATCAACTACCACACGTTGTTGTCTGTTAGTTAAAAACGTAGACATTATATTTAAAACTGAACCACCAATCCCCATGGAACTGAGTTTGAATAATAGTGCCTTATGATTAACTAGATTAAAAGCGGAACTAAAATATAGAGATATTAATCTCGATTCATGACCAGCATCCAATGAAGCCTGGAGATAATGAGTGAGGACAAGAAGAGCATCACAGGTACCTAAGCCCTTCCTAAACCCAAACTGGTTTGGAGGCAACAAATTAAATGTATTGGTGAAAGCTATGAGTTGCCTGGCTAATAGGCATTCAAAGACCTTAGATAAAACCGGAGTAATGGATATAGGTCTATACTCTTCTGGGAGAACAGTGGGAGATGATCCTTTTGGAAGAGGAGTTACGTTAGCAAAACGCCAACATAATGGGAAAATGCCACTACGGATGAAAATTCTAAAAGCAACAGCAAGTTTAGGAGCCAAAAGTTTGCTAATCCCTTTAAATAGTAGAGGAAAAAATCCAGTAGGGTCAGTACCCCTAAAGGAATCAAAATCATTCAAGAGAGTTTGTAATTCAATGGATCTAAATGCAAAAGATGTAAACTTAGGTTCAGGAGAACAAGAATGAGGTGATGCAACCTCAGAGTCACTCTGCTTAATCTCAAAAACGGAAGCTAGGAGTTTTGCTTTCTCACAAGGGTCAAATGTGACCAAACCATCGGGTTTACACAGTGGTGGCAAAGAATTATCAACACCAAACAAACTCTTTGTCAAAGCTGACCACCATTCGTGTGGCTGAGTTGCACCAGTCAGAATAGCTTTTAGATGGTTGTTGTACTCGGCTTCCGCTAAAGAATATATTCGCTGGGAATTCGAACGCAAACTAACATAATTCTCCCAGCAAAGCCGTGTACGAAATATGTGTGTCCATGAACGAAATGCAGTCTGCTTTACCCGCTGTGCATGCCACCAATCTTCATTGAACCAGGCTTTATCCCTCAGCCTGGTCTTTATAATCTTACTTGGGACTCTCCTATTACCTATATCGAGGAGGACATTGTTATGAGCCTCAACAGGGCAAGGGGCATGATAAGTATTATGCCAATTAATATTACCAACATCTAGAATAATCCCTGGCCAATTTATATGGGATTTATGGAATACCTTGCGGGAGAAGGAAATATTTGGGAAAACAAAGCCTGTTTGGAGTTTAATGGACAGAGCAGAGTGATCAGAGGTGCCTAAAGGAGAAACTACGTCGACATCTACAACTCCAGGCACATCCGTAAGGACAAGGTCTAAACGATTACCTGAGACATGGGTCGGACCTAAAACAATTTGTTCACATCCTGACAGATTTGCAAAATCCAGAGCAGCACATACATGTTGATCAGTAGGGGAAACTGAGTTAAGCCACTCCGAATGGTGTGCATTAAGATCACCCAAAAAGATGAATGCAGCTTTAGATATTAGCCATAGCAGTTAACAAGCAATCATATATGTTGTTGTCATGGTTAGGATTCCGGTATAGTGAAAAAACATAAACATTGTTAAATCTGCTAGAGTTTAAATAAAATAACCTCATGACATTTACATTCATGAGTGGACAAACGAGAGGCATTAAAACCTGAACGAATATATAGACACATTCCTTGTGCCCTAGGAATAGCATTGCGACTAAGTAAAATAGGTTTCTTAACCCTCTCCGACATATGACGCGATTTTGAGCCTATTAGGGATACTTTAAAGCCTTTGTTACCATCAGGGGTATTTATAAACCTTTAGTTTAGTTACTTCAACCTCTGCAGTTGTCTTTGAGTTAGCTGTGGGCAGAAAACTAATTTGGAGAGGTAATTATAAGAGTGAGAGAACTCTATTTCGTATTGCTAATCTGGCAAACTGCGTCATATAAGCGTGAAAGGGTTAACATTGGGAATAAGAAGTTCTGAAATATGTCTCATTTCCGAAACAAGAGTTTCTGAACAATAAATGATATCCAAATTGTTTGATGCAACAGAAAGATCATAAAGATTATCTTTCAGGCCCCGAAAATTTGAGTACAATACTCTACAACATTTATTTAAAGGGTCGGGATTAGGATGTATATCACCGGCCAGAAATAAAAGCAAACTAACTAAAATGTAATCTATCTATCTATCTATATGCTCAGGCCCAATCCCCATTTTGGGGGTAGCCGACTCAAGACAGAGCAAGAACAGGGAAAACACAAAAACAACATAAAACAACAAATAAACACAGATAAAAAGCACAAACTCACACACATCCAGGTCACCCAGGAGAAGACTCAGAGACCAGGGTCACCCAGGTCGCTCCAGCACTCCCCCGGCCCCCGACCACCCGGAGAGGTTCCGATCTCGGCAGGCAGACATGCAGCGGAGCCAAAGCCACAAGCCCTCCCACCACACTTCCAGGCGCACCCTTCATATTAATCGTCTCCCCGGGCCAGGCGCCTGATGGACTATTATCTCGTCCAACTTGCGCCCGACCCCTTACTCCAAATGACCACGTGTTCACTCAACTATTCACAAGAATTCTCCATTCACTCCCTCCTAAAATGTAATGAATAACCATAAACAAAGTTAGAAAAGGAGGGGAAAAAATGGTCCACCTGATGGAGCCGCCACATCACGTAAGGTTAGAATTATCGACAGAAGGTCACCAGAAAACTATCGCTGACAATAGCAATGGCAGGATTATACTGCTGCCAGCATTCACCCCATCACCTTGCCAATCACAACTTAGGGTTAGCAGTACAGAAAGACCGACAGGCACCATTGGTTGAGAGGAATGGTAGTGATTCGGAATGCTGGGTGCTCAGCTGTGGCGAAACTACTAAACTCCATTCCAAAAAAAGAAAGAAATAAGAAACTAGTTAGAGGTAAGATAGAATAGGCTAGGGGTGTAGAGGACGCCCAGTTCCTCACTCTGATAGAACCAGCCCTCACATAAGCTATATTTAGACAATTTTGTGAAGTTTAAGAAGGATCAGTGGTAGTAAAAAGGGTTAAGTGAGAGAGTTCGAAGTCTGATGATAGCTGGAGGCCCTTTTTAAACTGAATAAGATCGTATAATAGTAGCCAGAATGAATTTAAAAGGAGGGCCCGGTAATCAAGGGGTTAACACGATAATGCTGCCAAGCGTGGTCAGTAGAGCGCCAATCTCAAGTATGAGTGCAGGTTTTGCTCTTATACGCAATTTAGGGGTGATTAAGTTCGTAGGAATTCATGATCCGGGAGGTGGGGAGGGGTAGAAAATGTTCTAATATTTATTAAAGTTAATCAGATGTGCTGGGAAACCAAATTTTAAGGTACTAAGATTAATAAAAACAATATAGTTGTATTACTGTTATAAGGCAGAGAGACAGAAGCACGTAATGTAACAAGTTATTGATATATGTATGTTCACAACAAAACATAGCTAACAAATTTCATGCACAAACTTTGACAAAAACAAAAGGAAGAAAAGGCCCACACTCTCATTAGGTTCTTAAAGCCACGATCTAAATATGTGAGTGGCAAGTCAGTGTGCAGCCAGGATATAACACCTAAAACATAGTCAATATCAAACACAAGACACTATAGACAGCCGAACAGAGCGCTACTCCCGGGGAGTGCTAGGTGGCTGATAAAGACCACTGGAACTCCTGTTTCACCACCTGGCCTCCCTAGCTAATCCTTTCAGTGTCTCATCAATATTGAGGGGAACACCAGTCTACCCTTCAAAACACCTTCTCCTCCTATCAATACATTATACAACAAATACCTTACACACTACACTAACTTTAAAAATAACAATAATAACAAATAATGACGAAACCTCCACCAGCCACGGAGTCCCCAGGGTGGGAGGAGGGGGGGGGGGGGGGGAGGAGACCAGAAATGCCACCATCATCAGGGATCTGCCTTGCTTAGGCCAATCGGCTTTCTGCAGACTCCCATTTTCTTATGTTCTTATGTTATGAATCTGTCTCAACTCTCTGGCTAAAACTTTCTTGTCACTCTCAAACTAAATATTTCTACGCTGTCTATCTCTCCTCTAATTCTAATGACTATCCAAAATTCTTTGACTTTCTAACTTATAAAGTGGAACACATTCTATCCATCTCTCCTTTCGCAGAAATCTCCATCTTAGGAGATTTCAATGTTTACCAACACCAATGGCTCTCCTCTGTTTCCACTGACCATCCTGGTGAACAAGCCTACATCTTTTCTATCTTAATCGACCTAGAGCAGTTAGTCCAGCAACCCACCCGTATCCCGGATCGCTTCGGAGATCGGCCCAACATTCTTGACTTATTTCTAACCTCTAACCCTTCTGCTAATACTGTAAATATGTTCTCTCCTTTGGGCTCCTCCGACCATACTCTAATATCTGTCACCTGTCCTATCTCTCCGGTACGGCCACCCGATCCTCTCAACCGGCGGCGCTTGTGGCACTTTGGCGTTGCCGGCCTCTTCGGCAGTACTTCTTTGATTTTCCATGGAATTACTTTTGCTTCCATGGCAGGGGACCCTTGGAGAGTGCTGAACGCATTACCGAGATAATCCTCTCAGACATGGAAGCATACATTCCATTTTCTTTCTCTCAGTCTAATGCAAAAAAAAACTTGGTTTACTCACGCTTGTTCTACTGCTGTCCGCAACAAGGAGGAAGGATTCAAACGGTACCGACGCCTTAGGACTCAAGAATCTCATTCTTCCTATGTTTCTGCCCGGAATCAAGCCAAATCTGTTCTTCGACTTGCCAAACACTCTTTCATCAAAAATATATGCACTGAACTATCCAACTCTAGCTTTTCCCAAGCTTTCTGGCATCTAGCCAAAAACCTCTCCAACAATTTTTCTTCCTCGTCATTCCCTCCACTTTTCCACTCTTATGGCACAACCATCACTTCTTTCTCTGACAAAGCTGAACTCTTCGCTCAAACTTTTGCTAGAAACTCCACCTTGGATGATTTCGGTGATATTCCTCCCTCTCTACCCCCCTCTCTCCTCCTTATGCTTAATATCCTAATCTCTTCTAAAGATGTATTTTCTACCCTCTCTGGGCTTAATACTAAGAAGGCGTACGTTCCAGACGGTATTCCTCCTGTTGTACTCAAAAACTGTGCTTCCGTGCTGACTCCCTGCCTAGGTAAAATCTTTCGTCTCTGTATCTCCTCTAACTTCTTTCCTTCTTGCTGGAACTTTGCTCTCATTCAACCTGTCCCAAAGAAGGGTGACCACTCTCAACCCTCCAACTATCGACCAATTGCTCTCATCTCTTATGTCTCTAAAGTTTTTGAAACTATTCTTGCTTCCAAATTTCTTAAGCATTTCTCTTCTCATAATCTACTCTCAGATCGCCAGTATGGCTTCCTCAGGGGTCGCTCTACTGGTGATCTTCTTTCATATCTTACTAACTCTTGGGCATCCTCCTTTCGGAACTTCGGTGAGACCTTTTCTATTGCACTAGACACATCGAAGGCCTTCGATAGAGTCTGGCACAAATCTTTAATTTCTAAACTACCCTCCTTCGGTTTCTATCCCTCCATCTATACCTTTGTCTCTAATTTCTTTTCCGGCCGTACCATACCTGCGGTTCTGGATGGCCATCGCTCTCTTCCTAATCCTACCAACTCTGGTGTTCCTCAGGGCTCTGTCCTATCTCCCATCCTCTTTCTAATTTTCATACATGATCTTCTTACCTATACCTCCAGTCCCATCCATCCATACGCAGATGACTCTACCTTACACTACTCAATTAGTTTTCCAGAATGCCCCAGCAAGCAATCCCTCAAAAACAAACGTAATGAAGCTATGCAACACTTATATAACTACTATTTCCAGAGAAAACATTGTTGGCTTTAATGCTTCCAAAACCCAATTTCTTCATCTTACTACCCATCCGGAACTGCCAGAGGACTATCCCTTACACTTCAACAATACAAAAATCAATCCTTCATCTTCTCTCAATATTCTCGGTGTCTCTTTTTCTTCTGCTTTTACTTGGAAGGACCATATTACCAGTCTTGCTAAGGCTGCCTCCCAGAAGCTGGGTGGGCTCAACTGCCTCAATGAGTTTTTTACCCCTGCATAGCTTCTTGCTCTGTACAGGGGCACAGTGCTTCCTTGTATTGAGTATTGTTCACATGTGTGGGGAAGATCCTCTCACACCGCACTCCTAGACAAAGTAGAAAGGAAAGCCTTTCATATCATCAACTCCCGTCCACTCACCAACTCTCTGCAATCTCTCTCTCTTCGCCGTAATGTTGCATATCTCTCGCAATTCTATCGCTACTACAATAACCAATGTTCCTCAGAGCTTTCCCAGTGTATACCACCACCTCCTCTACGTAGGGTACATAGTACCCGTCATGCAACACAATCCCACCCCTACTCTGTGCAACTCTCCAACCCAAGAGTGAAATGCTATTATCAGCCTTTCTTATATTCAACTGCTGAGCTCTGGAACTTTCTCCCAGAATCAATCTTTCCCTCTTCCTATGACTTAAATTGCTTCAAACTCTGTGTGTCCAGGCATTTTGGTTCGAACGTCCTTGATTTTGGCCCTGTCACTCTTTCAACTCTGAGGGAGGCACTCGATACAGGCAGTTCTGCCTTTTGTCTCCCTCGCTCACATAGAACAAAAAATATATGTTTGGAGTTTCCAACAAAAAAAGAGTTTGGGCAAGATTAGCGGTTCAATGTTAATCAACAGCAATATTGTCCTACCAGGTGCTAGATTAACCCTTAACTGTAGGCACCCGGCTATTGTTGAGTTAAATAAATGTGGCCAATGTGGCGGGTCACGGCTATTGTCGAGTGCAATTTTGAGCACATAATGTGCTCCGAGAGAGAGCGGAGCGGTGGGAGGAGCGTAGATTACCTCCTGACTGCTCGCCACGGCCGCCGTGGACCTACTGAGATTTACTCCACTTACATCCACCCTCACTCCCTCGCTACATACATAATTATATAAAGAAATTGCCGTATTTTACCGTTTTTGCCTTTCGGTTGCACGATCGTTGCAAGACAACCAGTGATCGTAGAAGGATGGTTCGGGTGTCATTGGAAAGCTCAATTTACGCCCTTTCAGGGATACATATTTGTATTATGCTCTGGGTCTTGTTTATGCATGAAAAAGAGCACGGAAACAACCCCATTTATGGTAAAAAAAAACGCTGGGCGGCACGGTCAAATATACCGCCTAGCCCGCTCGTAAGGTGTTAAGGTATTAAATAAGTTTCCCCAAATGTATTAATTTATCGAGCTATTTGCATAAACCTAGACAGACAAGCTGGTGGCCAAGACTGGTTATAATACGGTTTGTCCTCTACTCCCTTATGCTGGGGTCACACATTCACGTATATGCTCCCGTATGTTCCCGTACGAAGGTTTATTGGTAGTTGGCAACCGAATACGTAAAACGTAAGGGCTTAGTACGCAAAACGTAAGTGAAATTGTGTCTAGTCGTGGGGGTTGGTACGCATGGCGGGAGTAGCCACGATGGTCGGGGAGGTGGTTGGTGCGGCCAAGGCCGCCCGGTATGTTTTGGATTTCAAATCAGATACGGGGCTCGCGCTCACGTATGTCAAAAGTCGGGAAATCTTACGTCTGACCGGGCGAGCTGCTATGTCTGACGGGAGCAGCCCCGTCAGACGTACCTGCTCGCCCGGTCAGACGTAAGCTGCTCCCGTCAATCGTAACATATTCCCGTCAAACGGGAAAGTTTACGTTAATGTGGGCGCATCTGGCAGCCCCGCCGCACTGCGGGTTGGCGGCGGGAAAATGCGGCAACGTTGTAGGGGGGGGGGGGGGGGGGGTATATAAGGACTAGCGGGGGACACTCCAGTCACACCTCTCACCACACCGGAGCAGCAACAAACGTATATATACGTCCTCGCCGAAAATAAATCGTAGCAGCGAAACGACTGCACCTATGGCTTTCATATTTTTGCCACATGTACCTTACCCTTTAGACTACCCACCACAAAAATCCCAAATCCCTCCTCCCACCCACTCGCTGACTGTCGGTCCCGTCAGAAGGAAAACAAAGGAAAATCTGTGGCGGCGAAACGACTGCACCAATCGGTTCCATATTTGTGTGACAAGTCCCTTACTCTTCTGCCTTTCCCCCACCACACCCCCAACCGCCTCCCACCACCAACTTCTAACGTATCCATACGAAGAAAAGGAAAAAATGGAAAATCTGTGGTGGCGAAACTACCTCACCAATCGGCTTCATATGTGTAACACAAGTCAATTACCCTTCTACCTTCCCACCACCAACCCCAAAACCACCCTCCCACCACCCTCCCACCCATACATTCCGATACCATAAAAGTCTCTGTAGTCTATAGTGTCTTTTCAGCTACTTTCGGGACCATCGGGGACCTGATTTCTGGCGAGGGGAGTGTTTTTTTACCATTATCCTTCCTTTCTCTCCCAACTTGATAGATTTAGCCAAAAAAAAAAAAAAAAAAAAAAAAAAACTCTGGCACTGGCAGAAGCACACCGTCAAAATTGGCTAGCACTCAGCTGGTTAAAGGTTACAAGGATGAATGGTCTCTCCTCTTGCTCCTTTCCTTCTTCTCTTGTTCCTCTTGATAGATGAAGTTTGCTATTGCAAGTAGTTCCAAGATTTCGATGTAGGAAAGGATCCATTGCATTACCAACCAAGACCTACGTGGTTGACAAAGACTGTCTTTGTCTGTGTTTGGACAGACGGGGTGTGCCTACGCTTGTCCGGAAACGGTCCACGTAAGTCCTAAACACTCCCAAGACGTACGGCCTCAGCTACGCAGGTCTTGTGGGGGCGTGGCCATGGGCGTGGCCTGTGTTCCCGCAAATCGGCCAGCCCAGGCGGACTAACGGGGACATGCTTACCCAAGTCGCAAGCACGTACGTAGTTCCATACGACTACATTACGTCTGACGTAATACTGGCCCCGTCACGGTACGTCTGTCGGGAAGTGCAATAGTCATGCTCTATACGGGCGTACACGGCCGGACTACGCCCGTCAGAACACAAAATTGGCGATTACGCCTGACGAGAGCTGTCGGGAGCGATATAGGGAATGTGTGACCCCAGCATTACCGGCTACTAGAACAGTAGGTAAACCTATTTGGTCAGGGGGATATCTTTTCGTGCCTCCCAGCTTTTGTTTCATTAGTTTGGAAATAAATCGGCACCTAAATGGCACGTCTCTATATATCGCTAAACTAATGGGGCAAATAACTTCAAATCTCAAAACTAATGGGACTAAACCTGAGGTAGAAGGGGACCGGACCCCCCCCCCCCCCCCCTACCTTCCTTAGCCAGTCTTAAACTGAAAATATAACACACACCTTGGAGGAGAAAGTGAGCTCACTGTAAGTGAATACGACTGTCGATATACGATTACTGTAGGGTGTATTCTTCTTCCATTAATAAAAACCATTAAGGGGGAGGTAGTCGCTTTTTCTGGACCCCTTTCACCCTCTGTTTAGCATTTAAGTTTAGCGATTTTTAGACGTCCGTTCTGTTAATTTGTCTATTTTGAGACTTTTCGCCACATTTCTTTGTCAATATTTAGACCTTTCGTGCCATTTAGGTGTCGATTGCTTTCCTCGTGAGCGATAGAGAGCCTGTAATTTTAGAAGGAACCCGGCCGAAAAATGTACACATTTATCATGAAAGGGGGTCTAGGGAGTGTTTTTTTATTTGTAAGCTTGATGGAGGTCTAGCAGAGGTCTATATTTATAAATAAATATATAGACCAAAAAACAAACACTACCCCTTTAAGAATTATAATATTAATTTGTAGTCTTAATAGTATGAATACGCTGAAGGTGTCAGGCAAAAGAGACAGAGAGAGAGATAGTGTTATAAGGAGTTACAAGGAATAGTTAGTATCTCAGAGACCTTGCGGTCCATTCCGCGGAGATACTACTCGAAGTGGAAGGAGAGAGGCTGTTTAGTGCACTACACTCTTTACAGAGTGTGCAAAATACTATCTACCCTCTTCTTGAACTGCTCCACTGAAGAAAGTTTGTTCCAGGTAGAACAGATCTTATATGTGAACAAGTTTCCACAAATACTAGTGCTGAACCTTTTCAATTCTAATGTCCAGCCTTGGTTGCGTGTTGTATTCATATTGAGGCTAAACATTTTGCTATATTCCACATTGTCTAACCCATTAAATATTTTAAATACTTCAATGAGCTGACCTCGTAGTCTGCGTGTCTCCAACAGAAAGAGATCAAAAGCTCTCAATCGGTCCTCATAGCTCATTCTTCTAAGCGATGGAATAAGCTTTGTAGCTCTATCTTGTACTCTTTCTAGTCGCTCTATATCTTTCCTGAGTGCTGGAGACCAGAATTGAACACCATACTCCAGGAGAGGCCGTATCAGAGCGTTGTAAAGTGTGAGGACTATATCCTTATTTCTATACTTAAATTGCCTCTTACATAGACTACAGTAGATCTAGACTGGACACAAAATGGAACTTTGCAGTAAGGGACCCAACACCGACTTTATTTCTTTTGAGAAACAGGTCATTACCACTGACCTGGGCTATTATTGCCGTTCTCTTAGTCTTTGACCAGACTTTTTCCATTTCCTTTGTGATCTGGGAAGTCCTTGCACCTGCGAGGCTCTTCACCTTTTTCACATCTCGGCGAAACTTAACAAAGTGAGACTCTTGTCCTTTGACCTGAAGAACCCCCAATCAAAATTGTTTTCGTCTCTTTGTCACTAACGAGACCAAACTTGCTTGACATGTTAAGTTTGGTCCCTTTGCTGTTTGAATGAAGCATAGTAGGCTTAACATTTCGCTGCCCACTCTGCACTTGACGATCCTTTTTTACTCTGTTTTGTGAGGACTTAGGGAAGTCATACTGACTTTTGACATAGTCTAGAAGACTGAATCTATTTGAGGTGTTAACCTCATATTCCTGTCTGGTAATTATTTTGTGTTCTTTTTGTGTGTGGCCTCTCTCCAAGCATAGCGAGGGTCACTAGCACTAGCTGTAGCAGGAATCGCAGCCTCTTCTGTAGTTGCTGCTTCAATTGTTGCCTCCTTAACTGGCACTACGTTCTTATTTTGCTTATTTGTACCTGCATAACTTGTGCTGGTGTTTGAAGGAATGGCTGCCACTCTCTCAAAAGCTTCAGTAGTTGTAAGGTTATCTATTACCTTTTTCAACTCTTCTATTTCTTTTCTTCCTTCAGAAATTTCGTACTTTAGAATTGTATTTTCTGTGTCTCTTTGCTTGAATTGTGCCTTAATTACAGCTACCTCATTCATAAGTTTGCCTTCAATCTTACAAAAGAGACCATCATGGTGGATGCTGGCATATGCACCTTCTTTGAAGTCGATACACCACTTTAGCTTCTTGCACTTAGCGCAAGTGGCTTCGAGTTTTGTAGTACTAGTAGCTGAAATGGTTTAAAATTTGTTCTAACAGTTCAAATTCTTTGTAAAGGCTTCTAACTTCAAGGAAAACTAATGGCCAATACAATGCTATAAAAAGGGGTTGGTGGTGAATAATTCCCACGTCATCAGCATCCGCCTATTCGTCAATGATGTTCGTTCTGTTTTAGATTCTGACTTCGTTATGTCTGCCACACTAAACCAAAGGTCTCCCCGAGGTCAGACAGTCCCAACGTGTCGCAGCTCCCAACTGAGCAGCACTCGTGTCTTAAAGACACTGATTTTCCGAAAGGAGTGACAGCATTAGCCTGAATCCTTACTAAATACTACTAACCACCTTCAAACGGCCAGAATCTAGAATCAAGAGAGAGAGAGAGAGAGAGAGAGAGAGAAAGAGGAGAGAGTGAATTGAGAACGCAAAGATTTATTTTTTTGAAACCAAGTTAATAGAGGTGGAAGAAGTAACCAGAACGAAGTGAATCAGAAACACAGAAAGAGAAAGATAACCCAGGAGGATTTGGGACTACGACAGAATCTCCATCTCCGAGTAGAAGGCGCATTCCCACGGACTCCTTTTCCAGCAACTATTTTCGACAATTTGGAACGCTTCAGGTACAGTGGCGGTCAGGATGTCATGATATATTTTCTGTCGAACAATTAAGGCATGGATATCCAGTGCTTTGAAATTATTCGATGGACCCCCCAAAATCAAATAAGTGTTTCATTAGTTTACGTTCACTGTTCCAACTTCCAAGTGTATGGTTCGGTAACGTACCAGGATTAAGGGTAGATGGTTGCGTTTTCTGGACCCCCTTCTCATTCATGCTTAGCCCGATTTTTATTTTTATTTTTATATTTTAAGACATTTCGCTCCGTGTCTTTGTCAATATTAAGACTTTTCGTGTCGACTTTTTCCTGACGAGCGATAGCGAGCTTGTAATTAAGGAAGGGCCGGCCTTCGCCGGGGACATTTTTCTATCGAAAAAATTACAAATATATCTAGAAGGGGGATCTTGGGAATTTTTTGTTTTAGTTTGATGGAAGTCTAGAGAGTAATATATATATACAGTATATATATATATATATATATATATATATATATATATATATATATATATATATAATTATATACTGTATATAATGGCAACAAATTTACCACAAAATGTACCCTTCCCCCTTAACTGACCACGACTGTACCTGAAATTATCTGGATATCTTCCGATATCAATGCAAACTATACCCTGGTCATTGTAGGTAGGCTAGAAATCCAGACCCCAACCTCTCATAACTCAAAAACGACTTCAGTAATTGAGCTACTATTTCTACCATTTGGGAAGAGTCAGCCAGGGAATAGTCGTCAAAGTTTACAGCCCATTTACTCTAGCGCTGTTTTGAGTTACAGAGGTTTGGGGTAACGATTTCAGGCATATTTATAATTAATGTACTGTCGGTGGCAAAAGTCGTGTCGCCTCCCCTGCCAAACAGCTCTATCCCCTTCTCTCCCCCACCACCCTACGGCCTTACAACCACACGCCTCATACTTTGTCCTTTGGTGGCAGAAATATGCAGGTTTTGTACACTAACATTTTCGAGTATATGAATATTGCAGGGCACGGTGAGGCAGGAGAGGCGGCATGACTTTTTCCTCCGATTGTACAATAGCCCCCAAAATGTTGTCATAATATGGTTTCCAATTAAAATTTGCTGAGAAAATCCCTCTTATGAATTCGCATTTAGTGGAAGAGGGCTAAATAACTCCGAAACAGTAACTGCTTAGATCTTCTGTAAATTACATTCTTATTTGTTAATTTTGCACACAAGACAATCGGGTATCACGTACAGATGTACTGTGAGTGGTATAATTTATTGTAGAATTGATTAAGCAATATCTATATTTATAAATATGTACACAGATATATATACCTACACTTACAAATACTTATACATAAACATTATCTACACTTACAAATTTCTACACATAAATATTGCTACATAAAAGCACCTACACATAAGAAATACCTACACTTACAGGTTTCTACATTATTATAGTTGTACTTAAAAATACCTATGCTAAAAAACTATAATACACTCAAGAAAACCCATGCTTAAAAATACCTATATTTGAGCTTCCTAGCTTAATAACACATAATATCATCGGCATATACGACCGGAGTCCCAGCACATACTGTAAGTGCATAGCATGTAAAGTCACTCACAGAGATTCGAGGACCACCTCTTAAATGTTGTCGCATACAAATATTGCTGCCTGGATTTATATATAGTTGATATTTGTTTTACGTCAGAGGACATATAATTATATAATCAATTCATTCAAAACACAATGTTTAAATAAGTTTCCTCGGATATACTTGCATACTGGTGTTTAGTTATAATTATCATCTAGACAACTCTAATTTCCGTTATCAGTATGGGTTGCAAATCGTATTACGAGGGTATGAGATTTTTAAAATCTACTATTTATCCTGCAACAACATTAAGGTGAACTGAAAAATATTTAACACATTACCAAAGTTATATATATCAGACATGATGCGAGATTAGACGATTTCAATATATATATATTAATCACACTGTCTTACTAAGAATATTTTGATATGCAAGTCATTGTAGAAACTATATATTATATATTGTCATGCCAGTCATTGACTATACCCTAACAGTAAATACTGGAGTAATATATTGGAAAAATGAAACAGCTTGCCTTCCTTAACGCCGATCTTCGTATCATACGTAGAATCAAATATTAATTAAAATTAGTCTTGGAATTTACGAAAACGTTAGACAGGATTTTATAATGCGCAAAATATCATAATGTAGTATAAATAAGCAAGTTCATACTACCAGTACTGTCTATAAGGTATCGAAGCAGTAGTTCATACTACCAGTACTGTCTATAAGGTATCGAAGCAGTAGTTCATACTACCAGTACTGTCTATAAGGTATCGAAGCAGTAGTTGATGGACGTGGTTCTAAATAAGAAAATCCTCGTAAACTTGGTAAGTCAATAATACTTCTTGGAATGACTCCGTGTGCATTCCAACGGCTCCCCCACGCTGATTGTTTACCTGCGGCCAAAATAGCCCTCTACCAGAGTAAAACACACAAACGGGCACCCAAACATTTGTATCTGCCGGGGGACGAACCAACAAACGCGGGAGATTTGAGCACGAACACCCAAACACTCACGATCTATACTCTATTTTAACCCCATTTTGGCCGAGGAGATCTTTCTGAACCTCCCCCGTTTCTCTCCATTATTTTGGAGATTTTATGACGTTTTACCCCATTCGTTTAGCGATAGTACGACACTTAAACCAATTCAGGTGTAGATTCTTTTTAGGGGAGCTTGTAACTTAGAAGAAATCGGCCTTCGACCAGGTCATTTTTGTATGGAACAACGTACACATTTAACGTGAAGGGGGTTTGGGTGGGCATTCTTCAGCTTGAAGGAAGTCTGGGAGGACGTTTTTGTTAGCCTAGGGGATAAACTAAGATACATAGCACGAAAATGGCAAAAACAAGCAACATTCTCAATAAATTATAAAACAAATATCATAACTCATAAGAGGTCGAATCAGATAGTGTTAAGCTGTCGAAAACTGTAATCCATTAACAGATGATTTTCGATAATAAATGGAATAAGACACTTATAATTTTGTTTCTGATTAATACCGAATTTTCTCAAATACCACAGTCAACACACACACACACACACACACACACACACACACACACACACACACATACACACACACACACAGAAAAATAACACAGTAAATCAACACACATAAAATCAACACACACCAATACACACACACCAACACACACACAAAACACACACACACACACACACACGTGAATTACTGTGTGGTATACGTGCAGGTGGAGGCATGTGTAAATATAAAATCAATCGCAGGTTGTGATACCCTTCTTCATTAAAAGATGGAGTAGTCAAATGTTCATCCATTATCTTTATACCCGGTCGACAGATACTAAAACATAGACAACATACTCGATGCAATCTTATTAACACACCTGATATATTATGATATGATTAACCCCTTGGGGATTATGACGTGTTGTGACAGTTTATTCTGGCTATTAGTAGATATTTGTATTAAGATTAGAAAGGGCATATGGAAATCAGAGGGTAAATTGAGATAGTTTATACCCTTTTAATCTCCACAGATCCTACATACAATTGTCTAATGATAGCCAGAATATATTGTCAAAACACGTCATGATCCACAATGAGTTAACATTATCCTAATTTCAAATAATGACACTGAATCAATGGTTCAACTATAGTTTATTCATATATTAAAGGGTCCTTATTATAATTAAGTGCGACATTAATGGCAATAGAGTTTGGTGATACAACTATTTCATATCCGACAGTCCTCATTGTGCAGCTAATAATGAAGTTATAGCGATGATATTTGTTGCTGCAAAATTAGATTACGGCGTCCAATTGAGCTGGCAATACGGGTAGCAGTCTTCATTGTGGCAAAAATTTATGCAAATTAGGCGATTAAATAGTACCAGTATACCCAATGGAGTTAAATATGAAGATAACAAAGACGTACAAAAACATACAAGAATAACAAAACATTTAGCCACTTCAGTAAGGTGACAATAAATCGTCACTCGTCACAGACAGTGTTGTCTCCCTCATCTACATAGAAAACAAAATAACAATGTTTCGTAAGCCGTCCTAACCATTTACACGACAATGCCAAGCTGCCAGGAGTCATTTGATCAGGTACAAAGGCTTAAATCGGATTCACAGGGATATGCCGGTCATGCATGAATCAATAATGGCTGAGAATGATTGTGTAATAGGTTTCTTATTCTCAAATTCAAGTTTAATGAGATGCATGAACTGTGCTTGTATATTTTCATTAACAGTAAATAGAGGTGTTAAAGGGATAACAGTATTTCTTATTTTTGAGTAACACTATTTGTTTTCCATTATAGTAGAGATACTGTATTATAGATAAATGGGTATGCAGACAGGTAGATGGAATACACACACACACGTACACTCACACACACACACACACACACACACACACATTCAAAGATATCATTGATTTCCGATAAACTCTTGCTGAACAGCGACGTGTATGTCTTTTAAATCCGAAGTGTATTGTTTATCAGCGGGCCTTGTTTGCACACCCGCCCGCCAAATGATACACCAGCCAGCCTTTGGAGTCTTTTGTCACCCAGCTAACAAAAGGACATCCGGTGAATCGTATAGATACGAACATGTTCACCATTTTCGGATTTTAGTACAATGTGGTCGTTATATAATAATCGGGTTAATGCTATATGAATATATTCAACATAGCAATGATATATAATTCCCAAGGGGCAAAGAAGAGCATATTTCGTAGAATAGGACTTGCGACCATGCTTGATATATCACGATCCTATATTATGGTGCCTGTACGAGTACCCGATATTATAATAGACACAGACATAATGTAGGTACAGCACAAAGAACAGACCGATGCCACTAGTTCCTCATGTCCTGCGGAATAATTAGAGGCTGGCCTTTCACACAGGCCCTACCTCCCTTGACATATGCCCCATTGCCCCTGCTACCCAGACATCGACGTGCCCCAACATAAAGAGAAAGTTACCACTGTCTGACCACTAGACTACAGCAGCAACAACCCTATCACAATTGGAAACCTCGTTTGCAACAGGCTTAATTGGCTTCAACCCTGTTTTGCAACAAAAGTTGAACCCAATAAGTTTGTAACTGGCAACGTAGGGATAACTTTGTAAGAAGTTACCATCCCTAATTTGCAATAGAGATCATTAGTGTACCAAATACCTTTGCAACTAGTTGCAACGTATAATGTTAGCCCCATCATAAATAAGACTATCTAAGCTTGAGTATTATGCTTAACGGTCTCAAGACTATTTACTTTCTCACAATGTTATACTTAACACATGATAAAACGCACTAATAAATCTAATACCAATTTACATTAATTATGCAATATAAATCGACCACCCATGTAGTCATAATAAAGTATTGTGTGATAATCGCATCATTAGGACCACCTCCCAAGACTTCATTTTCTATCTTCTGTGATCCAAGTAGTTCGGCTCACCAATTTCGGCATATACCTTTTCGCCAAAAATAATGTTCGTAGTCACTTCTGCTGCGTTCAGAATTGATGCACACAATATGATTAAAAGCAACCCTAACATTAGGTACCCAACATAGTATACCATAACCTAGCTTACCTAAGCCTAACCTAGCTTAATATAATCTAGCCATATGTATATCCTAATCTAGCCTAACCAATCCTAAATTAAATTAATCAAACCAATCCAAACTGAATCAATCCTAACCTAACCTACCGAAGCCTAGCCCAACCAAGCCTACCCTAAACTTAAGAATGCATAGCCTTATCTAACCTAACCGAACCAATCCAAGCTTAACCTACAGAATATCTAAACTTATTCTATCTTAGCCTATTCTATCCACATTACAAGTAGGCCTAACTGGGACGTGAACCGAACCGAATTCAAAGTGTCGGCGAAGCAACTCGAGTGTAGACGAAAGGAGATGCAGGCGAATTTACTTTTGATCTCAATTTTGTCTTTCATCCCCTTGTAAAGCCCAGAATGGTGGGTTTTGAGACAGAGTTATATACGTATATTTTTCGCCGATTTATTAACCCACTGAGCCCCAGTGACGCAGCGTTTGCGTCAGCAATGTATGTAACGCTAAACCCCAGCGACGCAACAGTTGCGTCAATGTTACTCCGGTCACAATTACTTCGGTCCTATGGCACCTAGAGGGCTCAGATTTGTATGGGAACTGTATAAGTATCCCACGCAACCATGCCGATGGTTGAAAACTCTGAAAGTCCAACCGCGTGCGCGTGAGCGCGCAAAAACCGGAATTTTGGGTGTTATTGCCTTCAATTTTTTACTCTTGTAAAATCCGATTTCGGGGGCTCCGTAGGACCAATTTTTGACCTTTTTGATCGTTTTTTTGTGGTTTCTCCTTCATTCCTAACCCATTCGCTATTGTTTCTGGAAAAAAAAAAAATCAAAACCGGCTGGTCCCTGGTGGTACATTTATTAATAACTAGCTGGGACTCAGCGGGTTAACCCACATTAATTTTCTAGTAGCATTTCGTGTTTCTGCTTCATATGCTACAGACAACAGTGCCTAGGTTAAAATATAATAATTAGATGAATTTGTAAACATACTACTTCATACGCTATAAGATATGAATTGCCGAAACAAATAGCCACCTGAAAAATTGCTTGTGTGCTTCCTCCGTAAAGCCGGAGTCACACGAACCCTTTTTCGAGCAATTTTTACGGGCAATTATGGTCTGGAAGCTTACAAAAATTATATTATATTAGAATTCAGCCGCCTAACTTAATCTACCTTTAGTCTAATTACCGATACCAGTGCAAAAATGTCCCGAAATAAGACGATAAAATACTTGCTCATGGAAAATTTATGGAAAAAGTGCTTGTGTGACAGTGGCTTAAAGGCCGCGTCTCACACAGTACGTTAGCCGCCGACCACAGCTGATCTTTTCAAAATATTTGAATATTTCCGGGATCGTCTAACATCGTCTGTGATCGTGTAAAAAGATCGCCTTGTATCGTGGTAGGCGAGGGGTGTCCGAGTGGCGCGGAAATGGTCGGCGGTGATCGGCCAAAAAATAGTGGCTGCACTAAATTCTGGCCGATAGTTGGCAGAAAAAACGGTTAAAAACCGTGAAATTTTATCGTGTATATGTTGTGCAACGAGCGTATGTGAATCCTGGGATATCTTCATTGTCATCCTCTGATCGATGGTTGATTGTGTATGATTTTAGTCTATATATTATATGTGTGTGAGTAGTTTGTGTGTGTGTGTATGTATGTGTGTTTGTGTGTGTGTGTGTGTGCGTTTGAGTGTTTGGTTGTGTATTGTTTAGTTTATATATATTGTGTGTGTGTGTGTATGTGTGGGTGTGTGTGTGTGTATGCGTTTGCGTGGTTGGTTGTGTATTATTTAGTTTATATATATATATTGTGTGTGTGCGTGCGCGTTTGCGTGTTTGGTTGTGTATCATTTAGTTTATATATATTGTGTGTATGTGTGTTTGTGTGTGTGCGTTTGCTTGTTTGGTGGTGTATTATTTAGTTTATATATATTGTGTGTGTGTGTTTGTGTGTGTGCGTTTGCGTGTTTGGTTGTGTATTATTTAGGTTATATATATATATATTGTGTGCGTGTGTTTGTGTGTGTGCGTTTGCTTGTTTGGTTGTGTATTATTTAGTTTATATATATTGTGTGTATGTGTGTGTGTGTGTGTGTGTGGGTGTTTGTGTGTGCGTTTGCGTGGTTGGTTGTGTATCATTTAGTTTATATATATATATAATGTGTGTGTGTGTGTGTGTGTGTGTGTGTGTATTATTTTAGTCTATATACTGTATTGTATGTCTGCGAGTAGTTCTCTCTCACTCACTCTCACTCTCTCTCTGCGTGTGTGTGTGTGTGTTTGTAGCCTATAGTTAACATAAACATCGACAAGTTTACCAAAATACATCCACTTGTAAACTAACGATATACTGCATCAAAGTCAGTGTATACCAGATCGTGTAATGATATACTGTAGGTATACATTCACCTATCGACTGACTACTTAAATACAGCGTATTATTATTATTATTATAGTTTTATTCAAGTATATTGGTGTTTGTAATTGATGATTAATGTTAAAAACGGGGTGATATTTATAAATATATATATATATATATATATATATATACATAGGGCAGTTCCTTTGCCGTGTCAATATCGTGTGCGGCGTACAACGGTCGTATTTATCGTTCAACGTACGTGCGTCTGTTGTGCTGTAAACGTATGGTTGTCGACTAAAGGCGGCATTATCGTGCTCTTAACGTGCTTTAAATGTATGACGAACGTGTGATAGCCGAGTGAGTAGTGTCGCCGGTCAGCGATTTATTCTACAACGGTCGTGTTGCCAGTGTGTATGACGTGTGTGTGACGTGTATGTGTTGAGTGACTGTCGAGGGTTTGTTGTACAGCAATCGTGTGCCTGCGAGGATTGTGCAGTGATCCAGTGATTCGATTACAATCGGCGAAAAAGTGCAAGTCGTCCTCTGTCGGCAGCTGTCGAACAATGGCCGTACTGTGTGAGACGCGGCCTTAAGGGAGCGTCACAGTGGTTCTCGATAGTTAATATTTCTCCAGGACAAACTTTTACTCTAGTTGTGATTAAAATTGTCTTTCTGACGGCAATAATATTCAGTTGTATGGTGTATTAGTGTATCTGTATTTTGCTATCCTTGTCTTCCTCCTGTCACTTTCTATTTCCGTGCAGAATGCCAAATGGATATTGCAGGGCAGATCCCTCTCACACCTAGCCCATCCCCTCCATATGACTATATAGCTTAACTTTGAAGTTCTCTAACGTTCAAAACGTATGGTAAGCTATTCCACACATTCATAATCCGGTTACCTAACTAGAACTTGCCTTTATCTATTTTATAATGAAATGTATCTAAAATGATTATATTTGTTCAATTCGTCCATCTGCATATCATTCTTTCTAGTTCTGTGTTTTTGTTTTCTTCGTTTGCCTTTTTTCTGTCTACTTTTCAATCAGTACGCTTATGTTCCATTAATTCAAATGCTTGACGAAATTGGTATTATGTTAGGTGCCCTTGACAGATCAACCTCCAAAAATATACCAATGTCAAGTCAATAAAAACATTGCCCATACAATCGTATATTTCTCATTCACATTGTTTTCACCCCATGAATTATCGCTTTCATTTACTTTTGTTGTACAGTTTGTACTCTTTCTCTCCAGCATATCTTTTCTTTTGGGAATCTAGATCCTTCTACACAACTGGGGAAAATAGCAAACTTAGGAATGTGTCTCAATAAAAAATAAGGGGGTTAAATTTTCCGCATAAACTCTCCCAACTGCTACTAAATGACAGAGGCCCATTTAAAACCGCTACAATCTCGAAAATTAAACACCACATCAGTACTATACAGCAATATCATGTATATATACATTATTTTATATACTGGCCCGTTTTTCGCCTTGGCCGATGGACTATTGTTGATCATATCCCTTTCAGTGTTAAACGATGTAGCACGGTCATCGCAAAGAATCGTCTGTTTCGCCTTCATTCGCTAATTCAAAATCCCTACTCGCCACGAATACTGGACATAGACAAAAAAATGCTGTTGCCGGGCACTCGCCATCGGTCTAACCTACTCTTCAAATACTAAACCCCGCAAAGCTGCTAAGGTAAATCCCTCAAAGTTTCTCAGGTAAATCATGTTATCTCAGTTACCTGCACATAATCAGTTATTTCCCCGCTTAAAACATTATCCCGAAGAACTCCCACTTAATGTCTGATTATCTATCTTACTTAATCTCCTATACGATCCTATACTATTACTAGCTATTTGGCTGGGAGCCTTTACTAACAATAACAACTATTATCTCACAACACTTCATATCTTTATTCTATAATTTGTCTAGTCAATCTCTCTTTGGTTGTTCTATAAGAACAAATATATTGTATAGCTGGAACACACTGGTTAGTCTTAGCATTTACTTTTTTGGTAAGTGTGTTCGGGCCCTGGAGGGGAGCGTCCGCCATGTTTTTCAAAATGGTCCAATTATTTGTATACAGGTGATAGATACTACTTCTAGGAACAACATATCCAAAAATGAATTAAATCGGACAAACGGTTTTTTCGCTACCTCGGATTTTCGCAATTCTTGCTAGCCGCTATAAAAAGTTTATTTTTGGTCCGATTTTAATAAGTAGGATATCATTGGAAAGAGGAGAAAAAATGCAATATATATTGTGACAGATTTTGTATACACCCTATAGTTTTGCCGCTAATAAAAGGCTGCAAGCCCACTGTCAAAACAATTATTGGTGTATCAAAAATTCTGTTTTGAGAAAAAAACGATAAACTAAATTTGTCCATTACCAAACGATTCCTTTTTCAAATGACGATTTATCGCAACTGTTTGCTCCTGATTGGTTTGATACATGCTCTGGGACTAAAATCCAGTGCAATTTACTAAATCTAAGTCAATAATATGCCACCTGAACCGCCCCAAAAGGTAATTTATTCATATGGCGCCAATGGCATCATGAACCCCGCACCTCATTTATGACAAGTTAGGCCATTTTCGATTACTCCAGGTTGTGTTAGAGTTGGTTTAGATGCGGTTAGATCTGTTTAGTGTTGAATATATATGTTTGATGATGATGATGGGTTGGATGATGATGATGGTGGCTTAGATGATGATGATGATGATGATGATGATGGCTTAGATGATGATGATTGTGGTTAATTTAGATAAGTGGACTGTATATTAATAATTGAATAACTCACATAGAATAAATTTACGTCTATATGATGAAAGCTCAGATGGTGATAGTAAAGATGGCGGAAGGTAGGCTAGGTGAACTCAAGTTGTTAGTGGGATAAGGAATAGGCTAAAGGAAAGTGACCAGAATAGGCTAATTTAGAGAGTATTTATATCGTATAAATACGATAGGCTATGACTCTTTTGTGATCCCTTATGTCTCTGTGACGTCACGGTCGTTCCCACTGCACGGCGTAGGACGAGTAGATCGTATATTATATGATTGTAAGTAAGTTAAGATTGTAAAGGCCTAATATGCTATTAAGCAATATTGACATGGTCTTATTTTGTATATATGAATTTTATGTCTATATTAATATAATTTATCGTATAGAGCAACCTAAATGCGGTACGATAATTTAGGCTCCTGGCGTTTGCCAATGCAGTAAAGTGTGCCTCTGAGGAAGACAGCTCAGAGCCTTCACGAACACCAACCAGTTAACATCTAATTTCCGCCTTCAGTTGATCGCGCTATTGTGCCTCTAATCACAATACACTGACAGCAATACAAACAGCTACACCATCACGACGCTCTCATCGACGCCATGACTGACTGACAGATAAGCATAGTATTCATGTCCATTCCCATGTAATAATTTATTCTTTCTTCACTTGACTCTCGGGACCGGTGTCTTGCCTCCCCATTGTCCGCCATATTGGGTAAAACTTTCTCCCTTGCCTCATTGCCACGTGGAACTATTGGTGAGTTAATTCCTGGCTAATATTAACCCTTATAACCTTACCCTTTATATAAATTTATTATGTGACACCTTTGGATATAAATTAGCTTGTTTCAGATTGAATTCAATTTAGATATGGAATAATTTTAATTTAGATTGATTTTATTTGATTCATTATAGCTTAGTAATATTTAACTTCCATTGATAGTTTACCACATTGGTGCCCAGACCCGGGAATTAGCTACCAGTAAGGGATTTTATTGGGCAATGAGAAGGGGAGTAGCCCAGGGATGCAGGAGCAAGGACCCCGGAGGGGTGGGGCTTGGTTATATTCCTGTACCTCCGGCGCCAGTACATCAGAAAATAGCGGTTGTGGGGCATTCGTATGCCACTAGGCTAAGGGCAGCCGACCAAAGTACTGTGTATTATCGAGCCTCCCACAGTGGAGGCAGGTGGTCCGTTTTAGGCCACACATGATATTCCTGTTCCTGGGTGGCAACGATATCCGCCCCGATACCGTGCCCCGCGAGTTAGCCAACGCCATCAAAGAGGTGGCGCTGGACCTAGAGCGTGAGTCCGGGGGGAGCTGCAAGATTGTAGCAATAGAGAGCCAGACTAGGGTCCGAGGCTTGTCAGCGGAGGAATACCACGCTATTAAAAACTCGGTTAACCGCACCCTGAGGTGTCGGCTGGTAGAGACCCGGCACCGCTTTGTGTCGATCACTCTCAGCACCCGGGACCTCGACCAGGATGGCGTCCCCCTCGATTTGGATACGAATCAAGTCCTTTATAATAAAATTGTAGGGCTAATAAAGCGTTGCGCCTGCCTAAGTCCTGCATCCCACCCATCATTTTCCCCCAATAATTTTCTTTTTCATTTCAGACTTCTTATGACTCATGACCTGACCTAAAAAAAAATCTTGTTCAATATGACCTTTTAGTAGGTGTTGCTATTTTGTGTGCTTTTTTTCTCCATAACATAGAAGTCTGCCGGTCGGCGTTTCTTAACTAGACTACTTTTTTGCCGTTATTGTTGTAACATTTAGATAAATAGCCTATAGGCTTACATGCAAAATGAATAAACAGGAAGAGACACCATCTAGTGGGGTGCTGATCAAGGCCCCTAAAAATCAAAGGGCTAATTGTAGATGTCAACACTTTCATCACTACTGCTAACCTCGAGGAATTAGAAGCTAGATTAGACAACGTCCAGGCTACCCACGGTCGTATTATGGCTCTGAGTGAGGTGATTGTGGCAGGCATGACAGAGGAGGAAGAGATAGTTACAGAGTGTGATAATCGCGCCCTCTATGATGAACCTGTCTTTAGAGCGAAGCACATATTACAGCGTGCTGTCGCAAGTAAGAAGGGAGGCGAGAATGAGGCCCATAGAAGGGCTGACCCAAAACACTGTACACCTCCCAAAGCTCAATCTTCCTACATTTGGGGGCAAATTAACAGAGTGGTTAGCTTTTTGAGACGTATTTCGGTCTACAGTTCATGAATCCTCTTTGGATAATGTCCGCAAGTTTCACTACCTGAAGGGACAAATGGAAGGAGAGGCCTTACATTTGATAGAGGGTTTTGCGGTAGTAGGTGATAGTTATCTGGAGGCAGTACAATTATTAAAGCCCACATACGGGGATCAAGAGCAGTTGAAGATGGCCCATGTCGTTGCCTTGTTAAAGCTCGCAGAACCACAGTATAAGGTTGAGGAGTTAGCAAATTTTAGGGAAAATATGGAGTGCCATACTCGATCGCTAGACACCCTAGGGCTCACCACACAGGAAATGATAGTCATTATCTTACGTCAGAAGCTTCCTATGGCAATACTTGATAAGGTTAGATCGTTTGATCTGGGGGAGTTCAAAACTCAGTTCAGTAAAGAAATTAATAATCTACAGTTGAACAAAGGGAGAATGTATGTGTCGGGAGGGAGTGAGAATGTGGAGAAGAGGGTAACTGTAAGCATGACGGTGGGGACTAAAGAAAAGAAAGAGGGTACGTATAAGAAACCTGCTCAGATTCTATGTAAGCTATGTAATAACAAACATAAATGGAGTTTCTGTGTAAAATACCCAACAAATGAGACAAAACTAGCACAGACAAAAAGATTGAAGCTATGTGTAGGTTGTCTAAGTAAGGAACATGGTAAGCAGGGACAATGTACTGCTACATACTTAAGGCCCTGTCACCACTGCAAAGGACATCCCTTTGATAAGTTGTGTCCTACAGCAGATAAAGTCAAAGACGTCAAACCAGAGGGTACTACAACTGTGACACTAGGTAGCACGCAAGACACCACTATATTGCCCACAATATAGATTTCCATGGAAGGTAACGACAGTAACAAAGTTTGTCGGGTACTTCTAGATCAAGGGTCTCAACGTTCCTTTATAAAGAGGTCATTCTTAGTGGGACTGAATCACCGAATCGTAGGGGCTGAGGCTCTTCGATTGCAGGGCTTCACAGGGGTTACTGACAAACAAGACTACGAGATAGCGGAGATTTCATATTTCTACCGTAAAAACCGGTACTTTATGACATGTATCGTAGTAGACACCATACCAGAATATGTATCTGTAGGAGTGAAGAAAGTGGAACACGCATTACGTAGCAAAGGGGTTAACTTGTCAGATCCCATGGGAGATCAGATTGAGGTGCATGTTCTACTTGGTGTGGATCATTATTATGATGTAGTATACCCTGGATTTAAAAAGATGTGTGGTGTAATTTTAATCCCCACTAAATTTGGCTATTGCATGAGCGGAAAGGTGCATACTACACAGTCAAAGGTCCTGGTCGACACGGTCTCGATATTAAGAGTCAATGTAACCGCGGCAGAGGAGTTGGAAAGGGAGGATTCCCAACCTAGTGACCCTAAGATGGCCGCCGAGTTCGACCTGGAACAACTGTGGAGATTGGATCACATAGGCATTAATCCTATGGAGACTGATTATGACTCAGAAGTTGCGCTGAAGAGGTTTGACGAGTCTGTGAGCTACTGTGCCTCAGACAAGCAATATAAAGTTAGTTTACCCTGGAAGAACAGTGAGATAAGCCTGCCTACCAACTATGGTTTGGCATTAGGTCGCTTGCGCGCATTACAGCGTAAATTGTCTAATGAACCGAGCACGCGCCAGGCGTATGACGATGTATTATTATGTTCCTTCCAACAACCAACTATACTCCTAAAATCGATTAATTAAATTTACAAACACATGTGGCAGTCCGTGGATTCGAACCCAGGACACTCACACCGAAAATCAACACCTTATGTATCGCACCACGAAGACAGTTAAAGGATGGTGGACACTCCCTACGATTTATTATGCAACTTCGAATCCTGCATATCAATCTAAGCATGTACACACATCCCAACTGCAACTCACGTAGGCTATGCATATGTGAATGGAAAGAGCAATTAATGGGGCCTTAACCACTAGGGAAGTCCTCTCGATAAATTATTCCTGAACCAATATCAATTATTATGTTCCTTCCAACAACCAACTATACTCCTAAAATCGATTAATGAAATTTACAAACACATGTGGCAGTCCGTGGATTCGAACCCAGGACGCTCACACCAAAAATCAACACCTTATGCATCGCACCACGAAGACAGTTAAAGGATGGTGGACACTGCCTACGATTTGTTATCCAACTTCGAATCCTGCATATCAATCTAAGCATGTACACACATCCCAACTGCAACTCACGTAGGCTATGCATAATGTGAATGGAAAGAGCAATTAATGGGGCCTTAACCAATAGGGAAGTCCTCTCGATAAATTATTCCTGAACCAATATCAATTATTATGTTCCTTACAACAACCAACTATACTCCTAAAATCGATTAATGAAATTTACAAACACATGTGGCAGTCCGTGGATTCGAACCCAGGACGCTCACACCGAAAATCAACACCTTATGCATCGCACCACGAAGACAGTTCAAGGATGGTGGACACTGCCTACGATTTATTATGCAACTTCGAATCCTGCATATCAATCTAAGCATGTACACGTATTTTGGAGTTATGAAGATAGGGGGCTTTATTGAGAGAGTCGATGTAAAGGAACCGAGTAAGAAGGGTAGGGTTCACTATATGGCCCATCATGGGGTGAGAAAAGACAGCTTCACCACACCAATACGGGTGGTGTATGACTGCTCTGCCCACCAAGGTCAACAACCCAGTCTAAATGACTGCCTGCTGACAGGTCCGTCCATGGTGTCGGACCTGTCCCAACATCTATTGCGGTTTAGGCTGGGGAAGTACTCATATACTAGTGACATCGAGAAAGCATTCTTGATGGTCAAGCTAAAAGAGGAAGATAGAGATGTTACCCGCTTTCTTTGGTTCAGCGACATTAGCGACTCTGAAAGTCCGGTCATAATCTACCGTTTCGGGTTGTACTCTTTGGGGCAACATGTTCACAGTTTTTGTTAAATGCCACAATCAAAAAACTTCTAGCAGATACTCATGAGGACATAAGTAAACTATCTTGCAGATTATATATAGACAATTTGCAGGGTTCTAGCGATAGTCAGGATGATTTGTTGCATACATACTGGCAAGCACGCAGATTGTTTACAGAAGCACATATATTTCTCCGCGAGTGGGTTACTAATAGTGAAGATCTTCAGAGTTTGATACAGGTGAACGGTACGGCATATCATAACCAGGAAAAGTCCAGAAATTTGGGGATGAACTGGCAACCTAAACATGACATACTAACTTATCAAACAAGGTCTTTTGCTCAGCAGACGGGAACGCACACAAAAAGAAGTCTGTTGAGCAAAGTTGCGCAATTTTTTGATCCTTTGGGTCTAGCATTACCCGTTGCCATAAGAGCTAGGATTCTAATGCAGGAAGTTTGGAGACTTAAAATAGGATGGGATGACAATTTGCCCGAGGACCTGAGTGACCAAGGGACATTGTTGTTAAATGAGTATGACATCCTATGTACTAAACCTTTACCTCGTAAAGTGGCGGCGTTTGGTGACGTTACGTTACACACGTTTTGCGATGCTAGCGCCACGGCATATGGGGTAGCCATATATGTCGTTACTTCATTTGGGGCACATTTAGTTACAGCCCGGGCCAAGGTAGCCCCGGTTAAAAAGTTAACTATCCCTAAAATGGAATTGACTGCCATGCTGCTATTAGCACGTCTGGTGCAACATGTACGTGCAGCATACGAGAGCGAGTTGAATATTGAAATCGTTCACGTATGGTGCGATAGTCAGGTCGCACTCAACTGGATACATAGCAAGAAGTCTCTGCCAGTTTATGTGAGAAATAGGGTAGATGAGATTAGAGCCCTATTGCAAGACGTTGCTTATCATTAATACAAAAGACAACCCTAGTGATCTCATAACTAGGGGTATAACGGCTAGCCAGTTAGTGAAGTCCGAATTGTGGTGGCATGGTCCAAAGTGGCTGCTCCATGAAAGTGAATGGACGATTTGGCATGCTGTTGGTGAGGGACTTCTGCCACTGGAAACAGTGGCAGTTACATCCCAACCAAATGAGCCACCGGGTCCAATAATAGAGTGGGCAAGATTCGGTGACTATAATAAACTAGTCAGAGTTGTCGCTTGGGTGTTGCGATATGTATCCAATATCAAGCTTAAAGTAACGGGCCAACTCTGTAACAGGGGTCACAACATTGATGCTCGTGAATATAAAGCAGCTGAAGTAACTTTGATCAAGTGGGTTCAAGCAGAAACCTTTTCCAATGAATTAGAATCTTTGCAAAGCTCGAATAAGACTATAATGCCTAATCTAGTGCGTCAACTAAGGTTGAACCTAGATAATGACCTCATCAGGTGTGAGGGTCGCCTGAAGTGGTCGGGTGTAACGGGCGGCACAAACCGTCCTATACTTATGCCAACAAGACATCACGTTACTGATCTACTGATCATATGTGCACATAGGAAAGTAAAACACTACGGGGTATGTCATATTATACCAAATTTATGTCTCACATGGTGGATACCCAGAGTTCCACAAGTAGCTCGACGCGTAGTAAGAAAATGTGTAATATGCCAGAGACTAAAGGGTAAACCATATGCAACTGGACCAGCTCCACCTCTACCTGAATGCCGTGTAAAGCACATAGAGCCTTTCCAAGCTGTAGGGTTAGATTACACAGGAGCATTGAAGACGAGAGAGCATGAGAAGGTTTATATATTATTGTTTACCTGTGCAACGTCTCGAGCGGTACACCTAGAACTATGTGATAATATGTCTAGCGAAGAATTTATGCTGGCGTTTAGACGGTTTTGTTTCATTCCCTCAACTCATTCTTAGCGACAATGCTCCCACTTATGTCCAGGCATCAAAATATCTAAAGGATATGAGTAGTGATCCTACTATCATCACTTTTTTGGGAGAGAAGAAGTGCGAATGGAGGTTCATTCCAGTTAAGGCACCTTGGTTTGGTGGAATGTGGGAACGGTGTGTCGGCATAGTGAAGTCAGGACTCAGAGCGGTAGTAGGACGTGCTCTATTAAAGAAGAGTGAGTTGACGAGAGTCCTCACAGAGATAGAGGCAGTCGTGAGTGATCGCCCACTCACACATGTGTACACCGACCTGCAAGAACCACTACCATTAACGCCAGCTAACTTGCTATATGGAAAACCATTGACTGCGTTTCCATCTGATTTCCAATCCATAGTAGAGTTAGAGGATCCCTCGTTGTACTCTGAGGTAGCGGTGTCTAAGAGATACCAGTATATATCGAGGATAATAGAAGATTTTAGAAAACGGTGGATTAATGAATATCTGCTAGCATTGAGGGAAAGGAGTGTTACTCCCTCTGGTAGACCAACGGCACCTACTGTTGGTGAAGTAGTTTTAATTAAAGAAGATAGTCCTCGTTTATACTGGAAATTGGGCCGCGTGTTGGAGGTATACAAGGGGGAAGATTCTGTAGAGCGGGTGGCACTATTGAGGACGGCCACTGGAACTACTGTTCGTCCTATCGCACGTTTGTACGCTTTGGAGCTCGATTCCACTTTACAATCGGAGACTCCACCTGTTATTGCTGGGTCCGAGAATTCTCAAAGTAACGACTCGCCTCTTACTGATGGTGATCAATCTCGGACCGGGACGCGTCCCAGATGCGCTGCTGCTGGCGCCGTCGACATGTGGCGTCAGAAGATAACCTCTGGGCAACTTTAAGTTTAAGGTGGGGTTCAGGTATTTTTTTGTGGGGGGAGTGTATCGTATAAATACGATAGGCTATGACTCTTTTGTGATCCCGTATGTCTCTGTAACGTCACGGTCGTTCCCACTGCACGGCGCAGGACGAGTAGATCGAATCCCCGGACTGCCACATGTGTTTGTTAATTTCATTAATCGAGTTTAGGAGTAAAGTTGGTTGGTGGAGAGAACATAATAATTATATGATTGTAAGTAAGTTAAGATTGTAAAGGCCTAATATGCTATTAAGCAATATTGACATGGTCTTATGTTGTATATATGAATTTTATGTCTATATTAATATAATTTATCGTATAGAGCAACCTAAATGCGGTACGATAATTTAGGCTCCTGGCGTTTGCCAAGGCAGCAAGGTGTGCCTCTGAGGAAGACAGCTCAGAGCCTTCACGAACACCAACCAGTTAACATCTAATTTCCGCCTTCAGTTGATCGCGCTATTGTGCCTCTAATCACAATACACTGACAGCAATACAAACAGCTACATTATCACGACGCTCTCATCGACGCCATGACTGACTGACAGATAAGCATAGTATTCATGTCCATTCCCAGGTAATCATTTATTCTTTCTTTCACTTGACTCGAGTCTCGGGACCGGAGTCTTGCCTCCCCATTGTCCGCCATATTGGGTAAAACGTTCTCCCTTGCCTCATTGCCACGTGGAACTATTGGTGAGTTAATTCCTGGCTAATATTAACCCTTATAACCTTACCCTATAAATAAATTTATTATGTGAGACCTTTGGATATAAATTAGCTTGCTTCAGATTGAATTCAATTTAGAAATGGAGTAGTTTTAATATAGATTGATTTGATTTGATTCATTATAGCTTAGTAATATTTAACTTCCATTGATAGTTTACCACAATGTACATTAAATTTCATGATAGCTAATTATGATGATGTGACTATGAATATGAGATGGAAGTGAAGCAAAAACACCTAAAGATGAGACAATGATAATAAAGTGCTTAGCGTGTGTCTGGGACGGAGGTCTGTTGGAGAGTGAGTGCGAAAGACCCTTCCTCGAGTCCCTCGTGACAATCGACGCATGCGCAAGGCATGCCGAAAATGTATCCCACCCTTATACAATGAGATACACGGGAACTATATTAATAAACAAAACAGTAATATATGGGAATTATAAGTCTACAATACTTTCCCATATATAACTATAGAATAAGATATTCTTCCCGAAATATGGACGTTCAACCTAAGGTTACCGGAGCGTTCAACTTAAGACTATGGAAGGATACGTAAAGCTACATTAACCCAAATTACGTAGCATTGATACTGTTCATACTAAATAAAGTATCTAGACTATGGACATATTCCCACCACCGAAAATATACAATTTTTACATGATTATAATTGCCCGGAGGCAATCTTATCCCGCCAAGATTGGGAGGATATTTGGGCTGCCTGTCAATTATTATGTTCTATCCAACAACCAACTCTACTCCTAAAATCGATTAATGAAATTTAACATACACCTGTGGCAGTCCGTGGATTCGAACCCAGGACGCTCACACCGAAAATCATCACCTTATGCATTGCGCCACGAAGACAGTTACAGAATGGTGGACACTGCCTACGATTTATTATGCAACTTCGAATCCTGCATATCAATCTAAGCATGTACACACATCCCAACTGCAACTCACGTAAGCTATGCATATGTGAATGGAAAGAGCAATTAATGGGGCCTTAACCACTAGGGAAGTCCTCTCGATAAATTACTCCTGAACCAATATCAATTATTATGTTCTATCCAACAACCAACTCTACTCCTAAAATCGATTAATGAAATTTAACATACACATGTGGCAGTCCGTGGATTCGAACCCAGGATGCTCTCACCGAAAATCAACCCCTTATGCATTGCGCCACGCAGACAGTTAAAGAATGGCGGACACTGCCTACGATTTATTATGCAACTTCGAATCCTGCATATTAATCTAAGCATGTACACACATCCCAACTGCAACTCACGTAGGCTATGCATATGTGAATGGAAAGAGCAATTAATGGGGCCTTAACCACTAGGGAAGTCCTCTTGATAAATTACTCCTGAACCAATATCAATTATTATGTTCTAGCCAACAACCAACTCTACTCCTAAAATCGATTAATGAAATTTAACATATACATGTGACAGTCCGTGGATTCGAACCCAGGACGCTTACACCGAAAATCAACACCTTATGCATTGCGCCACGAAGAAAGTTAAAGAATGGTGGACACTGCCTACGATTTATTATGCAACTTCGAATCCTGCATATCAATCTAAACATGTACACACATCCCAACTGCAACTCACATAGGCTATGCATATGTGAATGGAAAGAGCAATTAATGGGGCCTTAACCACTAGGGAAGTCCTCTCGATAAATTACTCCTGAACCAATATCAATTATTATGTTCTATCCAACAACCAACTCTACTCCTAAAATCGATTAATGAAATTTAACATACACATGTGGCTGTCCGTGGATTCGAACCCAGGACGCTCACACTGAAAATCAACACCTTATGCATTGCGCCACGAAGACAGTTAAAAGAATGGTGGACACTGCCTACGATTTATTATGCAACTTCGAGTCCTGCATATCAATCTAAGCATGTACACACATCCCAACTGCAACTCATGTAGGCCATGCATATGTGAATGGAAAGAGCAATTAACGGGGCCTTAACCACTAGGGAAGTCCTCTCGATAAATTACTCCTGAACCAATATCAATTATTATGTTCTATCCAACAACCAACTCTACTCTTAAAACTGATTAATGAAATTTAACATACACATGTGGCAGTCCGTGGATTCGAACCCAGGACGCTCACACCGAAAATCAAAACCTTATGCATTGCGCCACGAAGACAGTTAAAGAATGATGGACACTGCCTACGATTTATTATGCAACTTCGAATCCTTCATATCAATCTAAGCATGTACACACATCCCAGCTGCAACTTGGGCGTCCGCTGGACGCGTCAACAGGCTGCGCCGAAGTATAAGCCAGGGAGGGGACATCTACGGATAACTGGTCCGAGGGGCCGTCCTTGCGATCTAGGTCACCTTCAAGAGGGTATAGCCGTATAGCTGGGCGTGTGATTATCCCAGTCTTGGTCCGAACCTTTGCCACCCGAACCTCACCATCACGACCGGGAAACAACTCCTCTATACGACCCAATTTCCAGAATGCACGCGGGCCCTCTTCATGGACGGTTACCACGTCACCTACCCTAGGCCAATGACCTGTTTTTGGTGCTAGTTTACTTTTCTGTGCTTCTCTTAAAGTTACCAGATATTCTGTTGACCAGCGATGCCAAATATCTCGCGACAGTTTACGAATATACTTGTCGCGGGCCGATATCACTTCCTTACTCACGTAGTCTGGATCTCCCATAGCATCCTCATCATATTCCTCTAGAAGATCCCGTAGTCTGTATCCACGTACCAGTACTGAGGGTGTGATTGGGGTAAGGTCGTCCAAATCACCAGAAGCATAATATAGAGGGTGATCATTCGCTGTGGCTTCAATCACCAAGAGTATGGTGTTGAGTTCCTCAATTGAAATGAGAGCTCTACCCAACACCTTCTTCAGACCCGCCTTCACAATCCCGTTGGATCTTTCCCAAATCGTGCCGAACCAAGGTGCTCTGGTGGGAATAAATCGCCACTCGCATTTAATGTCCGCAAGGCAGGTCTGAATCATGGGGTTATTGCTCACGTCTTTAAGATATGTAGATGCCCCTATGAATGTTTTTGCGTTATCACTCAGCATGATACGTGGATATCCCTGTCTACTGCAGAATCTTCTGAAGGCATGTAAGAAGCTATCACAAGTGAGATTGGTGACCAGTTCCAGGTGAATTGATCTGGTAACGGCACAGGTGAAAAGTATCATATACACCTTAAGATTGGGTGAATCTTTCACAGAGATTGCTCCACTGTAGTCTACCCCGGTAACTTTGTATGGGTCACCTGGGGTGGTTCGCAGGCTTGGTAAGGGAGGCACTCCAACGGGATCATAATTTGCTCCCTGTGCCCGTCTACATTTTAAACATTGGCATAGGACTTTCTTGACCACCTGCCTGATTTTAGGTACCCACCATCTCTTTCTGACATAGGTGACTATGTGTCCAACCCCATAATGGCAGCAGAGTCGGTGACACCTATCTATGATAAGGTGGGTTAAGGGATGATTGGAGGGCAGTAGTATTGGATACTTACTTGCCTCAGAGAGTGCTCCCAATCGTAATCTGCCTCCACAATGTATTAAATCTCCCTTCAAGTGTAAGCCCAACTGGTTGATTAGGGTATTCCTGGACTTTGTTCCCTTAACCAATAATTTATATTACTGCATATATATTTCTTGTTGACAGAGCTTATGTAGTATTTTATTCACAATTCTTATCTCCTTCACATTGAGGTGAGCACTACCTTTGGGCGGTGTGCCTTTGATTTTTGCTTTTACATTTTGTACAAAGCGTATCACCCATGCTGTAACACATTGTAGCTTCTCATAGTTGCTGAATTTAGCCCAGTCCCATAACCGTGTGTTATCTTTAGGTACCGAGTCAATTACCGGTGCCACAATAGCAGTGTGTTGCTCGTTCAAATCTATATTCTCTGGCCATTCGTTGGGATTATTAAGCCAGCATGGGCCATACCACCACAACGCCGAAGATTTGAGAAATTAAGCAGACACACCACGAGTAATGCAGTCACTTGGATTCTCGTTGGTAGACACAAACCGGAACTGTGTGGTCGGGAGCAGGGTATGAATCTGGTCGACACTGTTGGTGACGTACACTGGTAGCTTCTTTCGGCTATGTAATCAGTAGAGCGTAATTTGGCTGTCACTCCATATAACTGTCTCCGAGATGCTTAGCAGACTTTTAAAAGTTTCCTCGATAAAGTGAATGAGTCTAGCAGCCATCAGAACTGTGGTTAGCTCTAATTTTGGGATGGAAAGGGATTTGATCGGGGTGACCTTAGCCTTGGCCATGACAAGACGGCTTCCGCTTGTATCAACAAAGTAAATGACAGTCGCGCAAGCGACCTTGCTAGCGTCTAAGAAGGCATCAATGGAAACAGGTTGATCTACGACTACTCTCCGAGAAAAATTAAAACCCTTACAGAGACGAAGATCTGATATAATGTCTTCCCACTCCTGAACCAGATCGCTTGTTAAAACCTCATCCCAATCTAATTTTATTCTCCATAATTGCTGAAGGAATAATTTTGATATGATCAACACCGGTAGAACTATCCCCAAGGGGTCAAAAAGTCTAGCCGTCATACTCAAGCAAATCCGTTTTGTAATCTGCGAATAATGTGTATACTGAACGCCGAATGAGAGGGTATCTGTGTCTGTCTGCCAAAGCAACCCTAGCACCCTCACTTGTTCCTGCTGAGCAGCCGCCACCCCATCATGTTGCAGTACAGTCCGTAATGCAGCACTATTTATCGCCCATTCACGCAAATGTAGATGGGCATCATTCATAATTTCCCGGACCACACCATAGGTATCAATCAGGAGATCTTCATCATTTCCTGTACCCAATAAATTGTCGATGCATAGCCCTGACCGAATCTGCTGAATAACCTGAGGATCTACACTGACATTTGACAAGTGTTTTAAAATGGTGGCGTTTAAAAGGAATTGGGAACATGTAGCGCCAAATAATACCGCCCGGAATCGGTAACAAATGAGGGGGGAATCTAACTGCCGTGGAAATTTTGGCCACATAAACCGAGTATAGTCCTGGTCGTCCTCATGGAGTTTTAACATCAGAAACGCCTTCTCAATATCAGACACCCAGGCATATTTATCGAGTCTAAGCCGGAGTAAAACCTGCACCAAGTCTGGTACCTGCGAAGGTCTAGTATGCAAGCAGTCATTAAGACTAGGCTGCCGATCACTCACCTTGGCTGAATAATCGAAGACGATACGCCCTGGTGTCGTCTTGCTCTCCCTGATTACTCCAGGATGAGCCAAGTAATGACCGGTATCTGTATTGCCAAAAGGCACCTCTTCTATAAAACCCTGAGAAACCTGATCACTTATGACCTTTGAGTACTCCTTGCAAAAGTCAGGTTCTTTAATGAATCTTCTCTGAAGCCCCCGAAGGCGGCCTATGGCCAAACCCTTGTTTGTTGGCAGCTGATCCTTGTAGTTGTTCCAGGGCAGTCTCACTTTGTATTGTTGGCTGTCAGGATCATAGGTAACGGTATCCTCATATGACGATAGTGCTTGACGCTCAACTTGTGAGTATTCCTTAGGGGTTATCCCGATATGATCTATATCCCACAAAATATTTAAGTCATTTATGCATGGTGGAATATTACCAGTAGACATGTATTCGTCCATTGGTGTTACTGCTACTTTCAATACAGTAATTACTTCAGTGCTGGAGCTGGTATTCTGTGCCACATATGAACCACTTATGGCATACCGGTAATTGGTAGGAATCAGAATTAGGCTCCCTGACCTTTTATACCCAGGTCGCACTATGTCATATTAGTGATCAGCACCGATGAGCAGCTCCAACTGATCTGTATCCGTTGCATGAGGAATTGAGGATCGGCTAATTTTATGCCTTTATACTGTAAACTAACCAGTTTAGACTTTAGGCTAAGTTCACCCTTATGTTCTGGTAATTCGTCAACCACTATTGCGTCTAGTTGAAGAAATTTACCTCTGTGTTTGTATGGCAGTGCCACATTATATTCCCTAGAGGCTTGTTCTCCGGTAAATCCATGAAGACATAACTCCTCAATTCCTTTAAAATTATAGGAAAGGGAGGATAGAACAGAAGACTTCACAAAGGTCCTCTGAGAACATTGATCGAGTAGCGATCTGATTTTGACACATTTATTTTCCTTACCTTTTACCGGCAGCTGTACGGTAGGCAAGATTACGGTATTTCTACCTGTAACAATGGACATTGTAGTTGAAGTAGCAGCAGTATGCTCTCTCTTGTTATCTTCTGCTGATCTACTTTCCTTCCCTTGTTTTTGTGTACATAGGGAATGAAAGTGTTTACCCTTACAAAACTTGCAGCTTCTAATGTTAGGGTTAGTACAACCCAAATGGCCATGCTCCTTTGACAATTATCCAGTGCAGAGACGTAGTTGACGGGCTCTTTTCACTTTAAGAGGCCCTGTTTTATACTTCAAACACTTGTACAACAAATGAATGGTGCCACTACACGAGACAGTTAAAATTCCTGCTTTCACTCTGGGCGGTGAATGTTGCAGTAGCCATTGGTGTACTTCCCATTTTGTCTTGACCTGCCAAGTTGTATACTTCAGCCTGGAAGCAATGAGTAAATGTCTTTTAATCAAGGCTCAAATCTCCCATTTCCCGTTTTATAGTCTCCTTTAGTAGTGATGGTAATTTGTTGACAAGAGTCACCACACAAGATTCCTCCAAACAAATGCCATGGCTAATGATTGACCTCATCACACTCTCTGTATATGCATAGAAGTTCTTTAGATCAGCGGTTTGGTATTTGGGTGAAGCTAGTTGATTAAATTGTGTAACATAAGCTGCCTTGATGCGATCTGGATGCCCATATGTTTCTTGCAAGAGCTCTATTACTTGGGCATAACTTGCACTCTCGAAAATAAATCCTTCGACTAACTTATGATCATCACCCAGAAGCTGACCTTAAGATAGGTGAATCACTGTATATTTGTGAGATCAGGATTATCATGTATGGTACATTTAAACATTTCCCAAAACCCCGACCACAACGTTGCATCACCCTCAAATTTCGGAAAAATAAGATGTGGTAATTTGACAGTTGACTTCTTCGGCTCGGGTCGAGCCGACTCCTTCTTGACCTCTGGAGATAAGATTCCCTTTAGTGTGGCGACAATCACTTGCATGCCCTCCAAATATAGGGTATCCTCTCTCAATTCCTTGACATATTCGGCGTCTGTCTCGTAAAGTCCGGCCAGGTCCTCCTGTCTGACCTCATACTTATCAATTTGTTTTTGAATGCTGAGCAACCTGGCCTCCACTTCCACCCTAGACGCCGAGTCAAGGAATTCGTCGATCTCCGAGGTCAAGACCGTCAACGAGCCCTTAAGCCCAGCCCGACGCCGTTGTAAAGTCGCAGCCATGATGTTATGAGAAAGGGAAATTTAGTGATATCAAATTAAATTATAAATGCTAGTCTGAATAAGTTGCAGACAATAATATTCTGTTAAATTAAATCGCGAGCTGAAAATAAAACACCCTCACGAATGCAGAGTAAGAATTTGCCCGAAAATGTACATTAGACTAGCAGTCTGGAGACATTCAATTTAACTCATTAAGTAATAGTTTTGATTTTAGATTAAGAAAGTTTAGTATCAATTCAAAACAATTCAAGATGAACCGGGAGGTAAATTAAAGTGCAATAGGCCAAAGGTCTTTAGATGTAAAAAAAGGTACCGATATTACTTCATAATAGGTTAAGAATTTAAGAATTTAAGAAAGCCAGGAGGGAAATTTATCTAGGCTTGAGTTAATGTGTACCAAAATGTTATTGTTTGTGTGAAAATTATACACAAGAAAAAAAAAAACAGTCACATATAAAGAAAATTTAAGCTGGTTTAACCCACACTCAACGTATTAGCCTTCATATTAGCCTCGCCTTCAGGGCATACGACGAGAGTAAATTTAGAAAAGAGATGCGATCGAATAACCTTTAATTTTGAAGAAGTTATTTCACAGTACAGTATGTAGAATTTGCTCTAACACAATGCCAATTGTGCTAATATTTTCTAGGCCTAAAGGAGTATTAATCTAATTAGATAAGCCAGAAAAAGTATAGATTAAAGTCGGTTAGATTACACAAATTTACAAAAAATAATTTATTAAATAAATTTAAAACATTTATTTGTTTTTGAATACTGTAGTGGATCTGATTTTTTTTTTTTTTTTTTTATTTCAAGATGGGCAAACATTTTGTTGTATGCCCTGTCCAAAAACGCCTATTCGTCTTGGCCAAAGAATTTGCGACATGTGGCCAAGATCTCCGCGTACAGTCAGTCCGATGCGTCGGGGGTCAAATGCACTCCATCGGGACCGAAGTCTGCCTCGGAGGTTTTCATGGAAGAGTACCGCTCTCGGGTGAAAGGGATGTGGCGCTTCAACCAACGGTTGACTGCGTTCCTGAAGCGGTTAAACTCCGCTGCAGAGACCCCTCGTGGTACTTGCCTCTTCCCTATCCCTATCAGTCTTAATTTCCCCCCAGTGCGACGTTCTACCTCCTCGGCCAGCACCTCGATCCCTTTGGCGATGTCTCTAGGGCTTACCCCGCTCACAACATAATTTCCCCCGATTACCAAAAAGGTCAACTCGGGATTCAGTGCCAGAAGCTGACTCCAGGCGCTCGTATTTCTCAAAGTGCTGATGCGGGCACCTGGGGCGGCCAGAGGAGCTACGGTGAAGAAGGGCCGGTACACAGGGCGGTCCACGTACAAATGATGCACGTAATAGTGGCCCAAAATCGCCACCTTCCTTATCATCCTCGGGTATATGGGCCTATCCACTACCACCTCATAATCCTCGCCAACCCCGCCGCCGACAGCCCCATGAAGCCAAAAGCCCTGGGCCATGAGGTATGGGAAAAAAGAGAAACCAACTGGGAAGCCCCCACCAAACCAGAAGGCCACCACCAACCGCCGAAAAAAAAATAAACAAAG
Source organism: Paralithodes platypus (assembly GCA_032716605.1). Taxonomy (NCBI): domain Eukaryota; kingdom Metazoa; phylum Arthropoda; class Malacostraca; order Decapoda; family Lithodidae; genus Paralithodes; species Paralithodes platypus. Next base: position 27,266,468 of record CM064524.1, on the reverse strand, counting down.
GGAGCAAACTACCGAATGTTCGAAGGACCAATTATGTGGTTAATTTAGATAAGTGGACGGTATAATAATAATTGAATAACTCACATAGAATAAATTTACCTTTATATGATGAAAGCTCAGATGGTGATAGTAAAGATGGCGGAAGGTAGGCTAGGTGAGCTCGTTGTTAGTGGGATAAAGAATAGGCTAAAGGAAAGTGACCAGAATAGGCTAATTTAGAGAGTATTTACGTTAAATTTCATGATAGCTAATTATGATGATGTGATTATGAATATGAGATGGAAGTGAAGCAAAAACACCTAAAGATGAGACAATGATAATAAAGTGCTTAGCGTGTGTCTGGGACGGATGTTTGTTGGAGAGTGAGTGCGAGAGACCCTTCCTCGAGTCCCTCATGACAATCGACGCATGCGCAAGGCATGCGGAAAATGTATCCCACCCTTATACAATGAGATATATGGAAACTATATCAATAAACAACACAGTAATATATGGGAATTATAATCCTACAATACTTTCCCATATTTAACTATAGAATAAGATATTCTTCCCGAAATATGGAACGTTCAACCTAAGGTTACAGTAGCGTTCAACTTAAGACTACGGAAGGATACGTAATGCTACATTAACCCAAATTACGTAGCATTGATACTGTTCATACTAAATAAAGTATGTAGAGTATGGACAGATATAGAGCATGGAAGATTGTGGAAGTGCTATTGCTGGTGGTGATGGTGCTGCTGATGATGATGAACTGAGGGTAGACACCTCTGATGACTGTAATTTGTCCATATTTGAGCATAATAACGCTATTATAATGGGTATTATCATTCATACCACGATACCCCATATACGTCGCGAGTCCGCCGGTGGGTGGGGGGGGGGGATACCCTGTATTTAGGGTATTTTTTATTTTTCGAGTGGAAAACTTTGCCATATGACTCCTACACTACTGCCATCACTGTAGCAATGACAATCTTATTTTCGGATTTTCTAACCCTCACCCCTATACCCCCATGGCGGACGCTCCCCTTAAGGGTCCTCTAATAATTTATTTTGTAGTCTCTCCTGGATTGCTGTACAACTTCATAGCAGGCCAGTATATCATCTCCAACTCCTCTGTCCCATCTACCACCCGGTGACCATCTTGAATCGCTTGACTTATTGTGTGAAGACTAGCGATATGTCTGCAGGCATCAGGATACTGTAGGTGTATTTGAGCCGTGGGTGGGTGATGTACTATGTCCTGGTTCGTCTGGTGTTCAGTAGTGCAAGGACAGGAACAAGCTTAGTTGATTACCCATAAGTGCTAAGGTGAGGCTCAGGGTCGTATTTGCTAAGAGCGTCCAGGTGTGATCCCTTCAGGCACCTGTGGCTGAGTGTCTCCTGAGGCCCCGCCCACCTCCCTTTATACACCTCCCTCACGGCCCGGAGCCCTGTGATTGGCTAAGCCTCGCGCCCAGGAATAGCTTGCCTAGCCCGCTCGCTTTGAATCTCCCATTTCTTCTCATCCTGCTTCATTCCATCTTCGTAATATTCTCCTGGAATTTTTTCAGAGTTCCAGAGCTCAGCTGTTGAATAGAAGAAAGTTTGAGAATAGCGTTTCACTCTTGGGTTGGAGAGTTGCACAGAGTAGGGGTGGGATTGTGTTGCAAGATGGGTACCATGTGCCCTACGTAAAGGAGGTGGTATACACTGGGAAAGCTCTGAGGAACTTTGATTATTATAGTAGCGATAGAATAGCGAGAGAGATATACAACATTGCGGCGGAGAAAGAGAGATTGCAGAGAGTTTGGTGAGTGAACGGGAGTTAATGATACGAAAGGCCTTCCTTTCAACTTTGTCTAAGAGAGCGGTGTGAGAGTAACCTCCCCACACATGTGAATAATACTTGGAGATGTCCTGTAGTGGCTGACGGGAGTGAGAAGGTTGCACAATGGTAATAGGACATCTGAGACCAGGATAGAATATACGTGTGTGAACTGGGAGCGAAGTTAGTGACGAGCGTTTAACCCTCCAGCCCCGGCTATGTATTATATATATATTCCTCGAAAACCGGGTGTTTTGGCCGAAAAACGTCTAGGCTAGGCTACCGTATATTCGTTAATCAGACTGCTTCCCGCATTCCCGCGCATCCCCAAGCGTAGCTGTGTTATTTACCTGTAGAATGGCATTAAGTAGAGCTCTCTAAGTCAACTGGTTGAGCTGTGATGATGATTTCATTGGAGATAACTTTATGGTCAAAACAGCCACTTTACACTACTATTCGATACTTAACAACATACAGGCACACAAGAACAAGCGCCGCTCTCCTTCTTGTGGCCGGAGATGCGGGGCGTCGGTCCAGCCGGCTGTTGTTTACATGCGTCGGACCGACGCCTCGCACACGAAGCTCACAGGCTTTCAACTACAGGGGTGTTCAAGAGTCCTTCCGGGTTCCTGGTATATGCTTTTTTATGGGCGTTTAAGAGCCCATCCGTGTTGAGAGGGTTTTAAAGGGAGATACCACTGGCTCTACTTGTTGTGTCACTGGGAGTCGCTGATTGGTGGAAAGTGAGGATGTGGCAGGAGTCTTCTCGTGGCAAGTTTTAAAGGTTAAACCTTGCCTCTTCACCTGGGCTAATCCCGTCCCCTGACTGGCGGACGGAATTATTCCTTTTTTTATTAGTATTATATTGTATGTCTTATATTTGTTTGTATTATTAATCTAGATGGACTTCGGTCACAATGTTCCCCAGAATGCCAAGGATTGTATTGAAAGGTAAATACGAATAATTGGTAAATTAAATGACGAGTTCCATATGTTTGCTTCCAATGGACGATAATAATTTAGGCTACTTAAAAATTATATTATCTTCCCGAGACTAAGGATAAAATTACCATTCCATCTGATTATATATATTTAATTGCGTTGTTACCGGTGAATACTAAGCTCCCTTGTTTACTTTTAGTTACATCCGTGGGCTAAATCCTGAAATATAATGAATTGGGAGCATCTAAGGAGGCCAATTTTCATTAAAAATATCCGATAAATGGACACCAATGATAGCGAACGCATTTACTATACGATAATGCATATTTCTTAGATTCCCGGTAACATTGGACAATATCATAAAGTTTTGGAAATACTTATAGGAAGTATAATAAAAACTATCAATTAACTTTGTGAGTCCCAGACAGATTGAGGAGAGTTCCACAGCTTACTTGAGCAGTAGAAGATAGACTGGGAAAACCGTTTCACTTTTGGGTTAGAGAGTTGGATAGAATAAGGGTGGGAGTGTGTTGATAGGCGGGTGCACCCACTCTCAGTAAGGGAGGATGTACGGTATTCATTGAGAAAGCTCTGAAGAATAATAATTATTGTAAGTGCGTTAGAAGATTGAGAGAGATGCAACATTGCAAGATGTAGAGAGAGATTGTAGGGAATAATTTAGAGGAAGCGAGTTGATAAGACAAAATTCTTTTGACTCTAAAATTTCAAAAAGGGTAGTAAGGGTGGAACCTCCCCACACTTGGTATCAATACTCAAGACATGGGCGCACTGTGCCCTTATACTGAGCACGAAGCTTTACGGAGGTGAAAAACCCACAAAGACGGTTGAGCACACCTAACTTCTGGGAAGTGGTTTTAACAATAATGGTAATATGATCTTTCCAAGAAGGTGAAAAGAAACGCCAAGAATACCGAGATAAGTAGAAGGGTTGATTTGTGTAGGCCTATTGTTGAGGTACAATGGATAGTCTTGTGGAAGATCGTAACAGGCAGATAGTTTGAGAAATTGGGGTTTGAGAGCACTGAAGGTAACAGCATTTTCTCTGCCCCAATCGGAAATAATTTATAGACCAGAAGATAGGCATGCTATGGTCTCATCATGCGAGTTTTGGAGCGATTGCATGCTAGGTCATTGTGGAAAAATAGTTGAATAGTGTATGGTAGATTCAACAGCATATGAATGGGTGGGACTTGAGGCACAGTTGAGATAATTAATGAATATTAGAAAGAGAACTGGAAGCAGGACAGAACCGTGAGGAACACCGGATTCAATAGGTTGAGCAAGTGAGCGATGGTTGTCCATAACCGCAGCTATGGAAAGGCCAGCGATGAAATTAGAAATAAAGGCACAGATGGAGAGATAGAAACCGAAGGAGGGTAGCCTAGAAATTAGAGATTTGCGACAGATTGTATCGAATGCTTTTGATATGTCTAGCGCAATAGAAAAGCTCTCACCGTAAGTCCCGAAAGGAGGATGACAAAGAGTTAGTATGATAACAAAAATCACCAGTAGAGCAGCCCTCAAGGAAACCATACTGTCGATGTGAAGGTTTATTATGGGAAGACAAATGCTTATGACATTTTGAATCAAGATGCAATTGGAGGGCAACTGGAGAGTTGAGAGCAGTAACCCTTCTTAAGGACAGGTTGAATGAGAACAAACTTCCTGCAAGAGGGAAGGACGTTAGAGGAAAGACAGATACGAAAGAGTTTGCCTTGGCAAAGAGTCAGCATGGAAGAATATTTGTTTAGTACAATAGGAGGAATGCCATCCAGTCCGTTTACCTTCTCAGTAATAAGCCCAAAGAGGAGACGAAGTACATTCTTAGAAGAGCTTATAATAATAGGCATATGTAAGATAGAGGGTGGTAGAGAGGGGGGAATATCTCCAACAATTTTACTTCCTCGTCTTTCCCTCCTCCTATCCTTTCTAATGTGCCAGTAGTGCCGTCAGAGAGGAAAAGAGGAGGGAAAGACGAGGAAGTAAAATTGTTGGAGATATATTTGGCTAGATCGCAGAAAGCTTGGGAAGAGCTAGAGTTGGAAAGCTCAGAATATTTATTATTGATCAAAGAGTTTTTGACATAGAGATTTGACTTGATTCCAGGCTCAAACATAGAAGTACAACATTCTTGAGTTTGAAGGCGATGGTACCATTTGAATGCTTCTTCCTTATTGCAGACAGCCATAGAACAAGCGTGAGAAGACCAAGATACTTTTGCATTAGGGTGAGAGAAAGAAAATGGAATATATACCTCCATGCCCGACAAGATTATCTCGGTAATGCAATCAGAACAATACGAGGGTCTCCGGCCACGGAAGCAAAAATCATTCCATGGGAAATCAAAGAAGTACTGCCAAAGAGCCTCCCAGTCAGCAGCGCCAAAGTGGGACAAGCACCATCAGCTGAGAGGATCAGATGGCCGTACTACAGCAGAGAGAAGGACAGATAATGAAGATACGGTTGTGATCAGGAGCCCAACGGAGATCATACATTTATAGCGTAAGTAGTAGGATTAGAGGTTATGAAATAAGTCAAGGATGTTGGGGCGATCTCCAAGGCAGTCACGGATATTAGTATGGTGCTAGACTAACTCTTCTAGGTCATTAAGGATAGAAAAGATGTAGGCTCGTCAGTGAAATGAGAGGAGAGCCATTGGCAGTGGTGGACAAAGAAATTTCCCAAGATGGAGATTTCTGCGAAAGGAGAGATGGATAGAATGTGTTCCACTTTGAAAGTTAGAGTCATAGAATGTTGGATAGTCAAGAGAATTACTGGAGAGATAACCAACGCAAAAATATTTAGTTTGTGAGTGACAAGAAAGCTTTATCCAAAGAGTTGGGAATTCAGAATAATCAAAATTGGGAACAAGACACAAAGAAAGATTGATGCGCAAAAATAAGCAACATCCACCTTCTGCGAGAAACTGAGGATAACTGGGTTTCGGTGGGAAAGAGAAGATCAGGATTGCCAAAGGAGAGGTGGTGTTCCACAGAGTGAAAGTTAGAGGAGAGGCCACGGATGTTACATAATTTGATAGTAAGGGTAGAAATTGATGGTACAGAGCATTTTGAGGAGGTAAGATCAGGGATCAAACCTATGGGGGTGTTGATGGTCTTAACCCTTTCGCTGCGGGTGACGTTCTGGAATGTTTTGGCAAGTTACAGCAATTTCCAGGCTTTAAAAGCCTGTAAAAAACGTAAAAATCGAGTGACAGTGGGCGGGAGCGTGAGGGGCCCACCTCCGACCCTCAGAGCACCGAGCGGCTCACTGAGCTAGGCTGTGTCTCGCGCGTGTCTCTCTCTGTCTCTCTCATAAGTGCAGCCAAGCGAGCGAGTGTTACATAATAGCGGGGTTCCCGCGTTTCACTGGGATCACTGCGGGTGAACCAGACCACGTATACGGTCCGTTCTGGTGTCATTTTGAAGCTATTTTCGCCTAGTTTTCGGCAGAATACACTTCATTTAATGCAGATGCTTGATTTATCATTCAGGAGTGCCTGAATATGCCCTAAATAGCCCAAACAAGGCCGCAGCCAAAGGGTTAAGCTTCTGGTTTTAAGCTTTCAAAAATATCCCGACCTGAATATAATCTTTGTGTTCATTTCATACTTAGTATTTGCATTTCATAGGATCATTTATGCAGTTAGAGGTTTCAGAAAGGGCTATATTTGTGTCCTAGAGTGTACAGGCGATTGTACTGGGAGACTCCACATAATGAAAACATTATTGTACGCCAATGCTTGTCTTTAATATATTTTCGACATACAGTTATATCTAACTTATGAATAAACTTAGGAAATCGTGAAACGAAAAAACGGTCTTTCGATTAAATTGATATATAGGCAAGTCTACAAAAGTATAACTCCCGTTTGTCTAGTGTTTCTTTTTTTCTATTTTCCATTTTAAAGCGGAATTGTAGTGTATTTCACAGACACCGTGAAAAACAGTTTCAATGGCCATTCCCATTCCTAACAATCCTAACAATTCTATTTATTGAAATAATTATATATTTAGAACAGTAATGGAGAAATATCAATAGCCCAACAGGTTGGCTATGGGATCTTGTTTTGGGGTCAGCCGACGACCAGGTATAAAACAAAGTTGTGGAATGTGAAGATTACTTGCCTCACCTTTACTATATAATTCCATACTTCCATGGACTCTCAACATTTTACAGGAGAGGGAAAACAAATTTAAGCAATTATCGTAACTGTAAGGTCCCCTGAATAAGGTAAGATGTCAACACAAAAAAATCCATAAGGCAAAAATACCGTAATTGAGAAGTTATTGTTCTGCAGATTAACCGGGATGTGTGTATAATTATGTATACATATATTTATTTATTCATATATTTATGTATTTACTTTTCATTTACATGCTCAAGCTACGACCAGACGACTTCTGTTAGTATATTAAAGGCTTCTCGGGGAGAAATTGTTCTATGATTTGTGAACAAGAGAACAAGTAGACAGTAGAAAAAGGTCTAGGGATAAAAGAGAACACTGATATTACGGTTATTTATTTAAATGAATTAACTAGCTTACTATTATCCACAACATTACTGTTTCGAAAGATGTCATTGCGAGTCCATTAAGCATATAATATACTGTACATTGTTGAAAATACAATATTGCCAATAAAGACAAGTAACTTCAACGGTGACAAACTTAAAAATTATGTCGATAATATTAGCAATTTGCGGTATATCATCGTAATTTTAAGTAAAATGTAAATAAGGAATAATTATATTGAATAAGGCCTTCGAAAATGAAAAGTTACATTTGTTACAATGAATTTAATTTTGTTTTAATGAACATACGATGAACTCAATTAATTTATGTTAGCCAGAACAAACATACAATTACTGTATACATAATTTATGTTAGCCAGAACAAACATACAATTACTGTATACATAATTTATGTTAGCCAGAACAAACATACAATTACTGTATACATAATTTATGTTAGCCAGAACAAACATACAATTACTGTATACATAATTTATGTTAGCCAGAACAAACATACAATTACTGTATACATAATTTATGTTAGCCAGAACAAACATACAATTACTGTATACATAATTTATGTTAGCCAGAACAAACATACAATTACTGTATACATAATTTATGTTAGCCAGAACAAACATACAATTACTGTATACATAATTTATGTTAGCCAGAACAAACATACAATTACTGTATACATAATTTATGTTAGCCAGAACAAACATACAATTACTGTATACATAATCATAACAAAATATATAATATTGATAATTCGTCCTCAAATTTGGGAGCCATTATATGAGCAAGGTTATTGGGGCCGGGTGTAGCAAGGTGGCTACTAACTTATATGACCGGCTTTATGACAAGGCTTTAATTGAATCAGTCTTGTCAGCTGGGGAGAATGAGCGGGTTTGACTGAGACTGATTCAGATGGTAGATATAATTAGTTGGCTCATAATAGGTTTAATGTGTGCGCGTATTAAGATGTTGACTTGCTTGTGTATATGATTAATTACCGTGATAAGCATAACAATAATAATAATAGTATATGTTGCACTTAAACTTAAATACACTATTCTACTAGGGTAGGAAGAATTCGACAGTTGTTTATAAGTTTACGTTTATATTTAACATACTCCCATGGTAGCCGTAATTACCATAGCAAATGATTCTCTGTTCGGGTCATAATGGGTTTAAACTATTGTGTTATTGGATTGTGTTCTTTTATTTCATAGATTTTATTTTAGAAAGTGTTGTTTCCACATAGCGATTTTGATTAGTTATTTTGCCTTTATATTGTCTTTGTCCCAGTTTTGGTTTGTTTAGTTTGCAAGTTTTACATTTTAATTGAATACCTACGACGGCCCACTATAGTTTTCACTTTGGAATTGTTCCATTCCCATTACAACCTATTTGGACAATCGCTATTCAGAGTCTTGACTCACTTTGACTTCGAGCCAAAGGCACATACATCACTATCTTCACAATGGTTGACAAAACTATATTATAACTATTCCTCAATATGTCCTTTAATCACCTTAACAATATTAGGACCGAGGATTTACCAATAATTATGTTCTCACCTCACCATAACAATATCAGAAACACGTATTATTTACATGGTATCAAATCATACTAGACACGAATAATGAACCCCTAGGTATTTACATCACCATAACCGTACTAATAAACAATTATTAGTTCCGCGTTCTTAAATCCCCTTTGCAATATTGTACACAATTACTAAATCAACAGGTATTTACGTCACCTTTACAATATTGAACACAATTACTAAATTAACAGGTATTTATGTCACCTATACAATATCAGAATATAATTACTAAATCAACAGGTATTTATATCACCTTTAGAATATCAGAACGCTATGTCCTTCAGGTCAATCTAACAATGTTACAAACTATTATTCAATCAATGACATCCCTAAAACTAGTTGGCTAGATATTTACGTGCAATCGAAAGCATGCTGTCGACGAGGTGAATATATAATTAATACTGGTTGTTTCCTTATAACAAAAAGAGTATTTCATGATTATGAGCAGAAGCCCTTCTCTAACTATTCCTTCAGCTAGATCTAACCTATTTTGCAAATGCTAAACCCCTGGAAACTGCTCAGGTAAACCCTGTTACCTCAATTACCTGGGCGTTATCAATTATTTCCCCTTATAGCATTATCCCGAAGAACTCCCACTTAATATTCAACATATCCTATATATTATAACATCCTGTACTATTGCTAGCTGGCTGGCTGAGTGCGTTTACTAACAATAACAGCTATATCTCGTAAAACACCATCTTTTGATTTCATTATTTGTCTAATCAGTTTCTCTTTGGTTGTTCTATAAGAACACACATATTTTATTGTTGGAATACAAAGCCCGCTCTAGTAGACAGGAGATCTCTTATTTCTCTCTTCACCACTTCAAAGCTGGCCAACATCTCAGGTCTCTCTTCTCGGTACCATCTACCACCAGGTGACACTCTTGAATCGCTTGGCTTATTGTTTGAATGCTAGCGATGTGTCGGCAGGCATCAGGATATTGTAGGTGTATCTGTGCCAAGGGTGGGCGGTGTACTAGGTCCCGGCTCGTCTTGTGTTCAGTAGAGCTCGGTTGCTGGAGGACTGGAACAGGCTTATATATCTCCCCATGTGTGCCAAGGTGAGCAATGGGGGTGTGTTATATTAAGAGCGCTGCTATGCGATCCAGGAAGGTGCCCGTGCAGGGTGTGTCCTGTGGAGGAGGAGGAATATAGAAATGATGAGACAAGTAATCAAATTTATCCCAGGATACGACCATGCCAAGGCCGGTTTTACACTCTAGGTACCCAGTTTTACGTATGGGTGGGACGAGGCGAACACGAGAGAAGGCCAGCCCAATGACCACTGAGCAATCCTGGTGGCTAACCAAGTTCTAAAGTCTTGTGTGTTGATTGGCTGCAGGAAGCCACCAATCAGGTCCCTGAATTAATTTGAGCCACAACGATTCCAGGTCCTCATTTTCGTCTGAGTGAGACGGAACTACACAGGGAATGGAGTTTGTTCAACACTCCTGGGCTACTTGGACTTTCCTGGTGGCAAGCCAGGGAAATTTCACCCACCCCATGTATGTGTGGCAACCATCTGAACAATGTTGGTCCTGGGTGCAATCACCCATCCAGCTACTGCTGTGCTGGTGGAGGGCCACCAAACCTACCCAACAACTGCTGTGCTGGTACCAGGCGGTCACCCATCCAACTACTAACCAGACCCCACGTTGCTTAACCTCGCGAATTTAAACCAGCGTTGCCAACCCCATAGGCCAGGGTTGCCACTGTCCTGTGGCCCCGCCCACCTCCCTTCATACCCCTCCCTCACGGAACGGGGCCCTGTGATCGGCTGAGCTGCGCGCTCGGGAGGAGCTACAGTAGCCCGCTCGCTCTGAAATTCCAACTTCCCCTCCTGCTTTATTTCACCTTCGTAATATTCTCCTGGAAGCTTGCTAGAGGTGTTTTGTAGTGGCTGACGGGAGTGAGAGGGTGGGACCATTGTAATAGAACATCTGTGACCAGGATAAAATATACGTGTGTGAACTGGGAGTGAGTTATGCGGCGAGCGTTTAAAGAGAGGTACAAGTTGCTCTCGGTGCTGCATCACAGGAGGCTGTTGATTGGTCGAGCGTGGGGGAGTGTCAAGGTCTTCCCAGTGACAAGATTTAAAGGGTAAGCCTTGCTTCACCACCTGAGCTAATCCCGTCTATTGATTGGCGGACGGAATTACTCCTTTAGTATATAATAATAATAATAATAATAATAGTAATAATAATAATAATTAATAATGTCACCATGGCTGTTTAATATGTTTATGGATGGTGTGGTGAGGGAGGTGAAAAGGAGAACTATGGGAAGAGAATTGGGTTTAGTAGGAAAGAATGGTAGAGATTGGGAGTTGAATCAGTTGCTTTTCGCTGATGACACAGCATTGGTGGCGGATTCTGATGAGAAACTGCAGCGGGTAGTCAAAGAGTTTGGTGTGGTTTGTGGAAGGAGGAAACTGAAGGTGAACGTCAATAAAAGTTGCCCTCTGACCCTTGACCAGTGCGAACGTCCCCAGTGACCGCTAGTGAACCTGTTTACCCTTAGTGAGGTCCTAGTGAACTTTCTTAGTGATGGCTGTTGTTGATGAGTCTGCTGTCTCCTCCCATACTCTCCAGCTTTGTCTTGCTTTGCAAGAAAGACTGGAGAGTGTGGAGCAGGAAATTCAGTGTCTCAAAGATGAAAATTTGGCCTTGAGACTAGCTATGGCGGAGAAGAAGTGTGAGGCTACCGGAAGTGTTCCCAGGGATCGTGAAGCCCCTTGGACAGTGGTGTCAACCAGTGCAACGGCCTGCAAGCTGAAAAGGCAGCCACTCAAGACCCACAACAACTTCAGCACCTTGGCTGATGAGAGTGATGGCGAGGAAGTGGCGATCATCGAGGCAGTGAGAGGGGAGGGGGGGGAAGTCTGCTGCTGTTGCTGCTACAACTCCTGCTACACGCCGACAACGGAAAAAAGCTAAGTTCATTGTCGGTGATTCAATGGTTAGGTACCTTGACGGGGCTACTAACACTCATGTTAGTAAAGTTGTCTGCCTACCTGGAGCCGGAGTCGGGAGGGTGGCAGAGAAGATGGATGGTGTCCTAGAAGTGGGTGGGGAGGACCCCATCATCTTCATCAACGCGGGATCCAATGACATATGGAGATGCAGGACTGAGGAGTTGCTGACCAAGTACCAGGAAATGCTGGAGAGGATCAAGGAGAAGGGTGGATTTCCTGTGGTACACAGTATCCTGCCAAGAAGAGGGGTACGGAAGGAATAGTCCTCCAGGGCTATTGGTGTAAATAGCCGGCTGGAGAAGTATTGCAAGGCAAAGTCAATACCATTCCTAGATAACGGCACCCACTTCTATGGTAAGGATGAACTGTATGCCCAGGATGGAGTACATCTTTCTCGACTAGGAGTTTCGACCTTGGCCAGCTCACTGGACAAGATTGTTGCGGGGTTTCGTTAAAAAAACCTGGGTGTGTAAGTAAAATACTGTCTCCATATTGAGCAGTTACTTCATGTGACAAACCAGTGAGTAAAATAGAAATAATCAGTCAAGATTGTGCGAATGTAGTGATGTGTAATAGTAGCATCGATAACACTACACATGTAACTGATAGTAAAGATGAGATTACTGATAGAGTAGAATTTCCGTCTAGAGCTAGTAGTTCAACAGGAAATAATAAGTTAGCTAAAAACAATAGAAAATTAGTTGCAAATAAAAGTAATAGGTTGAGGGTATATTATACAAATTGTAGGAGTTTATGTAACAAAATGAACGAACTTAGAGCACTCGTTAGCACAGAAAATATAGACATAATAGCGCTAACTGAAACGTGGATTAATACAGAATCTAGGAATTTTGAAGCAGAATTTGATATTCCAGGATATAGTTTGTTTAAATATGACCGAACAAGTAGGAGGGGCGGGGGTATAGCAGTGTTTGTCAGGAGTACATTAAAAAGCTGTATTAAATCAGGTATTAGACTAAATAATGATAATGAAAGTGTTTGGGTAGAGGTTAACGAAGGTAGTGAGACCATAGTTATTGGAGTTATATATAGACCGCCTAATATGAGTAGAAATGGCGGAACATCGTCATGGGAGGAAATTAAAATAGCATCAAGGTTTAGCAATGTGTGCATTATGGGGGATTTTAATTTTCCGAACATTGATTGGCAGCACCAAATAGGCGACTCCGATTCAGTAGAGTTTATTGAGGTAGTACAAGATAGTTTTTTATTTCAATTCATAGATACGCCGACTAGAGGTATTAATATTCTTGATTTAGTCTTCAGTAACAATGAACATATGATAAATGATGTAGAGATTGGTGACCACCTAGGAAATAGCTATCATAAATTTATGTATTTTAATATACAATGGACAGGGAATGCTAAAGAGAATACGACACTTATCCCAGATTTCAGAAAAGCCGATTATGGTGGGCTAAGAAGAGGCTTAAGGGTGGACCCTATTGTTAAGCAATTAAGTCAGGATATGCCAGAGTTAAACTTGCCACCTACATATAACCAGTTTATTGCTTCACTCCACAATGCTCAAAATAAATATATCCCTAAAAGAAAATTTAGATCGCCGCAGAACCAACCAAAATGGATGACTAATAAGCTAATAGATCTTATAGGAAAAAAGAAAGGAATATATAGAAAAATAAAGAAAGGCGAAAATCATCTACATATATACTATCAGACTCTATCAAGACAGGTCAAAAAGGAAATCAGGAAAGCAAAAATAAATTATGAAATAAGGATAGCCAGTGACTCAAAAAATAACCCTAAAGCTTTTTACCAACTATATAAATCTAAAGTTAGAGATGTAATAGGCCCCTAAAAACTTCAATAGGAGAAATAACAGAAAATTATTTAGAAATGTGCAGTACATTAAATAGTCAGTTTCTTTCCGTTTTCACTAATGAAAATTTGGCACAGATTCCAGAAGTCAATATGGTATATAGTGATAGTATAGAAAATATGTTAAGTACAGTTAGTATAAGTAGAAATGATGTGCTTAAGGAAATTGACAGACTGAAACCTCAAAAATCGCCTGGTCCTGACGAGGTATATGCTAGAGTATTAAAAAAATGCAGAGATGAGTTAAGTAGCCCATTAGCATTTTTATTTAACAAGTCTTTAGAAACAGGTTTAGTTCCAGAAGCTTGGAAGCTTGCAAATGTAGTTCCGATCTTCAAAAAAGGTGATACATCGATAGCATCCAATTACCGTCCCATTAGTCTCACATCAATCATAGGAAAGTTGCTTGAGTCTATTATTGCTAGGAAAATTAGAAGCCACTTAGACAAATTTAACTTAATAAATTCTTCTCAGCATGGATTCACTCAGGGATGTTCTTGCCTTACTAATTTGCTTAGCTTTTTCTCAGAGGTATATGAAGCAGTAGATAGTGACAAGTCATATGATATTATTTATTTAGATTTCAGTAAAGCTTTCGACAGAGTCCCTCATGAGAGATTGATGAGAAAGGTTGAGGCACATGGAATAGGAGGATCGTTGTTGGGATGGATTAGGTCATGGCTAATTGGCAGGAAACAGAGAGTCAGCATAAATGGTACCAAGTCAGAGTGGGGAGCAGTCAAAAGTGGTGTCCCCCAGGGATCGGTATTAGGTCCTCTTTTGTTTCTTATATACATAAATGACCTAGATTTAGGTATAACTAGTAGGATAAGTAAATTCGCAGACGATACTAAAATGGGGAGATCAATTGATTCAGATAGCGATATAGAGTGCCTCCAAAGGGATCTAGATACCTTACATGAATGGTCAGTAAATTGGCAGATGAAGTTTAACATTGACAAATGCAAGGTATTAAAGATAGGGAAGATGCATACAAATGTTAAATATAAACTAGCTAATTTAGAATTAGAAAATTCAGACTGTGAGAAAGATCTAGGTGTGTTTGTTAGCAATGATTTGAAGACTAGAAAACAGTGTATAAGCGTTCGTAATAATGCAAACAGGATTCTCGGGTTCATCTCTAGGAGTGTGAGTAACAGAACTGCTGATGTTATCTTAAAACTTTACTTGTCATTAGTGAGACCCCATATGGATTATGCTGTCCAATTTTGGTGTCCTTATTACAGAATGGACATAGATTCATTGGAGAGAGTACAGCGTAGAATGACAAAAATGATCCATAATATTAGAAATCTTTCGTATGAAGAAAGGTTGAAGAAATTAGGTTTACATTCGTTAGAGAGACGCAGAGTTAGAGGGGATATGATAGAGGTGTTCAAGTGGGTTAGTGGGATTAATAAAGGGGACATGACATATGTACTAAAGCTCAGTGATAGCAAAAGAACTCGTACCAATGGTTTCAAATTAGATAAATTTCGTTTCAGAAAAGATATAGGCAAATATTGGTTTGGTAACAGAGTTGTAGATGGGTGGAATGGACTACCAAGTGCTATAGTGGGGTCTAAAACGGTAGGGAGCTTTAAGATAAAATTGGATAAGCATATGGACGAGAAGGGTTGGGTGTGAAGGGGGATCAGCCGGGTTGGGCCAATCAGCACTCTGCATACCCCCATAATCCTGCGTTAATCTCTAACCGTTTTGGTAAGATGATCCTCAGGGTATTAGAGTGTTGAGCCTATAATTGGGCTTTGTAATTGAACTGGGGTTGTGTGGGACAGGGATCTGCCTTGCTTAGGCCAATCGGCTTTCTGCAGACTCCCATTTTCTTATGTTCTTATGTAATAGTGTGTAATAGGGGAGAGCATAGGGTGAATCTAGATGTGAGGCTGGATGGGGAAATATTGGAACAAGTAGAGTGTTTTAAATATCTAGGAGGAACGATAAGCAGGAGTCGAGGTATGGAAATGGAGGTAAAACAGAGAGTGTGTGAAGGAAGGAAGGTTTTCGGAGCAATGGGAAGTATGTGGAAGACGAGAAATCTCGGAGTGAAAGTAAAAAGTGCACTGTATCGAGGAATTGTTGTGCCAACAGTGATGGTTGGGGCTGAGACATGGGCTCTGAAGAAAAAGGAGAACAGAAAGCTGGATGTGATGGAGATGAGCTGCTTGAGGAGTATGTGTGGAGTTACTCGTAGAGACGGATTGAGGAATGAAGAGATACGTAGGAGAGTGGGGCAGCAGGAATATTTGTCAGCCACAGTGGACAGAAGGGTGCTGAGCTGGTATGGTCATGTTGAACGAATGGGAGATGAAAGGCTTACAAAGAGAATATGTGAGTCAGGTACAAGGGGAGATAGAAGGGCAGGAAGACCCCCATTGAGATGGAGAGACTGTGTAAGAAAAGCTTTGGATGATAGAGGAATGACTATAGATCAAGCAGGGGAAGTGGTGGTGGACAGGAGTGAATGGAGAATGCTTGTGAATAGTTGAGTGAACACGTGGTCATTTGGAGTAAGGGGTCGGGCGCAAGTTGGACTAGATAATAGTCCATAAGGCGCCTGGCCCGGGGAGACGATTAATATGAAGGGTGCGCCTGGAAGTGTGGTGGGAGGGCTTGTGGCTTTGGCTCCGCTGCATGTCTGCCTGCCGAGATCGGAACCTCTCCGGGTGGTCGGGGGCCGGGGGAGTGCTGGAGAGACCTAGGTGACCCTGGCCTCTGGGTCTTCTCCTGGGTGACCTAGCTGTGTGTGAATTTGTGTTTTTTATCTGTGTTTATTCGTTGTTTTATGTTGTTTTTGTGTTTTCCCTGTTCTTGCTCTGTCTTGAGTCGGCTACCCCCAAAATGGGGATTGGGCCTGAGCACATAGATAGATAGATAGATAGAATAATAACAATACTTGAAGGAGTAATCCCGTCAGCCAATCAGAAGGCGGGATTAACTCAGGTGTGCCAGCAAGATTTGCCCTTTATTTGTTGCCCGTGGGAAAATCTTGGCACATCCGCGCTCTCAGCCAATCACAGGCCGCCTATGACACAACAAAACACTTGCCTCACATCTCCTCCTAAGCGCCTGGCTCATAACTTACCCTCAGTTCACACCCGTATATTATATCCAGGTAAATAAACGTTCCAATACTTTGGTACCACCCTCTTACTCCCATCAGCCACTAAAAAATGTCACAAATTAGTTTCCAAGAAAATATTACGAAGATGAAAATAGACAGGTGGGAGCTTTTAATGTTCAAAGCGGCCGGGCCAACACAGATCTGCCCAGATGCGCGTCTCAGCCAATCACAAGGCCGCGTTGTGTGGGACGGGGTGGGTAAAAGGGAGGTGGGCGGAGCCACAGCAGCTAGACGGACATGGGTATCTGCCTGAGGTACTTTGGACCTCTCTTAGCAGAAACTCACCACTTACCCTCTGTGCAACTATGGGGATATAAAAGCTGATATTGTTCCTGACCTCCAACACCAGAGCTATACTGAATACAAGATAAGCCGGGATCACCTAAACCACCCACCCTCGGCTCAGATACACGTACAGTACTCGCTTGCTTACTTATGATTAGCCAAGCGATACAGGACTGTAACCAGATGGTCGAGGAAAGTGAACGGATGGATCAGATGTATTGGCCAGCCTTGAAGTGGTAAAGAAGAAAGAAGAAACCCACATATTTTATTGAAGGGCCCGAACAGACTTAAGAGAGGAAGAGAAAATGCTAGACAGAGGCCTTGTGTCCCAGCAATAAATCTATGTGTCCTTATAATGCAACCAAAAGGAAAATGAGTAGACACCTGATGAAATAAAAAGATGATGTGTTGAGAGATAAGTTTTTATTGTTAATAAGGCACCAAGCCAGTTAGCTAGCAATAGCATGGGATCTTCTAGGGTCTAATGTAAAAAGAGAGTGAATATTTGAGTGCAAAAACCAGGGAGTTTTCTGGATAAATAATAGAGAAAAAGTAGTTGACCAACTTTATGTAACCGAGACGAAAGGGCGAATAAGCCCAGTTCTCCGGGAGTCGTGTTGACTCGCTGCTACTCGTACGGACTCTTGAATGAACGTGCACTGACTCGTATTGACTCTTGGTGAGTCGGGATCAGTTACCTACTCGTGTTGATTCTTGCCCGAGCCAAGAAGATCCACGAGGAGTGTCACCCATCGTTCACTCGTGCTGAACTCGGGAACCTACTCTTGTATGTGTGAACCAGGCTTACGTCTGTGTCTCCTCCGATGCCCACACAAAATAACTACCTCAGCAGCTGCTGCCAAGGCGTCCACGCACACCGACATGACCTTCACATCTACACAAACCAAATGTGGACGTCCTCACCAAGTGGACTCTTGTTGCCAACATATTGACACTATTCTTACAAACACTGTTACATACATTGTTGTATAATATGTATCCAAATGTCGACCGCGGTGTTTAGGACAGTGTTTTCAACTTGTCTGGAGACCAAATGTCGCCAGTGTGGACGCACCTGTAGCCCATGTTCTAGGTACCTGGACACGTGCTAGATGGTAGGCAAGTGTTAGTCTTGTACCCCATGTACTAGATAACTGGACACGTACTAAGTGGTAGGTAAGGGTTAGTCTTCTCTCCCTTGTACTGGGTACTAGAGACATTAAACTACCTGGTAGGCAAAGGTTAGTCTTGTACCTACGTACTAGGTCTAGGTTAGGTTAGGTTAGATTGCTGAGTTATTTTACTTACACAAATTGCTAAACCCGAGCCAACTTTCGAAATTCGATTACGGACTTCTCTTACTTTGAAAAACTGCATAATACGAATACAAAAATTGGCTCGGGTTTTCCAGATTTCAGGATTTATGGGTATAAAAGCTTGAGAACCCGAGTCAAGGTTCTTTTACATACGATATTATCGCATTCTCTCATTTTTTACCCCGCAATTTTCCTAAACTGTATAGCCCTCCCCACTGCCGGATAATATGCGGAAAACGTATTTTCCAATGGTTGTTACTAATTAAAACTACCGTATAATGATGAAAACTACCTGAAACGGAAAACATAAATAACGAGAAAATCTTGGTCAGTTTCCTGAATATTTTCCCGTTTCTTTGACATCACACTAAATATTTACATTTAGTAGTCCATTTGGCGAACTTCACAGGAAATAATTTACATATGTAAACACAAATGCAAGTATGAGAAAGATAAAATGCGTAGCCTACAGTTTAGGATACATTACACTATTACACTTGTGTATCAAAGCACGGTATAACAATCTAACAGGAATTCTACCACAATCTAGGTAATAATCGAAACATATTCACTAAATCGAAATACTGGGTTCGTGTCGATACTCTGTGTAGTTTTCCATCCCGCAAAATGTCATATGGGCTCACATATCAGGTCACCTCTATTGTATAAGTTTGCCATAGTTCAGTTATATTTCCAAAACCATAATGCAGAGACAATAACGAATTCTAATCTCCCAGACCAACAAATATAGCCCTTACGAAAGCATCAACAAAAACGAAGTGCACCATTCGTAGACGAGTTGTCGTAGAAGGGGTACGCGTGTACCCACAGACAGACATACAGACGAACACAGACAGTCTGTCTGTCTGTCTCTCTCATACATACACACAAATGTATACACGCACACGCCAAAAAATAAAATAAAAAATGCAATAAACCTTTGGCTTAAGTTTTATTGCCTATGACTTCATCATTTTACTGTGCCCACTTTTTGTTATTCTCAAAGTTAACAGACCAAAGATAGAAGGGTGCTTGTGAGCGGGAAGAGTGTTGTAAGCAGGCACAGTTCTCCTAAAAAGTGTATAACTATCTTGTATAACTTTGTGCACATACATCAGCGACATAAATGTAAGAAAGTAGTTAAATTTACAACAATAATCATATTGCTTGGCAAACCCCATAATTGTTAATCATAAGTTACTAGAGTTTTGCCGTAATCCTTAGCAGTCAGCATGATTCAATTACTACTACATGATGAGTGGCAAGGAATGTGAAGAAAAAAACTATAGTCATTACTACCAAATATGGTCTAAGAATGTGGGTTCTCTTAATAGAGGTACATACAATGTAACTACCATACTATATTAGTTTGGGAAATATTACTTTTAGGACCGACAATGATTTCAGCAAAGAGAGAGAGAGAGAGAGTGTGTGTGTTCCTCCTTCATGTACAATCAGCCTAATAAGTGATGTCGCGGCACCAATTATGTTTTGATAAATAAATGGTATCAGCAAGATTTACACATTATTTCTTCTTTTTGAGTGAGATATACAAACATGTTCCAACACTTACCCACCCTATTCAACATCTGACAGACATTAATACAGAACAGAGCGAGCCAAACGTATTGACAGCTGAGACATGACTTATTAGTGCCACCGTACAGTGTTTTCGGTCAATATTAAGGAGATGGACCACAGCTATTTTCAAGTTTATATTTGATTTGTTATTTGTTAGTTATTAGGTTTATAAGCTTTCAATATTAATAATTATTCCTGAATATTAATATTTACCTATTGCCCATCAATGTTAGGACAAGTCCCCCGATAGTTGGCACTGATAAGGGCTATGAAGAAGAGGGAAATTGAGGGGTAAATACTGTAGCATAAAATGCGATAATAAGCCATACATTTTAACATTAAGGGGCAAAAAACTCATTTTCCCATAACCGTTTGCCACGGGATACAGAATAAGTTGAATGGGGGGCTTTGAAATTCTCATATATTTTAACAGTAACGTACATAACATTTTAAGACTGAGTGCTCCACACATACATGCAGTTTCAGTTTCTTGTCCTAATGGCGGCATTCCAGGCAACCCTGTCAAGGGCTGCTTCACTTGTCAAGTTTTGGGATTTGAGATCGGCACGTATAGTCCGATCCAAGGTTTTCCTAGGTCCACCCCTTGGTGCAGCTCCCTCTACAATCACAGACCTGCATCTTTTCACCCAATTTTGTTTATCCATTCTCTCCACATGCCCACACCATCCCAGTCTACTTGTACGCATCTCCTCGCTAATACTCTTTATACCTAAACGTCTCCTCAGCTCATCATTTGTTATTCTATCCTGCAGCTGGGCCCCAGTCGCCCCACACATCCATCTCGCCATTCTCATCTCATTACGTTCCATTCTGTTGACATCCTCTACTTTAATGGCCCATGTTTCTGAGGCATACAACATTGCACTTCTAACACATGAGGCATACACCTTTCCCTTCAGGGGAGAGGCATTCTTTTCATGGTCAGAATTGGCAGCAGTTCTCTGAACTTCCCCCAGCCACATCTAATTCTAGCAACAGTGGCAGCCTCTGCCCCACCACTGGCAGAGATGGTATCTTCTAGGTAAGAAAACTTGTCCACCAGTGCAATGACTCATTTCCAAAATTCACAGACACAGGATCATCACTTAACACAAGCTCGACTTTGCACACTACGCATTCAAATTTCTCTATTTCTGGCTTATCCTTCGGCAGGGGTCCCTTTATTCTACTACAGCGCTTACTCCCATGGTGCACCCAGTATCAACAGATGCTACATCGAATCGAGTTAGCGCCCACACCATTTCCACACACTGCACATGGGTATGCACCGCTCTTTTCCACATTGCCTCGTCTTAATCTACAATGCATAACCTTGGTTTTCTTAATATTGACTCGCCCTTGCTCGCCATGCCCTCTCTTCATCTTCTGAATTTGGCCTCAGCATCTTGCATATTGGCAGCTATTAGGACTAAATCGTCTGCATAAAACAGTTCCAATGGGAGTCCGCCTCTAAAAACTCTAGACAGTGCCTCCAGGACCATAATAAAGAGGAGGGACTTAACACTGAACCCTGATGAACTCCAACACGGCCTGCAAACTCATCACGCAGTACACCCTTCACCCTCACCGCACTTCGCGAATCGCATACATCTTCATTATCACACGCACCAGCCACTCTTCCACACCAAGTTTCCTCATAGCCCACTGCACAACATCTCTAGGCACCCTGTCAAAGGCCTTCTCTAGGTCTACAAACACAAAGTAAAGATCCCTGCCTTTTAGTAAGTATCTTTCCTGTATCTGCCTGACTATGAAGATAGCATCGGTTGTACCACGTCCTGGCATGAAACCAAACTGCATATCATCAATGGAGATGCTTTGCCTGATCAAACCCTCAAAGACTCTCTCACAGACCTTCATGATTTGGTCAAGCATTTTCAGGCCCCATAACTACCTCTATCTAGCGCATCCCCTTTTCCTTTGTATATATTTACTATTACCATGACTTAATGAAATCAGCATGTACAGTACGTTTGAGAGTAGGGTGCCTAATTTAGGTTTAACAACACCATGTTGACTCTGCCACCATCAATAGGGAGAATTTTTGTTCCTACAGTGCTTGGTATTAGGTCCCATATAGTGCATTTGCGACGGTAATGACATACAACAATGTAGTATGGTATATAAAAACCTATAGAACACGTATTCTACAAATAGAAGGGTCTAATAACAGGCAAACTTACTTGAACAGAGTATTTTCATTTCTTGGAGTGGGATGTGGCTGTTCTTTATTATGCACTGTTTGCAATCCTTGAAGTCCCCACTGAGTCCCTAGGTTTCTCCCCCAACGAGTTCGTTTTTGGACATGTTTAACTCCCAACGAGCGGTCTGTCTTGTTTACATCACCGTAGCGCCTGATGGTCTGGCGGTAATATTTACAGATAATGAGCTTCATTCCATGCTCCTTTTCATGCATAAGCAAGGGCCAGAGAGCAATACAATTATATATCCGTGAAAGGGCGATAATAGAACTTTCCAATGACACCTGAATCATCCTTGTACGATCCACCGAGGGCAACAACATGGCGACGAAAGATACCACTTACAAAATGTCGGATTCTACCTCAAACTGGACGCGCACTATCGGAAGGCGCCAGGGAGAACGGACCCGTGAGGGGATACTTTACAATTCCGAAAATCTCCAACCCACATGGCACTAGAAATATTGCCACCCCATCACCGAAACTGCAGCCAGACCTCCCTCCCGTCACCCACAAGACCAGCCCTGACGAGTGCCTTCGGCGGAAACACAGGAAGCAGGAATTCCAGCCCCGTTCCCCCCGAAGTAGGGCAAAACCGGAGAAACATGTGGACGCCACCATCAATGACGCTTCAACGAATCCCTCCCCGATTTCCCCCGTGCACTGCACCCTTTCTCATTCCCTTGCAACCCCAATAGCGCTCATCTGGCACGGTCCCGAGAAAAATATCCAGCACCCCCTTCACAACCTAAATTCTTCACACCATGTCCCTTCAATAACCCTCCAGACTTGGGGAAAGTACAGCCCCAGAGAAACCCCAATATTTCCCTAACCCCATCAGACACTGACACCCAACGTAGAACATCTTCGTCACGACCTCGAGGGCTACCTAGGACACCAGTTGCCAAGCCTCCACCTCGCCCTGCAGCTTCAGGAGAAATGCCGACGTCCACCGTGCCCTTGACTTCAGTCACCACGCCCTGGACAACGCAGACAAACGAGACTCTACTTACGCTGGCCAACCCAAAGGCAAGCAACCAGCCTGCTGACTTAACCCAATTTTTGGATCCTATAGTAGCAGTCCTAAGGCAGAGAGGACAAATATGAACTCTGAGGCTTGTCTTAATACACAATTTGGGCACCTTGAATCACCCTGCTATTGTGCAGAGGAGAACGGGTAGGTTTGAGCACTGATTGAGAAATTGCTGTATCGAGCAAACGCAAGGGAAAACGACTCACGAGTCTCTGGAAAGTATCGGAACTCTTAATTTGGTAACTCTGAATTACCCTACTATTGTGTAGAGGAGGACAGGCAGTCAAATCGACCAGGTTTGAGCACTGGTCAAGAAATTGAAAGGGCTGAGAAACTAGGAGCTCTTGGTGTTGTTCGTGTGGATCCCTCAGGAATCCCTGACCAACATCGGACTTCTCATAAGGACAACCCTAGACTAGGGATACAGTCTCTCCCTTGTTCGACTTTGGCCAATACTAAAACCAATGTTAACGATTCGAGTGAAAGTATACGAGTCGCCACACATAAATTGCCTCCTACTCCGGGAAAGTCTTTTGACTCTCTTGGAGTAGCAGGGAAATCAGTCTCTTCCCCCTGGGCCAGCATGAGCGAGCGTCGGAGAGCCAGCCGTGAGGAAAGAAGAACGAAGGACCGGACCAAGAGAATCCTGGAACTGTTTGGCCCCGAGTAGAGCCAGAGTGAAGAAGGATCTAAGCGACGTGTTTCATGCCTCAGTGTGCCGTGTGTCCCTCTAGCCAGAACCAGTGCCCAGAAACAGCGTCAAGATCGTTCTTCCACGCCTCTCCTGAAAACTCCTTTAAGTGCCTTTTCTCAATTCGTAGTGGTAACGTGATTGTTGTGAGGGTTTAGACCCAGGTGCGCCGAGGATCTTTATTATATATCTAACGTAGTATTTCGAGAGGGTGCTGTACTCTCCCATCTTGCTTTGCCTTAGCTATCCCGCTTGTGGGAAACACAACACACCTGTCCTACACCGGGTATCGGTATATACAGTATACTTCCTCGGATCCGGGCTCCCGTGATCCATTGGAGAGGAGATATACATATCTGATTTCTCTTCCATTATATACAACTCGCTACACGTAGTTCAGATCACTCACTTTGTACCTGCGTTTATACGTTCTACATCACCAGGGTTCATACCCAGATAGTGAATGTCTCTAGCACAGAGTTGGATGCTTTCAATGATTAATTTATGCTATTATAGCTTGTTGTTGAACTTATAGTCAATCTTTGTTGTCTCCATGACTTAGTGTCTTGTTATTCTACATTTCTGTAAACTCATAAATGTTGTATGTGTATTATCCTTTAGATCGTTCTCCTGTCCATTATTGCTTGTTCTCAGTATCAATTCTATTTCACAAACTTAACTTAGTTTATCCGCCTTTTGGCTTTGGATACTTCAGTTATTTGTGCATCCTCTGCTTATACCATTTAGAACGATTTACTTGTGTTTTGAGGCTATTGTCTCTAATTATAAAACTAACCATTTTTATGCTTTATTCTTATAACAGCATTGATTATTATTTACTCAAGACCTATTTGATATATGAACCTCCACTTGTATTGAATAAAATCTGTGTAATCTTATTTTGTGTCTCTGTTAATTGCCTGTTATTGTCTGTGGTGTTTTGGGGAATAAGGTCAGTCCTCGCCCAGTCGAGCAGCCTTAGTTGAAGATAACTGCACATTCCCAGTCCGGAAATACTAATCAGAATATCTCACGTCTCCTAGAGACGTGGCATAACACTTTTCAACAATCCCGTATTTACTCACCTGAAAAATAAAACACCGGCAAGGCTCCCAACAGTTTCCAGTTGCGCCGAAAATCCATTCCTCACCCGACATACAAATTCCATGAGCAACATTCACTAAATGATGATCTTCCTTCACACCACATCACACTAAGAACACACCCCAATGATAATCATTAACCACATTCCGGCCAATATATGCAAAGTTTGTAATAAGTATAGTACCGTTAATGTGCTTAACACCTTCCCAGAATTTTGGCTAAGAACGGAATAACCAGAGCACTCTCTAAGGTCTATAGGTCACTAAAGCACACCGCCATCACAACTGCTGCCTCCTGCTGCTCCATCCCCACCACCTCTCTTCTCTCCAAAGACCCCAACCCGGTCTGAACTTTTCGTTATTCTCACAGAGGAAAGAATATACAGAGTATCAACTCCACACTATAATTGCGAAAGCATTACATGCACTCCATCTATTGGCCAAGCTAGTGTGTAAGAGAATGGGAATACAATGGGTTTTAAATAAATCGTATGCAGGCAGATTTGGGGTGCATATTGAATCCTTTATCTTTGTATATTGTGTCCAGTTTCCATTAGTTTTGATAACCAAAAGTCTCACTAATATTATTCTTGGAGTAATTAGAATGTAATACATTATGAAACCTCCTTAACAACATGCAATTAATTCAAACTCTGTCGGAATAAGTTAACATTTTGCAGACAGTATGTATTTTTGTATATTTATACTTGATATTGACAGATTACTTGAATTTAACACCTTAAGAGCGGGTGGTGGAGTATATTTCACCGTGCCACCCAGCGGGTTTTTTTTTTACCATAAATGGCCTTGTTTCCGTGCTCTTTTTCATGCATAAACAAGAGCCAGAGCGTAATACAATTATGTATTCCTGAAAGGGCGTTAATTGAGCTTTCCAATGACACCTGAACCATCCTTCTACGATCACTGGTTGTCTTGCAACGATCGTGCAACCGAAGGACAAAATTGCTAAAATACGGTCATTTCGTTACATAATTACGTGTGTAGCGAGGGAGGGAGGGTGGATGTGTGTGGAATAAATGTCAGTAGGCCCACGGCGGCCGTGGCGAGCGGTCATGAGGCAACCCATGCTCCTGCCGTCGCTCGTCTCTCTCTCAGAGCTAATATTGCGCCAAAATTGCACACAGACTCAGGTCGGCCCCCGCTCTTTGAGCTGGTGTTCTCTATACGGACTAGAGTCGGGCCCCGCTAAATAAGGGTTA
This sequence comes from Paralithodes platypus, assembly GCA_032716605.1. NCBI lineage: Eukaryota > Metazoa > Arthropoda > Malacostraca > Decapoda > Lithodidae > Paralithodes > Paralithodes platypus. Next base: position 27,240,136 of record CM064524.1, on the reverse strand, counting down.
AAGGCGATAATAGGGTTGGGTGGTGGCTGATAACTACCATGTTTGATGGAGGAGCAATAATGGTTTGGTGGTTCTCACAGGTAAGCCACGGTCATTAATGTGCGACTTTAACCTCATGACTAAAGCAAGTGTCACACTATGCCGATTTAAGTGCCGACGCTCCACGACTTAAGGGTCAGGAGCAGGTCTTTGCCTACATCGCCACGCTACGTGGGTGGTCGCCGACTCAAGAGAGCCGTCGGGAGAAGTCGTCAGGGGCCTCAGGAAAAGTTCGACACAAACAGCTCTCATGAGCTGAGTCGGCAACTAGTAAATTGACGGGACGGGGACGGTAGGCGGGCGGTGTCCAGTAGGTGTCAGACGGTACAAGGGCGTCGACCTGTCTGCGTCAGACGCCGCTTATAAGGTAGGTCGCCGTCAGGCAGCGGCCCGGTAACGCCCAGGCGGCGTCATAGGGGGAGGGCATACCGTGAGTCCGTGACATGGCAATGTCGCACGGGACATCGTTGATAGAGGGTTTTGGGGGTGTTTTTTTTTAAGCTTGATGGAGGTCTAGCGAGGAAACTAAAAAATAAATGAATATATAAATAAATATACCCCAAAAATCACCACTGTCCCCTTAATACGATCCCATCAACGAGTGGCTATCTATAAACCCTTGCAATAGCGGTGGCATCTGTTTTGCCTTAGTTCTGCCATACTTAGACGATTTTATGCAGCTTAAGAACGGTCTGTGGGAGTTAAGAGAGATAAATGAGAGGAATGGAGGTCTTGTGATTGCCACAGGCCCTTCGTAAGCATAATACAATAACCTGATAGTTGGCAGACTATAACGAGAAAGACGTCACCGGTACTGAAATGGTTAACTATAGATGGCCTTGTTTTACCAATTACTCAAAGAACCACTTAATTAACCCTTAACTGGCGGCGCGCATCATATGTCGAGTGAAAGAAATTTGGACTATGTGGCGGCTCACAACATAAGTCGTGTGGCATTTTCAGCACGTAATGTTGCTGAGAGAGAGAGACACGTGGTGGCAGGAGAGTAGCGAGCGTATGACTGCTCCAGACCACCGCGGTGGACCAACTGACATGAATCCCACCCTCCTCCACCCTCTCACACTCGCTACACAGTGAATTGTTTAGGGAAAGTACCGAATTACATGGTTTTTGCACTCGTGTTGCGCGATTGTTGCAAGAAAACTAGCGGTCATACAAGGATCGTTGGGGTGTCATTGGAAAGCTCTGTTTATGCCCTTTCAGGGATAGATACTTGTTTTACGTTCTGGGTCTTATTTAGGCATGAAAATGATCACGTAAACAGCCCTATTTTGGGTAAAAACACCCCGCTGGTGGCTACATATTATTTACCGCCTAGGCCGCTCGTTAGGTGTTAAGGGGAGATGGGCGTATTTATTTGCTCATTTATGGATATTTTTATTATGTTTTTAGTTTCCTCCCTAGACCTCAATCTTAATACCCCCCCCCCCTTCACACACACACATACCTGTACACATACACACACAAACGTCGCCTCCGACGGACCGGTTTGCCTTGGTCGGGATCAAATGTGACGGAGTAGTGGTTCAGTGTGACAGGGTGGCTGTCCATCGCCGCCTTAGTATTTATCGGCGCCGCCCTACCTCCTATAGGCGCCGCTCGTCAGGAGCATTGTCGCCAACCAGTTTGCGCGCTATGGCGCATGACGCCGCCCCAGCGGCGTCATTTATCTTCCTTAGGTCTTGCATGGTTGCCGCTCGACCCCGTCCAGTTGCCGTTAGGCGGCGTGCCTGTCCATACTGCCCGCCGTGGGCGTCTCGTCCCTCGATCACCCACGATACTCGGCAGTGGTCTCCCCCTTGTATCGCCACTCCTTAACCCTCTCACGTTCTTGACGCAATTTTGAGCCTATTAGGGATACTTTAAAGCCTTTGTGACCATCAGGGGTATTTAGAAACCTTTAGTTTAGTTACTTTAACCTTTGCAGTTGTCTTTGAGTTAGCTGTGGGCAGAAAACTAATTTTGGAGAGGTAATTATAAGAGTGAGAGAACTCTATTTCTTATTGCTAATCTGGCAACCTCTGCATCATATGGTCGTGAGAGGGTTAAGTTGTGGAGCGTCGGCAATTAAATCGGCATAGTGTGACACTTGCTTAACCCGGGAACTGCGGGAAGACTCTTAAGAGTTCCCCCGGCGGACTGCGGAAAGACTCTTAAGAGTCAGGAAAAAAAAAAATCAATTTAAAACCGAAAAAAAAAAAAAAAAAAAAAAAAAAATTTGCCCCTGGGCCATGCCAAATATCACTCCTCCACCTCCCCTCCTTCCCCAGTTTCCTTCCCTCCTTCAGTTATCACCTATTTTCCCTGTTATTCCCTTTTCCTGTGGTCTATTTTCGTGCTAACATTAGCGAGTTGGTAGCAGGGCGTTGTCATCACTGTTAGCAAGCGAGTGCAAGAGAGAGAGAGAGAGAGTATCGATCGACAGTCTCTCTCCAGAGGTGGAGAAAAGTGGTGGGCTGGGAGGTTGCCTCAGCCATACATTGTGTAACTCCCGGCCTGTATCGCCGAATTTGACCATCCAAACGCTGTTTCCACTTGTTTTTTTGTTGTAACAGGTTAATACCTTTATAATCAACCTATAATAGGTGCATATGGATAAGTATTTATGCTATTTATGGTAAAATAAATATTTTAGTGATGGGAACAGCTCAAATACGTCAGCACAGGAGTGTGGTGTCTCATACCCCCCATGCGCACTTCAGAGGTTAAGGGACAAGTGGCTTATTTCTACACTTTTGGTAATGCACTATATTGCAAAAAATTAGGGGACGGTGTGAAAAAAGCTGTATCAAAATATCATACTGATCCAACTGTTTGTTAATAAGTTATTCCCGAAAAACGATGCCACACAGCCTCTGAAATCCATAGTAGGTCATTATGTTGGTTTCATAAACCCTGTATCCACTGATTAGGACAATCTAATCTGAAAGTTTCTGTATTAAAGTTGTATATATTTATTAATTTACTACTAGTTTCATTAAGCAAAAATAACCTACCTTCACTTTATGTTACAGTAACCAATGCCAAAAATGTATCCCGAAATTTTGGCAGAATAAAGATTCAGATCGAAAGTAGCTAGGAAAAGTGATTGTGTGTCAACCCTTATTTATAATTTCAACTGTGTTTTAGTTTCAGCCCTCGTCTCTCTCTACCGCGGCAACAATATTATATTTGACTACTTCCAATCTCTCACACCAATCAGTTGCTGAATTTCATTTATCGACGATATATATGACTTCCAGAAACCTTTTGTTTTTTTCATCAGAAGGAAGCAATTTATCATTAGTCAAAACGTGAAAAGTTTTATTTGTATCTAAATACATATAACTAATAAACAAATCGCTTTTATCCAAGCTATGGATGAAGTTGGACAGTTTATAATATACTATTTCACTCATATATATATAGGGTGTTGAATGAAATAGATCTAATAATAATAAATGTACTTATCTCTATGATGGTTTGAGAGAATTTGTATACTTACCAAGATATTACACATTCTAGATTATACCACAAAGGAAAGTCTTGGGGGTGAAAACGATCATAATACCATCAACTTAATTATATTGTTTTGTCATTAACTGTCTGACACCTGTTATATGCAGATGCTTGAAGTTTCCCCCACCCGCGTTAATACAGGCTTGGGCACGACGTACCAGAGACTGGCGTACACGTTCAAATATCCCTGGCGCGGGTTTCTTTTATCCCTGGAGGCATCATGTACTCGGTGTCACAGTTTCTTAAGGGTGTGTATTTGTGTTGCATACACCCTGTTCTTATCCCAAGGTACATAATTGCTTGGATGGCTCTACTGGATTAACCATTTATACCCTGTAGAGTTTCCAGCTAATTTTCATTAGACAATTATATTTCCAAAATGTGTAATATCTTCGTAAGTATGCAAATTCTCGCAAACCATCACATTGAACAAATACATTAATCATTACTTGATCTATTCATTCTGAAAAATGTAAAGTGTGTTTGTGCAACACCCTGTATATATATATATATATATATATATATATATATATATATATATATATATGTGTGTGTGTATTGACAAGAACCTCATAATACTAGAATTTGATAAAGGCAGGTATGTAATTCCAGTATATGTCAACAGTTCAATAGCAAATCATTAATATATAATAATATATGAAACATTAGCAAACAAGAATAGTGCCTGCCAGGACAAAACACATTCGTATAAGCGTTACATGTCAACCTCATTATATTATAATACAAAGGAATGAAGCTATACCAAAATGTAATGGTACGTACAGTCGGTCACCTTTCCGGCTGGGCCACCTAATGGTAATTTCGCTGGGTGTCTTTCGCTCTGCTATTAGTAAGATCGCTCAGTCCCCCCAACCTGAACCTGTTGCATACTATATCCCATACATGACGTAGTTTGATGTGCTGGGAAGGAGAGGTAGGGGCTACAGGGAGTAAGGGGGCGGGGAGGGGGATTCGTGTAGGGAAGGTTACGTCAATTATTTCACCAGGTTTATGGTTACCGTTTTATCTCATATTATTATTTTGTTTTTGTTAGTGATATCTATCTTTACAAAATATTAGTGTATGTTTCATTTTTGTTTGCAAACCAATTTGTAGGGATTGCTAGATTCACAGTCTATTTAGTAAGACAGCTCTGTCTCACTCATTCACTCACACTAACTATCGATCGATCTATCTATTTATCTATATCCACATTATAGATTAGTCTGTTCCTTAGCTGATGTGCATTTGCTCTTCTTGGGGTTAATGTTGGCCTCTTAATTTTGGTTGAGGTCCCGGGCTGGCCCGTATTGTCGATTTGTACCATTTGTTTTTGGGCTCTTCATACCTCTCTGTCTCATACCTAGGGATGAGGTTTGCCCGACTCGCATAAAATACTCATCACTCCAATTATAACTTATAACACCTATGTCTATCCTTACCATTACACTTTCTTCACAATACATCTAACCCAGTACCATGAACAAATTAGCGGTATCGCATCTTCATTACTTTATGAGGAGCATGGAATATTTATTTATTTCTCCTTCTCTCCCTTCTTTACAAAAAACCGAATAGTATTTTTTTTCTATGTGAATGAAGTGCCTGCAGCGAGTGCCTCCCCCAGAGTTCAAAGAGTGACAGGGCCAAAATCAAGGGACGTTCGAGACAAAATGCCTGGACACACAGAGTTTGAAGCAATTTAAGTCATTGGAAGAGGGAAAGATTGATTCTGGGAGAGAGTTCAAGAGCTCAGCAGTTGAATAGAAGAAAGTCTGGTAATAGCGTTTCACTCTTGGGTTGGAGAGTTGCACAGAGTAAGGGTGGGATTGTGTTGCAAGGCGGGTACTACATATCCTACATAGAGGAGGTGGTATACACTGGGAAAGCTCCGAGGAACACTGATTATTGTAGTAGCGATAGAATAGCGAGAGAGATGCAACATTGCGGCGAAGAGAGAGAGATTGCAGAGAGTTGGTGAGTGGACGGGAGTTAATGGCACAAAAGGATTTCCTTTCTACTTTGTATAGGAGTGCGGTGTGAGAGGATCCTCCCCACACATGTGAACAATACTCAATACAAGGACGCACTGTGCCCCTGTACAGAGCAAGAAGCTGTGCAAGGGTAAAGAATCCCTTGAGGCGGTTGAGCACACCCAGCTTCTGGGAGGCTGACTTAGCGAGACTGGTAATATGGTCCTTCCAAGTGAGAGCAGAAGAAAAAGAGACACCGAGAACATGGAGAGAAGATGAAGGGTTGATTTTTGTATTGTTGAAGAATAAGGGATAGTCCTCTGGAGGTTCCTGACGGGTAGTAAGATGGATAAATTGAGTCATGGAAGCATTAAATGCAACAAGGTTTTCTCTACCCCAATTGGAAATAGTAGCTAGATCAGAAGATAAGTGTTTTATGGCTTCATTACGTTTGCTTTTGAGGGACTGCTGGCTGGGGCGTTCTGGAAAACTAATTGAGTGGTGTAAGGTAGTGTCGTCTGCATATGAATGGCTGGGACTGGATGTACAGTTGAGAAGATAATTTATGAACATTAGAATGAGAATAGGAGATAGGACAGAGCCCTGAGGAACACCAGTGTTGATAGGATGAGGAAGTGAGCGATGACCATCCACACAACCGCAGCTATGGAACGGCCGGAAAGGAAATTGAAGTCAAAGGCACAGACGGAGGGACAGAAATCGAAGGAGGGCAGTTTGGAAATTAAAGATTTGTGCCAGACTCTATCGAAGGCCTTCGATATATCTAGTGCAACAGAAAAGTAGGGTTATTGTGTACAATTTAAGTTCTTTGAAGTAAGGTAATCGTAGGATTGATTTAGGAAAGAATAGTTAGGAAAGATTGAGTAAAACTGTTAACACATACAGCATATACTGGATAGCTGGCCGCCACGTTCTAAACACAAAGCATTATACGAAGAAAAACATTTTACTGATAACAACATGGGCATAGTGATAATAGGGAATATTATGCATACATTCTGGAATAATATACGAGAGAATGGAAGTGAACTACAGAATATTTAAAATATTCGGTAAAAATTCTTATAACGTATAAACATAACCAAGGCAAATAAATAACACTAGCATATACTGTAGGAGTATAGGTGCAATTAGATAACATATATATTTTGATAAGAGATAAGGCTCTTATAATTATGTGTGTATTATATGTGTGTATTACTATCCTGCTTCTACACCCTCCTATTCGGCCCTCTCTAACACCCCCTTGTCCCTCCCCTTATTCTGGCTGGCATCCAGTCTTAATGGGTACCAAACAAAAACAATACATTTTACTTGACGCATCCACGTGGGGGTCCTTGAATTTGTATGAGTGACTGTACTAACTAGCAGGGAATGGTGGATAGCTATAAACCATTATGATTAAAAGCACCGTAAAGGCCCCCATACACGTAGGGTTTGGCCTTCCGGTCACCGGAATGGAGGCGGAGCTTCAAGGACCGAACAAGCTCACACACTGTTCAGGCGGTCTGTGTATAAAGAGTTAGTCCTGCTCCAGCTGTCGTTGAGATATGAGTGTACTCATCCGAGACACAGAGCTGCAGACATTGGCTATGTGTTATGTAGCATGTGTCGAATTAAAGATGAAGAATATGCATAAACAGAGAAGGGTTTAACCCTTGTCGAGCAGGGGGTTTTGGGCTTATTTGGGCATATTCAGGCCCTCCTGAATGATAAATCAAGTATCTGCATGAAAAAAAATGTATTCAGCAAAAAACTAGGCGCTAAAAGCTTCAAAATGAGACCAGAACGAGCTATGTAGCACTCGTGGTTCTCATACAGTGGTACCAGTAACATGGGAGTTTAGCGTATAGCGGTATATTTTTTCCAGCTACGCTCACTACTGGCTACACTGCCGCCCTCTCGAGAACACAGGGAGGGTGAGTCAGTGGGCGGCGGTAGGCCCTGGGAGTTGGACGTGTGGCCCGCTGCACTCCCGGCCATTTGCACTCGATTTTAACCCTTTAAAAGCTTTAATAATGCTCCTAACTTGCTGCAAATTGTCGCCCGGCTATAGCCGGGCGCCACCAGTTAAGAGTTAAAGGAAAACTTGACTCTCTCACACACACACACACACACACACAGAAAATGTGTTGCATACTGTGCATATAAATTAATTGAAAGGGGAGCCAGATGACTGGTACAATTACCTGAGGATGAGTGAAGCTACATTTTTAGAATTACTTGGAAGGGTAACTTCATTAATCCAAAAAGAGGAAACATTAATGAGGCATCAATTACACTCTGTGAGTGGCTAGCAGCCACGTTAAGGGTCCTGATAACTGGAAGGAGCTATGAGGAATTGAAATTCAGCGTGATATTTCCTCAGGCACTAGGGAAAATAATACCAGAAACATGTCACACCATCTGGAAAGTCCTTCGGGAGAAGTACATGTAGGTATTGGAAAACAACAATTGAAATATCAGTCTTTATTTATTCAATCAATGCATTATAGTAAAGTAGTGGTTATAAGTAAAATTAAAACAAAGGCCACTGTTACTCTTCAATGATATCTGCATTGAACTTAATATATTCTCAGTTGTTGTGTAAAATATAGCATAATTTGTAATTAAGCTGTACACTACTGAGCCGGCCTGAAGGCCCCATCCACTTCACCTCACACACATGCAGGTGGATAAGCCTGGCGGGGCCTGATAAGGGCCTCAAATCCGGTGAGGTTGGAAGGCCTGGCCTGGTGGCAAACAGACCCACACACACGCAGGTACGATAAACCACTTCGCCGGATAGGTTTGGCCGTTAGGTGTGTGGGGGCCTTAACAACTCATCCCCACACCCTCCCATTGGATCCTATCATGTATCCTATCTCAAACATCTCCTACCATGTATCCTATCTCAAACATCTCCTCCTCCTATCCACTTCACGAAACTAAACATGCACACCACACTTCATTCCTCCACACCAAATTTTTAAAAAATTATGAATTTCAGCCCAGCCTCGAGTCCCTCGGACCATAAATGCCCTCACACCCGACCGACCATCCCCTGACGACCCCACAAAATTACCTGGACCTCGGCCTGTTACTCTTTCTATTGATTTCTGCAACATTCGCGGACTTTCCTCTGACTTTCACTCTGTTGAACACCATCTCTCCTCCTACAAACCTGATCTTCTCTTCCTCACCGAAACTCAGGTGTCTGTAGCAACATCCAGCAACCCCTTCTCTGTATCCTCCTACTTTCTCTATCCTAGTTTCAAAGCCAAAGGCGGATGTTGTGCATATGTGCACAACAAACTCACTTGCTCTCGTGTTCCCGATTTCGACTCCTCTGAATTATCTACTTTATGGCTCAAACTTTCCTGTCATTCTCTTACTAAATATTTCTGTGCTGTCTATCTTTCCCCTAACTCTGCCAACTTTTCCAAATTCATTGACTATCTAAACTCTACAGTGGAACACATTCTATCCATTTCTCCTTTCTCAGAAATCTCCATCTTAGGAGATTTCAACGTTCACCACTGCCAATGGCTCTCCTCTCACACTACTGACCCTGCTGGTGAACAAGCCTACGTCTTTTCTATCATAAATGACCTAGAGTAGTTAGTTCAGCAACCCCCCCGTATCCCGGATCGCATCGGAGATCGGCCCAACATTCTTGACTTGTTTCTAACTTCTAACCCTTCTTCTTATACTGTCGATCTTTTCTCTCCTTTGGGTTCCTCCGACCATAAACTTATCTCTGTCAACTGTCCTATCTCTCCAGTACGGCCACCCGATCCTCCTAGCCGGCGGCGCTTGTGGCACTTTGGCGCTGCTGACTGGGAGGCTCTCCGGCAGTACTTCTTTGATTTCCCATGGAATGATTTCTGCTTCCGTGGCCGGGGACCCTCGGAGAGTGCTGAACGCATTACCGAGGTAATCCTATCGGGCATGGAAGCATACATTCCATTCTCTTTCTCTCAGACTAATGCTAAAAAATCTTGGTTTACTCACGCCTGTTCTACTGCTGTCCGCAATAAGGAGGAAGCATTCAAACGGTACCGACACCTTAAAACTCACGACTCTCATTCTTCCTATGTTTCTGCCCGGAATCAAGCCAAATCTGTTCTTCGACTTGCCAAACACTCTTCCATCAATACTAAATGCACTGAACTATCCAACTCTAGCTCTTCCCAAGCTTTCTGGCATCTAGCCAAAAACCTCTCCAACAATTTCTCTTCCTCGTCTTTCCCTCCCATTTCCCATTCTGATGGCACAACCATCACTTCTTCCTCTGACAAAGCTAAACTCTTCGCTCAAACTTTTGCTAGAAACTCCACCTTGGATGATTCCGGTGCTATCCCTCCCTCTCCACCCTCCTCTCTCTTAAAGTATTCGAGAATGGATAATAAGTCGTAGGCGTGTGCATAAACCTTTAACCGTCCTGGTGGTGTAATGGTTAAGGTGGCAAAAATATGTGTGTGATAACCCGGGTTCGAATCCGGTGGATCATATAAACTTTAATTAATTTCATTGGGGGTGTGGTGGTGAGATTAATAAAAATAATATTATTAGTAGGTTTAGGGATATTTCTTCGAGAGGCCGGTCTATATGATCTGTGCCCCATGAATATTCTTTCCTCTCACTTAAACAGTAGGCTACCATAGTGCGGTTGGGAATATGAACATGATTAGATTAATATCCAGTATTCGAGAATGGATAATAAGTCGTAGGCGTGTGCATAAACCTTTAACCGTCCTGGTGGTGTAATGGTTAAGGTGGCAAAAATATGTGTGTGATAACCCGGGTTCGAATCCGGTGGATCATATATACTTTAATTAATTTCATTGGGGGTGTGGTGGTGAGATTAATAAAAATAATAGTATTAATAGGTTTAGGGATATTTCTTCGAGAGGCCGGTCTATATGATCTGTGCCCCATGAATATTCTTTCCTCTCACTTAAACAGTAGGCTACCATAGTGCGGTTGGGAATATGAACATGATTAGATTAATATCCAGTATTCGAGAATGGATAATAAGCCGTAGGCGTGTGCATAAACCTTTAACCGTCCTGGTGGTGTAATGGTTAAGGTGGCAAAAATATGTGTGTGATAACCCGGGTTCGAATCCGGTGGATCATATATACTTTAATTAATTTCATTGGGGGTGTGGTGGTGAGATTAATAAAAATAATATTATTAGTAGGTTTAGGGATATTTCTTCGAGAGGCCGGTCTATATGATCTGTGCCCCATGAATATTCTTTCCTCTCACTTAAACAGTAGGCTACCATAGTGCGGTTGGGAATATGAACATGATTAGATTAATATCCAGTATTCGAGAATGGATAATAAGTCGTAGGCGTGTGCATAAACCTTTAACCGTCCTGGTGGTGTAATGGTTAAGGTGGCAAAAATATGTGTGTGATAACCCGGGTTCGAATCCGGTGGATCATATATACTTTAATTAATTTCATTGGGGTTGTGGTGGTGAGATTAATAAAAATAATATTATTAGTAGGTTTGGGGATATTTCTTCGAGAGGCCGGTCTATATGATCTGTGCCCCATGAATATTCTTTCCTCTCACTTAAACAGTAGGCTACCATAGTGCGGTTGGGAATATGAACATGATTAAATTAATATCCAGTATTCGAGAATGGATAATAAGTCGTAGGCGTGTGCATAAACCTTTAACCGTCCTGGTGGTGTAATGGTTAAGGTGGCAAAATATGTGTGTGATAACCCGGGTTCGAATCCGGTGGATCATATATACTTTAATTAATTTCATTGGGGGTGTGGTGGTGAGATTAATAAAAATAATATTATTAGTAGGTTTAGGGATATTTCTTCGAGAGGCCGGTCTATATGATCTGTGCCCCATGAATATTCTTTCCTCTCACTTAAACAGTAGGCTACCATAGTGCAGTTGGGAATATGAACATGATTAGATTAATATCCAGTATTCGAGAATGGATAATAAGTCGTAGGCGTGTGCATAAACCTTTAACCGTCCTGGTGGTGTAATGGTTAAGGTGGCAAAAATATGTGTGTGATAACCCGGGTTCGAATCCGGTGGATCATATATACTTTAATTAATTTCATTGGGGGTGTGGTGGTGAGATTAATAAAAATAATTATTAGTAGGTTTAGGGATATTTCTTCGAGAGGCCGGTCTATATGATCTGTGCCCCATGAATATTCTTTCCTCTCACTTAAACAGTAGGCTACCATAGTGCGGTTGGGAATATGAACATGATTAGATTAATATCCAGTATTCGAGAATGGATAATAAGTCGTAGGCGTGTGCATAAACCTTTAACCGTCCTGGTGGTGTAATGGTTAAGGTGGCAAAAATATGTGTGTGATAACCCGGGTTCGAATCCGGTGGATCATATATACTTTAATTAATTTCATTGGGGGTGTGGTGGTGAGATTAATAAAAATAATATTATTAGTAGGTTTAGGGATATTTCTTCGAGAGGCCGGTCTATATGATCTGTGCCCCATGAATATTCTTTCCTCTCACTTAAACAGTAGGCTACCATAGTGCGGTTGGGAATATGAACATGATTAGATTAATATCCAGTATTCGAGAATGGATAATAAGTCGTAGGCGTGTGCATAAACCTTTAACCGTCCTGGTGGTGTAATGGTTAAGGTGGCAAAAATATGTGTGTGATAACCCGGGTTCGAATCCGGTGGATCATATATACTTTAATTAATTTCATTGGGGTGTGGTGGTGAGATTAATAAAAATAATATTATTAGTAGGTTTAGGGATATTTCTTCGAGAGGCCGGTCTATATGATCTGTGCACCATGAATATTCTTTCCTCTCACTTAAACAGTAGGCTACCATAGTGCGGTTGGGAATATGAACATGATTAGATTAATATCCAGTATTCGAGAATGGATAATAAGTCGTAGGCGTGTGCATAAACCTTTAACCGTCCTGGTGGTGTAATGGTTAAGGTGGCAAACATATGTGTGTGATAACCCGGGTTCGAATCCGGTGGATCATATATACTTTAATTAATTTCATTGGGGGTGTGGTGGTGAGATTAATAAAAATAATATTATTAGTAGGTTTAGGGATATTTCTTCGAGAGGCCGGTCTATATGATCTGTGCCCCATGAATATTCTTTCCTCTCACTTAAACAGTAGGCTACCATAGTGCGGTTGGGAATATGAACATGATTAGATTAATATCCAGTATTCGAGAATGGATAATAAGTCGTAGGCGTGTGCATAAACCTTTAACCGTCCTGGTGGTGTAATGGTTAAGGTGGCAAAAATATGTGTGTGATAACCCGGGTTCGAATCCGGTGGATCATATATACTTTAATTAATTTCATTGGGGGTGTGGTGGTGAGATTAATAAACAAAAATATTATTAGTAGGTTTAGGGATATTTCTTCGAGAGGCCGGTCTATATGATCTGTGCCCCATGAATATTCTTTCCTCTCACTTAAACAGTAGGCTACCATAGTGCGGTTGGGAATATGAACATGATTAGATTAATATCCAGTATTCGAGAATGGATAATAAGTCGTAGGCGTGTGCATAAACCTTTAACCGTCCTGGTGGTGTAATGGTTAAGGTGGCAAAAATATGTGTGTGAAAACCCGGGTTCGAATCTGGTGGATCATATATACTTTAATTAATTTCATTGGGGTTGTGGTGGTGAGATTAATAAAAATAATATTATTAGTAGGTTTAGGGATATTTCTTCGAGAGGCCGGTCTATATGATCTGTGCCCCATGAATATTCTTTCCTCTCACTTAAACAGTAGGCTACCATAGTGCGGTTGGGAATATGAACATGATTAGATTAATATCCAGTATTCGAGAATGGATAATAAGTCGTAGGCGTGTGCATAAACCTTTAACCGTCCTGGTGGTGTAATGGTTAAGGTGGCAAAAATATGTGTGTGATAACCCGGGTTCGAATCCGGTGGATCATATATACTTTAATTAATTTCATTGGGGGTGTGGTGGTGAGATTAATAAAATAATATTATTAGTAGGTTTAGGGATATTTCTTCGAGAGGCCGGTCTATATGATCTGTGCCCCATGAATATTCTTTCCTCTCACTTAAACAGTAGGCTACCATAGTGCGGTTGGGAATATGAACATGATTAGATTAATATCCAGTATTCGAGAATGGATAATAAGTCGTAGGCGTGTGCATAAACCTTTAACCGTCCTGGTGGTGTAATGGTTAAGGTGGCAAAAATATGTGTGTGATAACCCGGGTTCGAATCCCGGTGGATCATATATACTTTAATTAATTTCATTGGGGGTGTGGTGGTGAGATTAATAAAAATAATATTATTAGTAGGTTTAGGGATATTTCTTCGAGAGGCCGGTCTATATGATCTGTGCCCCATGAATATTCTTTCCTCTCACTTAAACAGTAGGCTACCATAGTGCGGTTGGGAATATGAACATGATTAGATTAATATCCAGTATTCGAGAATGGATAATAAGTCGTAGGCGTGTGCATAAACCTTTAACCGTCCTGGTGGTGTAATGGTTAAGGTGGCAAAAATATGTGTGTGATAACCCGGGTTCGAATCCCGGTGGATCATATATACTTTAATTAATTTCATTGGGGGTGTGGTGGTGAGATTAATAAAAATAATATTATTAGTAGGTTTAGGGATATTTCTTCGAGAGGCCGGTCTATATGATCTGTGCCCCATGAATATTCTTTCCTCTCAATTAAACAGTAGGCTACCATAGTGCGGTTGGGAATATGAACATGATTAGATTAATATCCAGTATTCGAGAATGGATAATAAGTCGTAGGCGTGTGCATAAACCTTTAACCGTCCTGGTGGTGTAATGGTTAAGGTGGCAAAAATATGTGTGTGATAACCCGGGTTCGAATCCGGTGGATCATATATACTTTAATTAATTTCATTGGGGGTGTGGTGGTGAGATTAATAAAAATAATATTATTAGTAGGTTTAGGGATATTTCTTCGAGAGGCCGGTCTATATGATCTGTGCCCCATGAATATTCTTTCCTCTCACTTAAACAGTAGGCTACCATAGTGCGGTTGGGAATATGAACATGATTAGATTAATATCCAGTATTCGAGAATGGATAATAAGTCGTAGGCGTGTGCATAAACCTTTAACCGTCCTGGTGGTGTAATGGTTAAGGTGGCAAAAATATGTGTGTGATAACCCGGGTTCGAATCCGGTGGATCATATATACTTTAATTAATTTCATTGGGGGTGTGGTGGTGAGATTAATAAAAATAATATTATTAGTAGGTTTAGGGATATTTCTTCGAGAGGCCGGTCTATATGATCTGTGCCCCATGAATATTCTTTCCTCTCACTTAAACAGTAGGCTACCATAGTGCGGTTGGGAATATGAACATGATTAGATTAATATCCAGTATTCGAGAATGGATAATAAGTCGTAGGCGTGTGCATAAACCTTTAACCGTCCTGGTGGTGTAATGGTTAAGGTGGCAAAAATATGTGTGTGATAACCCGGGTTCGAATCCCGGTGGATCATATATACTTTAATTAATTTCATTGGGGGTGTGGTGGTGAGATTAATAAAAATAATATTATTAGTAGGTTTAGGGATATTTCTTCGAGAGGCCGGTCTATATGATCTGTGCCCCATGAATATTCTTTCCTCTCACTTAAACAGTAGGCTACCATAGTGCGGTTGGGAATATGAACATGATTAGATTAATATCCAGTATTCGAGAATGGATAATAAGTCGTAGGCGTGTGCATAAACCTTTAACCGTCCTGGTGGTGTAATGGTTAAGGTGGCAAAAATATGTGTGTGATAACCCGGGTTCGAATCCGGTGGATCATATATACTTTAATTAATTTCATTGGGGGTGTGGTGGTGAGATTAATAAAATAATATTATTAGTAGGTTTAGGGATATTTCTTCGAGAGGCCGGTCTATATGATCTGTGCCCCATGAATATTCTTTCCTCTCACTTAAACAGTAGGCTACCATAGTGCGGTTGGGAATATGAACATGATTAGATTAATATCCAGTATTCGAGAATGGATAATAAGTCGTAGGCGTGTGCATAAACCTTTAACCGTCCTGGTGGTGTAATGGTTAAGGTGGCAAAAATATGTGTGTGATAACCCGGGTTCGAATCCCGGTGGATCATATATACTTTAATTAATTTCATTGGGGGTGTGGTGGTGAGATTAATAAAAATAATATTATTAGTAGGTTTAGGGATATTTCTTCGAGAGGCCGGTCTATATGATCTGTGCCCCATGAATATTCTTTCCTCTCACTTAAACAGTAGGCTACCATAGTGCGGTTGGGAATATGAACATGATTAGATTAATATCCAGTATTCGAGAATGGATAATAAGTCGTAGGCGTGTGCATAAACCTTTAACCGTCCTGGTGGTGTAATGGTTAAGGTGGCAAAAATATGTGTGTGATAACCCGGGTTCGAATCCCGGTGGATCATATATACTTTAATTAATTTCATTGGGGGTGTGGTGGTGAGATTAATAAAAATAATATTATTAGTAGGTTTAGGGATATTTCTTCGAGAGGCCGGTCTATATGATCTGTGCCCCATGAATATTCTTTCCTCTCACTTAAACAGTAGGCTACCATAGTGCGGTTGGGAATATGAACATGATTAGATTAATATCCAGTATTCGAGAATGGATAATAAGTCGTAGGCGTGTGCATAAACCTTTAACCGTCCTGGTGGTGTAATGGTTAAGGTGGCAAAAATATGTGTGTGATAACCCGGGTTCGAATCCCGGTGGATCATATATACTTTAATTAATTTCATTGGGGGTGTGGTGGTGAGATTAATAAAAATAATATTATTAGTAGGTTTAGGGATATTTCTTCGAGAGGCCGGTCTATATGATCTGTGCCCCATGAATATTTCCTCTCACTTAAACAGTAGGCTACCATAGTGCGGTTGGGAATATGAACATGATTAGATTAATATCCAGTATTCGAGAATGGATAATAAGTCGTAGGCGTGTGCATAAACCTTTAACCGTCCTGGTGGTGTAATGGTTAAGGTGGCAAAAATATGTGTGATAACCCGGGTTCGAATCCGGTGGATCATATATACTTTAATTAATTTCATTGGGGGTGTGGTGGTGAGATTAATAAAAATAATATTATTAGTAGGTTTAGGGATATTTCTTCGAGAGGCCGGTCTATATGATCTGTGCCCCATGAATATTCTTTCCTCTCACTTAAACAGTAGGCTACCATAGTGCGGTTGGGAATATGAACATGATTAGATTAATATCCAGTATTCGAGAATGGATAATAAGTCGTAGGCGTGTGCATAAACCTTTAACCGTCCTGGTGGTGTAATGGTTAAGGTGGCAAAAATATGTGTGTGATAACCCGGGTTCGAATCCCGGTGGATCATATATACTTTAATTAATTTCATTGGGGGTGTGGTGGTGAGATTAATAAAAATAATATTATTAGTAGGTTTAGGGATATTTCTTCGAGAGGCCGGTCTATATGATCTGTGCCCCATGAATATTCTTTCCTCTCACTTAAACAGTAGGCTACCATAGTGCGGTTGGGAATATGAACATGATTAGATTAATATCCAGTATTCGAGAATGGATAATAAGTCGTAGGCGTGTGCATAAACCTTTAACCGTCCTGGTGGTGTAATGGTTAAGGTGGCAAAAATATGTGTGTGATAACCCGGGTTCGAATCCGGTGGATCATATATACTTTAATTAATTTCATTGGGGGTGTGGTGGTGAGATTAATAAAAATAATATTATTAGTAGGTTTAGGGATATTTCTTCGAGAGGCCGGTCTATATGATCTGTGCCCCATGAATATTCTTTCCTCTCACTTAAACAGTAGGCTACCATAGTGCGGTTGGGAATATGAACATGATTAGATTAATATCCAGTATTCGAGAATGGATAATAAGTCGTAGGCGTGTGCATAAACCTTTAACCGTCCTGGTGGTGTAATGGTTAAGGTGGCAAAAATATGTGTGTGATAACCCGGGTTCGAATCCGGTGGATCATATATACTTTAATTAATTTCATTGGGGGTGTGGTGGTGAGATTAATAAAATAATATTATTAGTAGGTTTAGGGATATTTCTTCGAGAGGCCGGTCTATATGATCTGTGCCCCATGAATATTCTTTCCTCTCACTTAAACAGTAGGCTACCATAGTGCGGTTGGGAATATGAACATGATTAGATTAATATCCAGTATTCGAGAATGGATAATAAGTCGTAGGCGTGTGCATAAACCTTTAACCGTCCTGGTGGTGTAATGGTTAAGGTGGCAAAAATATGTGTGTGATAACCCGGGTTCGAATCCCGGTGGATCATATATACTTTAATTAATTTCATTGGGGTGTGGTGGTGAGATTAATAAAAATAATATTATTAGTAGGTTTAGGGATATTTCTTCGAGAGGCCGGTCTATATGATCTGTGCCCCATGAATATTCTTTCCTCTCACTTAAACAGTAGGCTACCATAGTGCGGTTGGGAATATGAACATGATTAGATTAATATCCAGTATTCGAGAATGGATAATAAGTCGTAGGCGTGTGCATAAACCTTTAACCGTCCTGGTGGTGTAATGGTTAAGGTGGCAAAAATATGTGTGTGATAACCCGGGTTCGAATCCCGGTGGATCATATATACTTTAATTAATTTCATTGGGGGTGTGGTGGTGAGATTAATAAAAATAATATTATTAGTAGGTTTAGGGATATTTCTTCGAGAGGCCGGTCTATATGATCTGTGCCCCATGAATATTCTTTCCTCTCACTTAAACAGTAGGCTACCATAGTGCGGTTGGGAATATGAACATGATTAGATTAATATCCAGTATTCGAGAATGGATAATAAGTCGTAGGCGTGTGCATAAACCTTTAACCGTCCTGGTGGTGTAATGGCAAAAATATGTGTGTGATAACCCGGGTTCGAATCCCGGTGGATCATATATACTTTAATTAATTTCATTGGGGGTGTGGTGGTGAGATTAATAAAAATAATATTATTAGTAGGTTTAGGGATATTTCTTCGAGAGGCCGGTCTATATGATCTGTGCCCCATGAATATTCTTTCCTCTCACTTAAACAGTAGGCTACCATAGTGCGGTTGGGAATATGAACATGATTAGATTAATATCCAGTATTCGAGAATGGATAATAAGTCGTAGGCGTGTGCATAAACCTTTAACCGTCCTGGTGGTGTAATGGTTAAGGTGGCAAAAATATGTGTGTGATAACCCGGGTTCGAATCCCGGTGGATCATATATACTTTAATTAATTTCATTGGGGGTGTGGTGGTGAGATTAATAAAAATAATATTATTAGTAGGTTTAGGGATATTTCTTCGAGAGGCCGGTCTATATGATCTGTGCCCCATGAATATTCTTTCCTCTCACTTAAACAGTAGGCTACCATAGTGCGGTTGGGAATATGAACATGATTAGATTAATATCCAGTATTCGAGAATGGATAATAAGTCGTAGGCGTGTGCATAAACCTTTAACCGTCCTGGTGGTGTAATGGTTAAGGTGGCAAAAATATGTGTGTGATAACCCGGGTTCGAATCCCGGTGGATCATATATACTTTAATTAATTTCATTGGGGGTGTGGTGGTGAGATTAATAAAAATAATATTATTAGTAGGTTTAGGGATATTTCTTCGAGAGGCCGGTCTATATGATCTGTGCCCCATGAATATTCTTTCCTCTCACTTAAACAGTAGGCTACCATAGTGCGGTTGGGAATATGAACATGATTAGATTAATATCCAGTATTCGAGAATGGATAATAAGTCGTAGGCGTGTGCATAAACCTTTAACCGTCCTGGTGGTGTAATGGTTAAGGTGGCAAAAATATGTGTGTGATAACCCGGGTTCGAATCCCGGTGGATCATCATATACTTTAATTAATTTCATTGGGGGTGTGGTGGTGAGATTAATAAAAATAATATTATTAGTAGGTTTAGGGATATTTCTTCGAGAGGCCGGTCTATATGATCTGTGCCCCATGAATATTCTTTCCTCTCACTTAAACAGTAGGCTACCATAGTGCGGTTGGGAATATGAACATGATTAGATTAATATCCAGTATTCGAGAATGGATAATAAGTCGTAGGCGTGTGCATAAACCTTTAACCGTCCTGGTGGTGTAATGGTTAAGGTGGCAAAAATATGTGTGTGATAACCCGGGTTCGAATCCCGGTGGATCATATATACTTTAATTAATTTCATTGGGGGTGTGGTGGTGAGATTAATAAAAATAATATTATTAGTAGGTTTAGGGATATTTCTTCGAGAGGCCGGTCTATATGATCTGTGCCCCATGAATATTCTTTCCTCTCACTTAAACAGTAGGCTACCATAGTGCGGTTGGGAATATGAACATGATTAGATTAATATCCAGTATTCGAGAATGGATAATAAGTCGTAGGCGTGTGCATAAACCTTTAACCGTCCTGGTGGTGTAATGGTTAAGGTGGCAAAAATATGTGTGTGATAACCCGGGTTCGAATCCCGGTGGATCACATATACTTTAATTAATTTCATTGGGGGTGTGGTGGTGAGATTAATAAAAATAATATTATTAGTAGGTTTAGGGATATTTCTTCGAGAGGCCGGTCTATATGATCTGTGCCCCATGAATATTCTTTCCTCTCACTTAAACAGTAGGCTACCATAGTGCGGTTGGGAATATGAACATGATTAGATTAATATCCAGTATTCGAGAATGGATAATAAGTCGTAGGCGTGTGCATAAACCTTTAACCGTCCTGGTGGTGTAATGGTTAAGGTGGCAAAAATATGTGTGTGATAACCCGGGTTCGAATCCCGGTGGATCATATATACTTTAATTAATTTCATTGGGGGTGTGGTGGTGAGATTAATAAAAATAATATTATTAGTAGGTTTAGGGATATTTCTTCGAGAGGCCGGTCTATATGATCTGTGCCCCATGAATATTCTTTCCTCTCACTTAAACAGTAGGCTACCATAGTGCGGTTGGGAATATGAACATGATTAGATTAATATCCAGTATTCGAGAATGGATAATAAGTCGTAGGCGTGTGCATAAACCTTTAACCGTCCTGGTGGTGTAATGGTTAAGGTGGCAAAAATATGTGTGTGATAACCCGGGTTCGAATCCCGGTGGATCATATATACTTTAATTAATTTCATTGGGGGTGTGGTGGTGAGATTAATAAAAATAATATTATTAGTAGGTTTAGGGATATTTCTTCGAGAGGCCGGTCTATATGATCTGTGCCCCATGAATATTTTTTCTCTCACTTAAACAGTAGGCTACCATAGTGCGGTTGGGAATATGAACATGATTAGATTAATATCCAGTATTCGAGAATGGATAATAAGTCGTAGGCGTGTGCATAAACCTTTAACCGTCCTGGTGGTGTAATGGTTAAGGTGGCAAAAATATGTGTGTGATAACCCGGGTTCGAATCCCGGTGGATCATATATACATTAATTAATTTCATTGGTGGTGTGGTGGTGAGATTAATAAAAATAATATTATTAGTAGGTTTAGGGATATTTCTTCGAGAGGCCGGTCTATATG
>CM064524.1:27045803-27218904 GCA_032716605.1 Paralithodes platypus | reverse complement strand
TATGAGTTTTTGTTTAAATAATCAATTATGATTACGATTACTTAGAAAACTGTAATCCCCCACGCCTGGTTTGAAGCAAAGTTAGTTCAGAGCAATAAAATTGCATTCTGAGCATGGCTCTCTTTGTGTGTGACAGACTGTGTGTGGTGTGAGGAGCAGTCGGTCGCTAGGGCCATTTGTGGGTTGCTTTGGTGCTAGTGACATGTATGGGTTGACAGGTCTGCGTGTGACCTGGGCACTGTGTGGTGTGGGGAGGAGTTGGTTGCTCTGGTTGTATGGGGGTTGCTAGGGCCATGTGTGCGTTGCTAGGGACATGTTGTGTTGGTTGCTAGGACTGCGTGGGAGACCTGCTCGCTGTGTATGGTGTGGGGGAGGAGTTGTTGTTGTTGTTGTTGTTCCCTAAGCTGCCTGGCCGAACAGCCCCGAGTCCCTGAGAAAGGCCATGGCCACGATCGGGGGCTGTTCCCCCTAGAGCTCTCATTGAGTGTAGATTGTGTTTTGTTTTTTGGCCGTAAGTGGTTGTGTGAAATGCAGTCTTGCTATGATGTGTTGACATGGTATGGGGTTCTGTGTTACATCCCGGGACAGGCGTCGACAACGGAGTTCATCCAGTCCTCTTCTGATAGCTCAGGAGAGCTGTATGTGTCCGCATCTCAGCCCTGGCCCAGTGGACTCTGTCCTCGCGAGGAAGGGAGGATTCGGAAGGAAATTGATTTCGGGAGGTCCCCGTGCGATGCAGCTTGTGTGTTTGTTCTGTGAGTGAGTGGATGGATCGGTGAGAGATATGAGTATGGATGTGCTTCTGGATGGTTGGTGTGTCGGGGTGGGCAGGGAGGGAGAGAGGACAATAATTGTGTGTGATAACAGTGTTTGGCTGGTGGTGGGTTTGTTTGTTTGATATTTCTTGGTGTCTGTGGGTGTGTTTGCCATGTAGTTTAGCTGGGTGGGTCTTGGTTCGTGGAGGCTGCTGCCACATGAATTTGAGTGCCTCTCATGTCCCATATGGTGCTTTGACTTTGAGGATTTTTGGTTTCCTTGTGATGTAGGTGAGTCTGTGGGTGCAGTAGCTGTGGCCAGCCTTTAATGATCTTCAGGGCTTTGTTTTTGAATCTTCTGTAAGGTCTTATGATGTGTTTCAGCTAGGTTAGAAGCCCAGGCTGGGCTTGTGCGGTATTCCATCACTGATTCTTATGTATTGTTTATATACTGTTGGTGGTAGTTTTTCTTCCTTTGTTTGTGTCCAAATTTTGTGTGAGCAAGTGACCTGAGGGCCGTTAAGTCTTGTGGTGTCAGTTTCTTGTTTAATGTTTTGTGGTTGTGCTGTTTGAATGTCATATGAGTATCATATGTTACTCACTAGGATTTTGGGTGTGTTGTTTATGTGTTAGGGGTGTGTGTGTTTATGGTGGGTTGAGGGATGTATTCGTGTTCTCCTGTCCCAACTTTGTGAGCAGGGTTGCGGTGGATTTGGCTGGGGCTAGATTAGTAAGTCCTGGTTTGTAGTGCACCAGCCCATGTCTGTGGTGTTGAGATAGGGTTGAAAGGAGATCCTGTTGCTTCTTATTTTGGGTCATGGTGTGGTGCATGTGAGTGTTATGTGGTCATCTGCATAGGAGGCTAAGTTTATTTGGGGCGTATTGGTGTAGTTATAATCGTGCATGTACAGAATTTGAAGAGTGCGGGGCGATAGGACGGATCCTTGTGGGACTCCGTTTGGAAAGTTTTCTTTTCTGATTTTAGATGACTGACCGGCAAAAGATCCTGGTGCACATCTGCCCTGCTAGGAAGTTGCGCCAGGCCCATCCAACCGTTTTTGTGTTGTTGTGCATGTTTGTGTTGTAGATTTTGGTTTGTTAGGTTGTGGCGGGGGATGGCAGCCGAAGGCTTTACTAATGTCGAGTGTTGGCTAATAGTGATCTGTGGTGGTGGTCTAGCCTGAATTGATGCCGTCGAAAGCTGCTTTTGTGTAAGGTCTGTAGAGAAGAGGTGTTTTTGTGGAGTGCAGTTGGCCTAAAGCCATGTTGTGTTGGAGCTAGGGGTAGGTTCAGGTGTCATTAGTTGTTCATAACATAGGCGTTTCCCATGACTTTGGAGGGGGAGCAAAGGGAGTTGTGATGGGGGCGGTGCGATGGAGGGTAGCGTGGGGTCTTTGTTGGGTTGGGAGAAAGTGATGATGATACCATGCGTTCCAAAATGTCCTGGTATTGTGTTTGTGTGGAATAGCTGTAGTTTGATATGTTAGTTGAAAAAAAAGTGGCCCTTGTATGCCTTGTGGTCCCAGGTGTCTGAGGGTGGTAATGTTGCTTATGTTGTCCTAAGGCCACAGGCGGGTGAGTGCTTGAGATTGTTGGATGATATGCTTATGTCCTGGTGATTGGTGAAGGGTGTACTCGTCAGGGTCTGTGGGGAATTGTCTTCTATACGTCGGATGAACACGTCGGTCGTCTTTGTGAGGTTTTAGGTGGCTGAACATGGTGAAAAGTGATTAATGAGAGTGTTTGCTTGTTGTTTATATGGAGTAAAGTCTTTTGTTGTGATTGCGGCATGTAGATGTGTTGTGTTGCTGTTGGAAAGTGTGATGCTGTTAAGTGTTTTGTAGAGTTTTTTGGAGTCTGTTTTGTGATCAAGTGTTTTTTGTAGGAAGTTTATTCCCAATTTAGTTTGGTTTTGTTGTTTTTGTTTCCTTGTAATTTTGTTGTTTAGTTTGGGGTTGTTGAGTGCTTGAATTTGTTTGTGTGTTATGTCTTGTGTGTGGGGTGCTGTGGGAGGTGTTTCAGTATGTCGCGTTTGTCTGGATGAGGTTTGAAATTGTCTGGTGTGAAGTTGGTGTTGTGTCTTTTTCTTTTACCTATCTTGGGAATGTGTTTTCTTGTCAGCGTTTTGGATAGTTTTATTGAGTATGTGTACAGCATTGTTGATGTTAGTGATGGGTGTACTGTTTATAGTTGTGAAGTGTTGTTCTGTCTCCTTTGTGAATGCTTCCCAGTTAGCTCTTTTATAATTGGTGTATGTGTGTTTGTGGCTAGCTGGGGTGAGTCTGGTTTTGGTGGTGATAATGATCGGGAGGTGGTCAGAGCCGAAGGTTCTGACCACCCTCCAGGATGTTGTGGGGGCGAGTTCTGGGGAGCAAAAGGTGATGTCTGGAGATGATGGGTTATAGAGGGCTTGGTGAGGAATAGGGGTATGTTGATGGATGTCGTTAAGGATGATGAGGTTATCGGTTTGGTTTTGTAGTACCAGCCCTCTGTCTGTGTCGGGGTTGTCGACAAACCAGGCCGACGTCTTGGCGTTTGAAGTCACCACCCAGGATGATGTGTGGGGTGTGTGGGGTGTTTGTGATGTGTTGTAAGTGTGGTCTGTATTCATTTGGTACTGTAGGGGATGTTTGGGGAGGGATGTATGTGTTTATGATGGTTATGTTGGAGTTGTTGCCAGTGCGTATTTTAATTGACTGTATTTCTGTTGTGTTATCATTTGGGGGGAGGAGTGATTTGGTTTGTACACTGGTTACTATGTATGATATTTCTTTGTGTACCAGGGTGATGAGTCCACCGCCCCCGCCGACAGCCCGGTCTTGTCTGATGGTGGTGAAATTATGAAATGTGGGTGTTTTTTGTGTTGTGCGGAGTTTTGTTTCTTGTCAGATGGCAATGTGTATGTTGTGTTGTTTGATGAAGTGTGAGAGTTCGTGTTTCTTTGTGTTGATGCCATCTATGTTCAGTTGAAGAATGTTAATGTTATGTGCACGATGTACGTTGGGTGCTGCTGCACGAGGATGGGGTGGGGGTGGGGGTGGTGGGGTGGGTGGGGGGGAGGGGGGGGTGGGGGTTTGGGATGGGTGAGGGGCGGGTGGGGATTGGGGAGCAGTAGATGGGGGTTGGAATGGATTAGGATGGGGTGTGGTGTGTTGAGTTGAGGATGTGGATGGTATGGGAAGGTTAGGTGGGTTAGGGAGGAGAGGTGGACGGGTTTTAGGGGGGGGAGTGGATGATATGGGAAGGTTAGGTGGGTTGGGGAGGAGAGGTGGACGGGTTTTAGGGGGATTTGACTGGGAGAGGGAGGGGCATGAGGAAACAGGTCCAGGTGTTTGAGTAGTGTTTCTTGGAGGCAAGTGGTGTGCAGGTGAAGTGGGTCCAGGTCCCTCAAGAACTGCAGGGTACTGACCCCTTAGTATGGCGACTCGAAGTGATGGGTTTTGAGCAAGTTGGACATATGTATGTGAACGTGGGTCCTGGGTTGCTCTCAATTTCTCCGGCTAGAAGAAGTCTTCGAGAAATGACAGCCGGAGAGTCATTTCTCGGTGTAGGAAAAACTGTGTGATGTGTGTGTGTGGTGTGAGAGGTGTGGAAATTCCCGGCGCGACCGAAGCCGCTCCAAGGACCCGTGCCCCCAGGGAGGGGGCAGGGGATGGTTGTGACGGTTTGGCTCCCGAAACTGCTCCCCGCGGCCGGCATCCGGTTTTCCTCCACTGGTCGTTGATTTTGTCTTCGGCTGTGGAGGGTCGGCAGCCATCCGCGGTTGGCAGCCTCGGGAGGTGGCCCCACGGCGTAGACGCCGCCACATCAGGACCACATCAGGACCACATGGGGGAGGAGTTTGAGGTGTTGGTTGCTTGTCACCGCCTTGGTCCGAGATGTCCCAATGCCGTGCTGTCCTCTTGCCTTGGGAGGAGTATTAGACCGCCTCTTTCAAGGAATGTCTGGAGGGCTACTTGCCTTGGATGCGCTGTTAAACCCTTTCAGTATCCGAGGAAACGTTTCACTTTAATGTGGCTAACATTAGACGGATGTATTCAGTTTTAGAAGGCCCTCAGAAAATAAAAGGAGATAAGACTTTCAATTTCAATTAACTCTCCTGACTGTCACAATTCCTTCCTTAACTAACTAAAATTTACTATATCTTTCATGTATTACATCCGTGGTTTGCATACATTGAGGCCAGTGTGACTAGGATGGGAGGCTGGAGTGACTATAGGGCCGGTAAAACTAGGGGCCGGAGTAACTTGAAATAAAAAATAGGTATACAAATCATTGAGTACATTGATGTGATTTACCCTTCTATCCTTATATTGTGAGGCCGGAGTGACTAGGGCCGGTAACACTAGAGGCCAGAGTGAATTGAAATTAAACATAGGTGTTATTTCGGGTTATAATGACTTATAACTCGTGATATAATCTGTATAACGATCCAAATATGGATTGATAGACCTTGATAAAACTTGACAGGGTCAAATCTAGCACGTTCTTAATCACACACAATAGGTATTCAATTAGGATAATACAGAACTCAATAACAAAACAGATACAGATACACAGAGGGGTTTCATTCAAAGAGTGATCTAGCTAGAGGAGCCGTAGATTATCTTCCTGTAATGGGTAAATAATGGCAAGGTACAAGTATAATCTGGTATCTTTAGATAGTCTCTGATGTACTGAAATATATTAACAATAATGCACTGACAATATAGTGTAAGTGAATTGGTGTTTGAAATCAGAGACTGGTATAAACACTTGTGGTTAAAATATAAGTTCATAACCTATAGCAACTAAAAGACACAAAACATATAATAGTATCAACCCTCAGCACAATAATCAATGGGGGTCGAGGGTCTTCCGTGAAAGAAGTAATGCAGTAATCAAATAGAAATAATCTCAAATGGAGAACTGGGAAGAATTGAGTGCGAAACAAACACGCCGGAATATGGGGTGAGTCACACGGTAAAAAGGGCTGCGCCAGGTATGAGGGCGCGTATTCTAAAGTGACCTTCCGACTTAAGGTAAACAGGTCAGGTCACTATTGGACTGAGGTGTTGAGAATTTAATCTATAGTTAATGCAACTACGAGCTGAGTTTCAAAATTAGTTCAGAATTACTGGGGGCATAATTATGAATAAGCAAATTAAATTACACAAAAGTAAACTCGCAGAATAATGAATTAAGCGTGATTATTTTATCTCTTATATTCACGTTAAGCGATCGTATGTAATTATAACGAATCGAGCTTAGGAATTCAGATATAAATATAATGAATATGAAATCAGGAAGGTGCTGAATAAATCACCACAAAGTGATTCAGAGAACTGACTAAATCAAATCAACAGAGTTAATCAAGAATAGCTCTGAGAACGCTGTTATAATTGAAGGGTAACGGTAGAATAAACTGACCTATAAATAAATCATAAGAACTGGGCGCATACGACGAAGTTATGCTAAATAATACTTATAGCAGTATTAGTAGAAGTTCTGAACAAGTCAACAGAGACTTTAAATTACATACACTAATATACGAAGTGTAAGGAAATTATGTTGAATTAAGTAATTGAAACTATGCAATGTTAGAATTCCTGAGCATGAAGGATCAGAATTACTTACATCAGTAATCACATGAACGCTAATACGAGTTCATAAAATAATTACAAAGGGGGTTATATTACTGAGTTTTAGATGGGAAAGTGAATTAATTCTCACGGGGACAAGTATATTCGTTATGAAATTGGGCGTAGGTTCTAGTTTATAATGTTTGCAGAAGGAAATCAGTTCACGAAATACACTGCGACTTCAACTCACATAATACAGCACAGAATACATATACTGTATATGGAAAATCTGTGAACGTGGGGGCAAGGTAACTGATGAAATATAATTATGTAAGTATGCGTAAGATTGTTTTGACAAATTAATTAATGAATAAGTGTAGTGTTAAATCACAATTAACTCGAGTGGTAAATTAGGTTCTGAAGGAGTAACACTTATGAAGACTGAATGATCTTGGGCACAGATCACATACTTGCTCAACACAGCACAATTCACATATTTTACCTTATTACCTCAACAACAATAACACAACGTAAGATACACAGGGACACTTAGGGTATTTGGAGGACAGGGGTCGAGAGTACAAGTCTGGCCAACGTTGATCGTGGGTCCGTGGAGCAACACTTCGGGAGTGTAGGGCGTTGCTCGAGCAGGGGTCCATAGGTCCAGACTTCAGCTAGGCAGGGCGTTGCTCGAGCAGGGGTCCAGCGGTCCAGACTTCAGCTAGGCAGGGCGTTGCTCGAGCAGGGGTCCAGAGGTCCAGACTTCAGCCAGGTAGGGCATCCTCAGGTAGGACTTCAGGAATACCTTAGACAGGTACTCTCCGGGGGGAGGGCAGACTGGGGCAAGCCAACACTTTTAATTAGCTACTCTGAGCCCGAAGGTTTTAGCGTAGTATTGAGGGGGGTGCGCCACATTTCCTACACCATGTATACTGCGTATTACCTACACGTCACATCTCCTACAAATTTAGCAGTTTTTAGAGTAATGACATATTTCCTACACATATACTGCATATCTCCTACACAGTTTTTAGTGTAGTGACATATTTCCTACAGAGATACAGCATATCTCCTACGCCACATTTATTTCCTACACCCTGTATACTGCGTATTTCCTACACGTCACATCTCCTACAAATTTAGCAGTTTTTAGTGTAGTGACATATTTCCAGCAGAGATACAGCATATCTCCTACACACAACAATCTATACAGTCACATTTCCTACACTGCCGTGTATATGGGGAGGAGCTTCTGTCTGTACTCGGTGCTACTGTCTCATTACTCGCCCGACGAGTCGAGTTGATTCAAGTCTTCGAAATGTGGCGCAACCTAAATAGGGAGAAAAGTATCGTTCACATTCAGACACGCGTTGAGTTGATTCGAGTTTAGTCTCCAACCAGCAGTATTCTTTTCTCCATTCGTCGGGACAGACGGTATTTCTGGGCCTTGTACTCCACTACTGTACTCCAGCAAGCATGGCTAGGATTGAGGGGAACATCCGCTTCAATGCAGTGGTTTACGAAGACAACCTAATTTTCCCCAACGCGAGTCGCCAAGGCTACACTCGCGGCGGATGTAAACAAACCCACCCGCCCTCTTGCCTCTTACGAGGTAGGCTTTATAGAGGATATATTTTTTTCTTTTTCAGGATCAGTAATACATTTTTACGCCCATTTAGACACATATAGGAATGAAATACATGGTATAAGAAACCAGTAGGACACGATAAAATCGGTCTGAATTTAATTACATTAAACTTTATATTGTCCAAAGTGTCCCATATTCGTGATATTATATTGGTAGTGACAAACCCATCTTAGACCAATTAGAAATATAATTCACCATCGATATACCTAATAGATGTAATATACCTTTTTCATATTATATTTTGGACAAATTGGATTTTTGGTCACGTATGGGATACAATGGATAATGGATAATAACAACCCTGCAAAATGTCCCACTTGTCGTACAATCATTCATGACAGGCTTGAGGTATTTATTTAAAAACAAATAATGTCCTCACGAAATACAATTTTAACTGGTTTTACATTTTCATTTTAATAGATATATTTGTTTAAAGAGAAATACAAACATTTCCCACATATATATTCTCCAGCGTTTTGTATTCTTTCCTGCATAATGCATAATGCCACATGATCGCATTGATGAGCACTGATCATGTATCAGAATTGTAGGACATATGACAGTATAATTGTAGGAGTTATGCCGGATGCACCGTGTGGTGTAGGAGATATGCTGGATACTCCGTATCAGAATAAATATTGTAGGAGATATGACAGTATAATTGTAGGAGTTATGCCGGATGCACCGTTTGCTGTAGGAGATATACTGGGTACTCCGTTTTGGTGTAGGAAATATGCTGGATACTTGTTTTTGTGTAGAAAATATGACCGACTATGTGTAGGATATGTGGCAGTACTCTAACTTTTGTAGTTGTGTAGGAGATGTGACTACGCCCCGTATTGAGGTGTGGAATGCATACCCCTCTCTAATTTTCTAGAGGTAATATGCGGCATTATATTTGACTCTCGTTTCCCCGGTCTCGGAGTCACAAGGTTAGGGAGAAATGGTTGTGTGGTTATTGTGAGGTAAATACTTAGCCTAGACTTGGAAGTTTGGTATTGACATAATGGTATACTTCAAACGTATAATAATACATAGTTAATGGTCATTTACTTAGCCTAATGATTGAGAAATCTCTCGTAAACTGGGATAGGCCTTTATTCCTAGTTCAACATGAATCTTCTTATATCTCGCTGGTTAGATCTCGTTACCTGGAGATTCTTGTATCTATGTTTCCGTCGTCTTCTGGGTTGTCTTTCAGTTCCATTTATGTCGGTAGGCCTCGGGGTGTTCATGTTGCATTAGCATAAACATATTTTCGTTGTAATGCAAATCTGGAGAAACGGGGAATGCTGTGTGTTGGATCGTCGACTTCATTTGAAAGGTGGGAGGTAATTGGTTAACACAGGTGAGTGGTGGTTGGTCAGGTCTTCCCGTTTTCAGGTGAGGCGGCAGGTAGATTGAAGAATGGTTTGGAGGGCCAACTGAGGTGTTCTGATGAGGTTATTTAGGGGTGACTCGTCCATATACATATACAGTATATACATATATATATACACATATGAATACATATACATACACACACACACACACATGCATGTACATATACCTACATACATACCTATACACACAATAATTCATACAATAACACAAATTTCACAATATACAGTGTATACATACACATTTATTATTATAATAACAATAATGATATAATGAGGCTATCAATTACATAATAATCATAACACTAAATCCTAAACTTTGTTTTATGTATGTTTACCTTACGATGTATTGTATTTGTTTGCATTTGGCTATTATTTGAGTAATCATATTATGATTGAACATCCATATAATTTGTTCATCGACCTTATCTATGACATTGTTTCTATATTTCGCTAGGTGTTGGCAGTGCAGTATATAATGATTTAAGGTATGACTTCTTGGTTTTTTACATAGTTGACAACATATTTCGTGTTCTCCTTTAGGAACACCAAGTTCCCACATGTAACAATATCCTAACCTAAGTCGTGTGCACAAGGAGTCCTTCCAAGCACTTCTTAAGTTTCCGTATATGAAGCTAGTTCGCCGTGCAACGTTATTATAGTGATAGAATGTTGCACTATTCGCGTGTGTTTCTTGCATCATAAAAAGTTCCGCATCCTTTTGTTTTTTTCTAATTGTTGATTTAATTTGTCTTAAAGATTGAATGCACTCGTAATCTATTGTGTCTTTCTCCGTTCCTAATTTAGCAAGTTCGTCCGCTCTTTCATTATTTATTATCCCAACATGAAGGTGGGAATTGACAAGAGAGGGGGAGCGGGAGAGGAGGAGGGGGTGGGGTGGTCAACAGCGAAATCACCTCGTTTAATCGCTAGTTTGTACCGTACCTTTAAATATGAGTTAAAGTCCCCCTCTATATTCACACACCTCACCAACACTATGTACGCACCCACTCTACTTTCTGTTATTACTTAAATGTCCTGCAGGTCAACAATATTCCCGTAATTACTAGTTGTTAAAATATATCCAGACGACACAGCCCACAGGAACCGACTCAAACAGTCATAAGTCCACAATGTTCTTATATTCCTCTTGTATAATACATGTATGACTACCTGATCAGTTAATAGAATATTAATACATGTCATATATACACGAAAAACTCCCCATCGACACCTCAAATACTGTGAAATACGAAGAGCAAACGCATATACATCCTCCTCCTTCCAACGAAATGGTTGAACTGAATAATTACGTCACAATCAAACTCGCCCTACCCTACAATCCACGATTCCTATTCAAATCTAGAAGAATCTAATAAGGAGAGGTGACTCTCTGCTTTTGGTTGTAGGCCCCTGATACTTACCCCATCTAACGTCAAGCACCCCCCAATAGAGAACGTTTAATTTCGAACAGCAACTATACAGTTTATACCCCTCATTAGAGAATGTACTGTTCTTTAGAAAACGGTTATATTCGAGCTATATCTATATAGTTTCTAATATCTATAGGCTACCGCTTGCAGTACTCAATATATCTTCATTTTTCACAATTCATAATAACTCTTATAGGCCTATGTCTGTAAAAGTCACCCATGATGTTTAAAATGTGATCCCATTTTTTTCATTATCATTATTGTCCTACCTCGGTCCATATGCTACTACAACTAAATATATTGTGCTACATTCCACGTATATTATCTAGTATTTGTGAAGCAACTTTACCTTTGTCTGTATAAAATACTTGATCTAATATAATCTATCTATCTATCTATTGCCTGATGCCGCAATCCCCGAAGGGGTGGCCACGAACGAACTGCCCCCATGCACCTCTGTCCCCAGTCAGTCGATGCCCCTCCTCCCAACCAGCACCACCTTCATTCATATACTTCCTCACTCCATCCTTCCACCTCTCCTTCGGTGCACCTCTCCCTCTCTGTCCTTCCACCTCGCTCTCATACACCCTCTTAGTCAATCTCTCGCTTTCCATACGTTCCATATGGCCGAACCATTTCAAATTGTTCCCTTTCACACTTTCCAGCACATCTACCTCCACACCACACCTCCTTTTTACTTCCTCATTCGTCTGTCTATCCCTCCATATAACTCCGCACGCACTTCTCAAGTAACTCATTTCCACCGCTCTCACTCTTGGTCTAAGTCTCTTCCCGAACATCCATGCTTCGCTTCCGTAAGTTAGTGTCGGGATTACCACACTGTCATGCAAGGACTTCTTCACTTCCATACTGACCACCCTATTTCTTGTTACTGCTTTCAACGTTCCTACAACCCTCTTCCCCTGTTGCACCCTCTCCCGCACCTCCTCATTCACAGTCCCATCTTTACTCGACACACTGCCCAGATACTTAAAAGTGCTGACGATCTCCATAGCCTGACCGTTCAACTTCACCTCACACTCTGTGACTTCACCCCTTTCGAATACCATAACCTTGCTCTTCCCCGCATTTAACTTCAAATTCCGTTTTTTGCACACTGTTCCAAACTTTGTTATATGTGTAGGTTACTCAACGTTTATATCTTGTATTGGTTTTGTTCCTTACATTAAAATTTTGTTCAGTACCTGTATGGAGTTCAGCCATATGTTCCCCATAGTATTCGTACGTTTACTTAAAAGTAAATTAACAAACACACACACACTGTGAATCATACAGTTCCTCATATTACTTGCACTGCTTAATTGGTGAAGAGTAAATAAAGACATACCAGTACCCACATACGTCATACACTAATAAATACACAACCCTTCAGCAGCATTACCAAAAGTGTGGAACACATCTTTTGCCTCATGTTGTACGTGTTTATAGATATATTTTCTATCGATGTTATTTGTTTACTATTCAGGTCGACCACTGCAGCACAATACGATGCTAGGGGAATTTCTCCACTACCGTTTATTGCTTTTCTGTGTATTCATTAATAATATCCTATAGCCTAAGCAAGTAATAGTCCAGTCAATGTACACCAGGACCCACCACTAATTGCAACAGAAACGAAACCTGTTGGGATTTGTTCAGTAAGGTACCCTTCATGATATACTAAAAGTCCCACAATTGTTTTTGAGTGGATCAATATTTTTATCAGGGTTGAACTTTTGGATTTCTGGATTTTTTGGATTTTTTTTTTTTTTCATTTTTGGTGCATGTATGACATCAGTATAGGTAGTAATATTCATAACTACATGTATGTTTTCCCATAAGGTCTGTCTCAAATTGTGGAAAGTGCTGGAGAGGACAGTGATCTGCATCCGATTATTTTAAGACTTGGGGGATTTCACGCACTAATGAGCTTTCTGGGTAGCATTGGGCACTTGATGAGAGGAACAGGCCTTCAAGATATCTTGGAAGTGATCTTCGCTGGGAACACTGTTACCCATATTCTCACTGGACACGCAGTTGCTCGTGCCATTCGTGGTCATCTCCTTGTAGATTCCGTCCTTCACACACTTCTCTTGAGCAGCCTGTTGGGGATCAAGTTGTCTTTATCTAATGACAATGTGCCACTGGAATTGGAGACAATAGGGAACCTCTATGATGATCTCCTCTCTGGTGAAATCACGCACAGTGATGTAGAATCATCTTTTTACCTGCAGGATCTACAACAGAAACTTGAGACACACAAGGACATGTTGGAATCGAGCTACCGTACTGCACGTCTGTGGCTGCAATACATGGAGATGATAGACATCATGAGGTCATTCATGCGATCAGAACGAATCGGAGATTGGTCCCTCCATCTGGAGACGATGCAAGCCATGCTTCCGTACTTAGCTGCCTCCGGCCATAACTTGTACACGAAGTCATTGCACCTCTATCTGCAGAAAATGACAAAACTGGAAGACACACACCCCAATGTCTACCAACAGTTCACCCAGGGACTACATGTAGTCAGGAGGAGTGACCGCTTCTGGGCAGGGTTGTCTCCAGACCTGGTGATCGAACAGGCATGTATGAGAAGTCTGAAGACGAGTGGAGGTCTCACCAGAGGGAGGGGAATGACAGAAACGCAAAGACTGGTCTGGTGTCTTTCAAGGCCAGTTTGTGCAGAAGTAAACATGGCAATGCAACAGCTGACATCCATCACATACCAGACGAGTGAACAACATAAAGACATATCACAAGCTCGGCAAACAAGGGACAGTAGTGACTGTAGCACATTGCTGTCCTCCATTCGAAGCAGACTCATCCCTCCGCAACATAGTCAGCGGAATCTCGGCTGGTTCCGAGGTTAATGTGGATGATGCAAAAAGGATCGGATATGATATTCTTAATAAAATGGTTGGAAAACATGTGGTCAAGTACAGTTTCAAAAGGAAAGCCCAAGCTGTGACTTTTGACTCTAAGTCTGCAGTCAAGATAGGTGATGAGGAAGTACAGATTGATCCTCTTCTTCTGTTTCAACGACTCCTCATTGCAGGATCTCAGGCAAATGATCTTCCGAATGCCCTCACCTAAAAGCTCTGCAACTACCCACCTGCCTTGTTCGAAGGGAAGGGAAAGCTCCTGAAAGCTGTGAAGGCACAACTAGCTGACGCCATCTGGTCCGAGGTACCACACAACCGAGCACCATGTCAAAATATCACATACGTCCTTGATGGAGGTGCTCTTCTCCATCGCATTCCATGGCAACTTGGTGAAACATACGACAAGATATTGCAGGACTATACCAGATATGTTACAAAACACTATGGTAAGGCAGTGGTTGTGTTTGATGGTTATGAGGCGGGACCTTCAACAAAAGACAGCACACATCAGCGTCGAGTGGAGTGTGAGGGTAAGAAGGTGACATTCCATCTGTCCACGAAACTC
This sequence comes from Paralithodes platypus, assembly GCA_032716605.1. Taxonomy (NCBI): domain Eukaryota; kingdom Metazoa; phylum Arthropoda; class Malacostraca; order Decapoda; family Lithodidae; genus Paralithodes; species Paralithodes platypus. The sequence goes on along the minus strand of CM064524.1, from coordinate 27,204,678 downwards.
CAGTTAAAAAAGAAGGAATTCCTCTCAAACAAAGCGAACAAGCAACGCTTTCTTGAACTTTTGGGAGATGCCCTGGCCAGAGAAGGCTGTGAAGTTATCCATGCCAGAGGGGATGCAGATACTCTTATTGTCCAACCTGCAGTGACAATCTCTGAGGACAGAGAAACTGTGTTAGTCGGAGACGACACAGACCTACTTGTTCTCATCCACCTTGCAGGAGAAAACAAACATGACATCCACTTCCGACCTGAACCAAAGAAAGGAGCAGAAGTCAGGTGCATGGGTGTTAATTCGATCAAGCATAAGCTTGGGGTCCAGGTTTGCAGGCATATTCTCTTTGTGCATGCTTTCTTGGGGTGTGATACCACATCTAGGGTTTTTGGGATCGGGAAGGCGGCAGGTTTCAAACTTATTCAAGACAGGGAGGCATTTCGGGAACAGGTGGAGGTGTTCAGGAGTAAAAGGGCAACAAAGGACGACATCATCACGGCTGGTGAGAAGGCAATGGCCATTGTCTATAAGTGGAACCCCAGCAACTCCCTCGATGATGTTAGATATCGCCGATTCCAAGCCCTTGTCACCACGAGAAATAAGGCAGTTCTTCCTAACATGTTGCCACCAACATCAGCAGCTACGAAGTACCATAGCCTGCGTGTCTACCACCAAGTCCAAGAGTGGCAGGGGAACACACTGATTGCTGAAGACTGGGGTTGGAAGCTCTCAGATGGAACGTTTAAACCAGTCCTCTCTGACCGTGCCCCTGCACCACAGTCGTTGTTGACTCTAGTGTGGTGTGCCTGCAAGTCAGGTTGTGGGACGCTGCGCTGTAGCTGCCACCGGCATGGGCTTCAATGCTCACCTGCTTGTTCTGGGTGCAGAGGTACAAAGGGTACAAAGGAGTACAAAGGAAATCAAGCAACAACAGATCTAGTGACCCTTCTAGGTTGCTTGTCCTCCAAAACACTGAGGATCAAGTGTCCAAACAGTGGTTTAGAGTGGGTAAGGGAACATTGGAAAGGGAATTACTGCCCTGGAACTAATGTCCGTGGCAGGATTAGGAAGTTAGTAGGGGACAGATGGGTTAGTAACTGAGGGGGGGATAAAATAAAGTTATTCATTTACAAACGCAGTCAGTCGCGGGTTTGATGCGAGATATTTGTCTAGGCGGAGTTTAAATGAATCAACGGTGATGCAGTCTATAACGTTTCGGGGAAGCCCATTCCACAAGTTGACAACTCGGTTGAAGAAGAAATTCTTAGATTCGTGTGAGTTAAAAGATTTACCAATAATTTTGCAACCGTTTCCCCGCGTGTAATTAGATTGGTCGATAGTGAAGTACTTACTACAGTTCATATTGTCGATGCCTTTGATGATTTTGAACACTTGAATTAAGTCACCTCTTAATCTGCGCTGGGTTAAAGGAAATAGATTTAATTCTCTAAGACGCTCTTCGTATGGTTTGTTCTTTAGGCTAGGTATCATTTTGGTAACTCTACGTTGAACTCGTTCTAGCTTGTTTATATCTTTTTGGTAATAAGGGCACCAGGATTGAACGCAGTATTCCAGAAGAGGGCGGACTAATGAATTGTAAAGGGTTAGGATAACTTCTTTGGATTTATGCTCAAATGACCTGCCTATAAAGCCAATTATTTTGTTTGCCAGAACAATGACTATGACAGTGCTGATGACAGCGAAATCTGACTGAAAAGGTAACTGGGATTAGGAGTTCTATTATATGCTATGTGTGTGCGGAAGGGGGTGGGGGTAGGGGGGTAACTAATGTTTAACTTTAGGGGGGGGGGGGGGGGGGTAACTAATTTTTAACAGTGTTATTGGAAAGTTTAACCATGAAAACATAGGTAAAGATTTTTTTTTTTTTTATTATCTTGATTAGTTAAGAAGTTATGACCATTTGAAGTTGCGCCAAGTTAAAAAAGTGGCAAAATAGTGATGCTTTTTCACTCTGTTATTTCACCATGTTCCACTCCGACGATTCTTTGGGACTTTTAGTATGTTATGAGGAACCTTTTTCCAAGACAAATAACACTAGTTTCGTTTCTGTTGCAATTAGTGGTGGGTCCTGGTGTACATTGACTGGACTATTATGGGGAAACATGCATGTAGTTATGAATATTACTACCTATACTGATGTCATACATGCACCAAAAAAAAAAAAAAAAAAAAAAAAAAAAAAAAAAAATATCCAGAAATCCAAAAGTTCAACCCTGATAAAAATGTTGATCCACTCAAGAAAAATTGTGGGACTTTTAGTATATCATGAAGGGTACCCTACTGAACAAATCCCAACAGGTTTCGTGTCTGTTGCAATTAGTGGTGGGTTCAGGGAAATATCAGCTAATTTGACTGGACTATAATTCCAACCTCACACTCCATAAAAACTAAAAACATAAAATTAAGGGTATGTCTTACATTAAGGATAACCGATCATGTGAAAGGCATATATATACAACGTGAGTAGATTATGCTATTTATTTATATTATTTAAAACATATGTAAATTGTGGAGCATCAAACGTCAGGCTGCCGACCCCGCTATACTGATCATCTTAAAAGTGGCTGCTTTACGCAGCAGGGGACTTGTTCAGCCGATCAGGTGTTTTCGTCTTCAGTTTGATGTCAAGGTTCTTGAGCCATAACAAACAGCTGCAATGATATAAATGCCAGCATTCATGGGTCAGCTATTTACCGAAATGATGTCTCTGGAATATGTATTCAGTCAGCCATGATTATACACTCGTATGTGAGTATACTATACTGTATACTCATTGATACACCCTACTTGTGACTAAGCACTTCACCTTTTCTTTGGAAAAGAATTGAAATATGAATTTCTTTTGCTTCCGCTTGTATTTTCCACAAACAACACAACTGTTATCGTGTTGTTTTAGTGCCATGTTTGTATCTGCTGCCACGCCATCTGGCAGCTCCCAGTGACATTTGTAAGTGTGCAGACGATGCACCACCGATGGCAGAGCCATCTTCAAGGGTGGTTGGTCAAGACTAGGGATCAAATGGGAGCTCGTTTAAGAGCTCTCTCCTTATTAGATTCTTCTTGGTTCAAATTGTATTATAGTAGATCAATAAACTTCAGCATTACCTTCAGACTTAGGATGTTCTCAGCACTTTATCTATTTTATCTTAGGTATTTGGAAGGTGTTGTTAGCTGCATATAGGGCTTGTGATGCAGGGATATTTATTTGTTAAGCTGAAACACTGGCATCGATATCAACCTCGCCATCAAACAGATGATGTGAGACATATGAGAGATTTATATTACAGTATATATTGTGTTGTGCCGGGTTCAGATATTTTAGTTCCCTTGATACAGTCCGTAAAACAATCCACTTCTGGGTTGATGGACTTAAATATACTTGACAGGAACGTACCGAGTAGGTTCTATATACAGTAAAAATGGTATTGAAGGATTCAATATAATACTCAATAACAACACAAGGAAGAACATATATAAAGGTTTTATTTAATATGCATGAGAGTAAGATAATAATAAGGATCATAAAGGGAGATCCAACAATAGTAAAAATATATATATTGTTCTTGCTTCAGAACAATGTTACTGATACTACAATAACTCAATAGGGAGAGTCTAGTATTAAATCATGTAAAAGAAGAAAGTACACATTAACCCTTAACTAGCGGCGCGCAACATAAGTAGAGTATAATAAATCTGGACTATCTGGCGGCGCGCGACATAGGTCGTGTGGCAATTTCAGCACGTAATGTTGCTGAGAGAGAGAGACAAGTGGTGGCAGGAGAGTAGCGAGCGTATGACTGCTCCTGACCACCGCGGCGAACCTACTGACACGAATCCCACCTCCTCCCTCCCTCTCTCACTCGCTACATACTGAATTGTATGAGGAAAGTACCGAATTACATGCTTTTTGCACTGGTGTTGCGCGGTTGTTGCAAGAAAACTAGCCGTCATAAAAGGATCGTTATGGTGTCATTGGAAAGCTCTGTTTATGCGCTTTCAGGGATAGATACTTATTTTACGCTCTGGGTCTTATTTAGGCATGAAAATGATCACGTAAACAGCCCTATTTTGGCTAAAAACACCCCGCTGGGCGGTACATATAAATAGACCGCTAGCCCGCTAATAAGGTGTTAAGGTATTATACACGCAAATAAATAGTAACCTTCAATGCAATAATAAATTAGTCAAATATCTTCCGCAATCCCAAGAGACTTCAATGCGCTAGGCGGCTAAGTAATGATCCTAGCACTACACTGAGAGAGTTGAGGTGTTATATATTGCCCCAAGGTTTGGGGGAGTCACACGTGCGGCTCAGGTGGAGTCTTAACGGTGACCGCGTTGTTACGACCGGGGCTACGAATAAAACAAGGGCACTTAATGATTGGACTAGTAATAGGGCACTATGCAACAACAGTACGCTAGATCCAAACCCTTGAACTTATATGCCGGCTAACAAAAAACACCTATACCCTCCAGAGTTAATCTGTGATAACGGGGTATCCTTAACTGGGCATAAATGTACTCTACTTCAGGCTAACCCACACTGGTATAGCCTGATAACAAACAAGATGCAAGTTACGTTAAAATGCATAAAAGGGAAGCTATGGAAAGATCAATTAAATCACTGCAAGATTTAATACAATAAAAAGATGCTTCAATACAGTTACTCTAAACAACAATAAACTCTTCACTCCTATCTGAAAGAAAGTGAAGTCTAGTCCTACAGCATAGACCTGGAAACTTCTGAAGAAAGGTGCTTGTATCTTAAATTATATAAAGGCAGGAGGCAGGACACCATATGTGTAGACTGAATACACTAAAAGATAGGACATATAATGTTAACTGACACGGGAATACTATAACTGCGCAACGGCAGTAATGCTCGACACTAAAAGAAATGCTTCCTCATCAACGAAACAGTCTGCTATGGTTGTGCAACTCAACAACAACCTAGACTAATAAATGCCGTGAATAATAATGCATACATATCATAAAGAGCTCATGTCCTAACTAGTGTCTGCTAGGTGAATAAAGTCTAGCAGGGATATCAAGGTTAGGAAACTGTGGCTGAGCAAGACTGGCTCATAGCCTAGCATTGTCCTTAAGGTGGTATGATTAAAGTTACGTTAATGACGGGGATGCTCTCTTGGTAGATCCACATCTCAAGTATCTGGTTCTACCCTGGCGATCCCTCTAAAGTCAAGCAAAGAGGCAGCACTGTGTGACAAGGTAGTAGGCTAATGCCCTCTTACCACACGATGCTGCAAACCAAAAAAACAACCTAGGCTACCACAGAAACCGTCGAAGTCGTGTAGGTATAAGCGAACCGTACACACATCGCTGACAACGACAACAGAAGCCTTATCCTAGTCTAGCATTAAATAACCCAGCAGAGCACTAAATCAATAATGGAGACACACACCGAGTTCTTAACCTCTACTAACTAAGAACTCTCAAACCTATTCTAAGTACATGTAAATATCTCGGAGAGCGACTCACATAATACGATGGGCCGATATGAAATCGTGTGCAGAACTCAAAGGGAGTGTTAAAAGGGACGTTAAAAGATAAAAGGAATGAAAGAGAAGAAGTTGAGGAAGAGAGACAGTATCAGAATGGTGGAGATATGGGGGACAGTGGTAAAAAGGATGTTAGTCATGTGCATCCCTAGCCTGCTCTAAAGAGGGTAGCTCCTCTGGACCCCCAGGATCCCACAAAGGCATGGTGGTCGGCCAATCACAAGCCACTACGTCACAAGGCAGCAGGCCCCCAGAAGGCGCCAGGAACCACCAGCCAATCAAAGCCGAGAGAAAGGCCACCCCGGCGGGCAACTCCTCCGGGAGGGAGGAGGGAGGAGGAAAGCAACACTCACTGCCCCCACGCTTCTCGCTCGGTCTCTCTCTCTCAACTTTACTACAATGCATCTTATGTTCTACTCATGATATAAAATACTTCCCGTCGTCACAGACGAAAATAAAGACCACCACTGGACTGTCTGTAACAATGCAACTACTATGAAAGAATGAACAACATTCTCTGATAACTGTAGCCCATTTCACTGCCCTGGCGAGCGCTAGTGGCTAACGGGAGGCGATTCTGCCAATGCTGGTAGGCGTCACACCCCGCCCAAGATATGGGACGCTCAACATTAGGCGAGCACCATATCTGACAAGGCAGAATGCCGACAAGACCCGCCACACCTAGCCACTCCACCAGAAATGAAATGCATAGCTCAATTCTTACAAAAAATAAAACAACATTTTAGCATAAATAAAATCTTATAACCTCTCCCAAACATAATAGTATAATTTTAGCCTGTTATGCTCCCTGAGCGAGCTTCACAGAGCCCAGCCTACTAAGTGAAAGACAGGTTCAACTTAGGACTTTAGCTATAACATTGGCAACTTACAATTAACTATCAAAAAGAAAGAGTTTTTATGTGATTTTTTGATTTAATTTTAATGTTGTTTTTTGACGGCTGCTCTACAGGGGCAAGCCTGATTTTTCTCCACTCTCAACACACACTGACTGAACGGCGAGGGTTCTCCTGCAAACAAACCCTCCCGTGACAAACAATCAGCCAAAACATTATCAGTGCCCTTTTCATGCCACACATCCAACTTGTGTCTTGGCAGCAAAACAACACCGGATACTGATAAACTGCCCAGTTTATCACACGACTGGCATTTCTCTTCGCTCTCTCCGGCAACGGGGCCTGCCAATAACCTTTCACTAGTTCTACCTTCGTGATTAGCGATGCAGCCCCGATGCGGTCTATGGTATCGTCAACTCTAGGTAATGGATAGGCGTCTGTCAGGGATAATGCTTCCACACTTGCAATCACCATACACACGGATCTTGCCACTCAACTCAAGTTGCAAACTCACTGGCAACGACCACTCACGATATCCCTTATCCCTCAGACCCTTGGGTAATGGATAGGTGTCTGTCAGGGATAATGCTTCCACACTCTTGCAATCACCATACACACGGATCTTTCCACTCAACTCCGGTTGCAAACTCACTGGCAACGACCACTCACGATATCCTTTATCCCTCAGACCCTTTTTCCACATGTCGTCTAGCTCTGTTTTCACGACAGGCTGTTGAGCAGGATTTATACGGTAGAGAATTAGACTGAGCCTTGCACTGTCTCCAGCCTCCATGTCGGATTCTACCCCGTTCATCAGGCCTGGAGAAGCAACAAACATGCGGATGTACTGCCACAGCTTAGTAAACAACTTATCTCGCAGAACAACATGCCTAGTGCCCTCCCACAACCCAGCCGAGACCGCAGCTTCTAACCTGTAGTCTCCCTCCTTCTCCACCTTCGTCCCTAGAACAGCCAGGTCATGAGAGGGACAATCAGTACCACCTGTGCAGTCACTCCCATAGTTCATTATTGCTAAGGCTTCCCCGCCGATACCGTACGTGCGCACCCCCGCATTCCTTACGACTACATCTGCCTGCGCAGCATCACCGCTTTTAGCGACATGGCCAGATACAGTCGGTCTATGGTAGGGCTGTTGCATTCGACTAGAGCAGCATTGGGAGGCTATGCGACGACCGGGCACATCCACTCCACAGCCACCCTCACCAATCTGCTCAATATCCTCCTTCTGACCACCACCCTTGGCAGCCATGGGTCGACCCTGACCTGACAACCATGTCCAAGCCTCGTCGCCCACCTTGAACCACCGAAACAACGAGGCTAACGGTCTCCCAACATTCAAGTGACCTGCCCGCGGAACATCTTGCACCGCCTGAGTTGTGAGGCTCGGGTGCTCGGCACGACCAGTGGGGTATGAACCGAGCTGGTGCTGGAGCGCTGCACACTGCTGCTCAGGCAGGTGCTCTAGCGCTTCCACAGCCACCAGACTCGTGTCCCCCGCCCACTGCTCCGCTGAGACATGACAATCCCAAATCTCCTCCACTTTTTTTTTTTTTTTTTTTTTTTTTTTTAAGAGACAATGCACGGAGGAAGGAAAAACACAGATCAAACAAAAAGGTCCATGTGCCTAAAAGCATCCTCCATTCATCAAATGTTTGTAACAACTGGATTTAAACATTTGTAGATTGTAAGTTTGTGGAAAGCAATTCGAGGGAAGTGAATTCCAAAGAGTAGTAGCTCTGGGGATAAATTAATTCTGATAAGCAGAAGTTCTGCATTGTGGAGGAGAAAGTGTAAATTCATGGGTGCTCTCAGCTGCCCTAGTTCTACGGGGAAAGATGTGGAGAGGTGGCACAATTGAAGCAAGTTCCTCGGAACAATTGCTATGAAAATATCTGTAGAATAATGCAAGGGATGCAACGTTTCTTCGTATGGATAATATAGGAAGGTCCTGTGTGATTGCAGGGTTATTGATTAATCTAATAGCTTTATTTTGAATTTTGTCCAACTGCCTCAATGCAACCACTCCACTTCCACCCCACAGAGGTGAACAGTAATCCATCTGAGAACGCACATGACTTTTATATATTACGGCCAACTGCTCGTCAGTGAAGAATTCTCGAACTCTGTACAGTAGTCCCAGTTTTTTAGAGGCATTCTTTGAAATGCTTCTAACATAATGTGTCCAGCTCAAGTTAGTAGTTAATGTTACACCGAGAATGTCAATACTAGGGGAAGTGGGAATATTTACATCATTAAAAAATATATGGGAGTCAGTGAGATTCTTTCGGATAGAAAATTGAATGTACTTGGTTTCCTGTGCATTAAAGGAAACTAGATTCTTTTGTCCCCATTCATTAATTCTAGAAAGGTCCTGGTTCAGAGAAATTGCAGTGTTTATTTTTGAATTTATAAGATCGGGTTGGGTGAAAGAATTGGTAAATGTGAAGGAACTGTGGAGTGTTGAGTCATCTGCGTAGGAATGTATTGGATTCTGAGTGGTAGATATGAGATCATTGATATGAATGAGGAACAGAGTTGGGGCCAAAACTGATCCCTGGGGAACACCGGCAGTTATTGAGTGAAATTGAGAAAAATGGCCATCTACCATTACACATATTTTTCTGTTATGAAGATAAGAAGAAATTAGTGGAACTAATGATGCAAGGCCGTAGTGTGACAACTTCGACAATAAGGTTTGATGCCAGACTCTATCAAATGCCTTTGATATATCCAGTGCTATTGTATGTGTTTCACCATGTTGGTCTGTAGCTTGGTTGATTTGATGCGTAAGAAGGCAAAGAATGTCTGCAGTTGATCGACATCGTCTAAAACCATATTGCCTATCACTGATTAATTTATTATTCTCAAGATGCTTAATTATGTGATTATTTAATATAATTTCAAAGACTTTACCAAGAGTGGAAGTTATAGCTATTGGTCTGTAGTTTGATGGATCTGAAGAGGCACCTTTTTTAGGAACTGGATGGATGTTTGCTTCTTTCCAGGGTACTGGGAAGCATGAGGTATGAGTACACAGACTGAAATTTTTTGCCAATACAGGAGCGAGCACCAAGGAGCAATTCTTATGTACTATTGGAGGAATTTCATCTGGACCAGGAGCCTTATCTACTGAGAGATTCTGCAAAATAGTTTTGACATGTCTGGTGTGGATCTTAAGTGAGGGAATTTCAGGCGAATTAAAATTAAGTACAGGGACATCTTGATTTATTTCATCTAAGGTTGAGTTGGTGGAGAAAATATCCGCAAGAAGGTTAGCTTTACCTCGTGGGTCACTTACAAGATTGCCAGTCGGAGATTTTAATGGTGGAATGGATGAAGCAGTAGTGAAGTTGGATTTGAATGAGTTAAGAGTAGACCAAAATATTTTGTTATCATTTGGATTATTTAGAAGTTGATTTTCCTGCTTGTGGAGAAAGTTTGATTTAGTTAGGTTTAATACAGTTTTGTCATGATTTCTGATGTTTCTAAAGTAATTAAAGGCTTCATGTGTTTTTGATCTTGTGTATGGATTGTAGGCTATTGCTTTTTGTTCAGTTACTCTAGCACAATTATGGTCAAACCATTTAGGTGAATTAGATCTTTTGATGTACTTTTGATGAGGAATAAAAGTTTCCATTCCAATTTTTACAAAATCTTGTATGTGGCTCAAGGTGGAGTGTGCATCATTAGAAAAGAAAGAGGTCCAGGGAATATCAATAAAGACACTTTGAAGACCCTCCCAGTCTGCCCTATCGTAATGCCATTTAGTCACCAAAACAGGTTCAGAGTGGGAAGGTGTGGTAGGTGATAGACAGGTGGCCTGTATCAGACAGTGATCAGAAGATCCAAGCGGGGACCTCACTGTAACATCATAATTTTCTGAATTGGTTGTTAAAAATAAGTCCAGTAGGTGGGAATTATGATTAGGATTATCTGGTACACGGGTGGGTTGGTTGACTAGTTGAGTGAGATTAAATGAGTGCAAATAGCTCACATTCAAGACCAGCATTATCAGTCCTGGCTGAATGAGTGAGCCATTCAACATTATGGACATTAAAATCACCCAACACAGTGATTTCAGAAGAAGCATTTAAGTTGAGGACACTGAGTTGTGAGGACAGAGAATCAAAAAGACTTTGCTCTGGAGGAGTATTTGGGGAACGGTAGATGCAACATATGTATTTAAATTTACCAGCAGAAATTAATTTGTATATAGAATAATCAAAATAGGGACAATTTAAATTAGTAACCACCTCCAGGGCAATTTCAGATTTTGCGACGCAACATACACCTCCTTTAGGTCTGAAATTTTGGAGCAGTTGATAACCTGGAAAATTAAATCTAGACGTGTCAGATGTGGATGTTACTTGAGTATCTGTCAAAAAAAGGCGAGTAGGGGATTCTGCTTGAAGAAATTGGTGTACAGAATTGATGTTAGAGTGAAGTCCCCTTATATTACTAAAGAAAAAGCTGCACCGACGAGCAGCTTTGGGACGTTGCAATGCTCTTGACACAGTTGCATGATGACGACCGGGAGGGCCCTGTGTCAATGACCCAACCCTGCCGGGGGTGGATATCCGAGGGACCACCAGGTTTGCTCTTAACAATTGTACTGCCATATTTATTAGGTAAGTGTATGGTGTTACATGTATGATATGTAGTGGGAAGAGTAGTGTTTTATGGATAGAGGATAGCGATGTAGGGCAATGTCGTGAAGTTGGATGTGTATGTTATATAAATAGGGTTTTCCTGATACCCCTGATGTGTGAGGCAGAAAGATATGTATCCAGCTACCTGTGCCCTACTGCCCCCCTCTCCTTCTCCTCCTTGGCCGCTGCAGACCAACGCAGGGACAGTAGGCTGCTCAGGTGGTTGCCTCACAAACTCCTCCAACAGGTTCACATGACATGTTTCCCCGTCCTCGTGCATAAAAGGGAAGCTATGGAAAGATCAATTAAATCACTGCAAGATTTAATACAATAAAAAGATGCTTCAATACAGTTACTCTACACAACAATAAACTCTTCACTCCTATCTGAAAGAAAGTGAAGTCTAGTCCTACAGCATAGACCTGGAAACTTCTGAAGAAAGTCTGATGTTCATAAGCTGCTCGTATCTTAAATTATATAAAGGCAGGAGGCAGGACACCATACGTGTAGACTGAATACACTAAAAGATAGGACATATAATGTTAACTGACACGGGAATACTATAACTGCGCAACGGCAGTAATGCTCGACACTAAAAGAAATGCTTCCTCATCAACGAAACAGTCTGCTATGGTTGTGCAACTCAACAACAACCTAGACTAATAAATGCTGTGAATAATAATGCATACATATCATAAAGAGCTCATGTCCTAACTAGTGTCTGCTAGGTGAATAAAGTCTAGCTGGGATATCAAGGTTAGGAAACTGTGGCTGAGCAAGACTGGCTCATAGCCTAGCATTGTCCTTAAGGCGGTATGATTAAAGTTACGTTAATGACGGGGATGCTCTCTTGGTAGATCCCGATCTCAAGTATCTGGCTCTACCCTGGCGATCCCTTTAAAGTCAAGCAAAGAGGCAGTACTGTGTGACAAGGTAGTAGGCTAATGCCCTCTTACCACACGATGCTGCACTCGCAAAAGGCACAACCAAAAAAACAACCTAGGCTACCACAGAAACCGTCAAATTCATGTAGGTATAAGCGAACCGTACACACATCGCTGACAACGACAACAGAAGCCTTATCCCAGTCTAGCATTAAATAACCCAGCAGAGCACTAAATCAATAATGGAGACACACACCGAGTTCTTAACCTCTACTAACTAAGAACTCTCAAACCTATTCTAAGTACATGTAAATATCTCAGAGAGCGACGCACATAATACGATGGGCCAATATGAAATCGTGTGCAGAACCCAAAGGGAGTGTTGTGACGTTAAAAGATAAGAGGAATGAAAGAGAAGAAGTTGAGGAAGAGAGACAGTATCAGAATGGTGGATATATGGGGGACAGTGGTAAAAAGGATGTTAGTCATGTGCGTCCCTAGCCTGGTCTAAAGAGGGTAGCTCATCGGGACCCCCAGGATCCCACAAAGGCATGGTGGTCGGCCAATCACAAGCCGCTACGTCACAAGGCAGCAGGCCCCCAGAAAGCGCCAGGAACCACCAGCCAATCAAAACCGAGAGAAAGGCCACGTGGGTGGGAAACTCCTCCGGGAGGGAGGAGGGAGGAGGAAAGCAACACTCACTGCCCCCACGCTGCTCGCTCGCTCTCTCTCTCTCAACTTCACTACAATGCATCTTATGTTCTACTCATGATATAAAATACTTCCCGTCGTCACAGACGAAAATAAAGACCACCACTGGACTGTCTGTAACAATTCAAGTACTATGAAAGAAAGAACAACATTCTCTGATAACTGTAGCCCATTTCACTGCCCTAGCGAGCGCTAGTGGCTAACGGGAGGCGATTCTGCCAACGCTGGTAGGCGTCACAGCGTGAACTTGCCTTTTGGTCAGGTCACTGGGAAGGTTACTAGTTGGACTGTTCTAGTGATAAATACTTTTTCTAGTTAGTGCAATTATATTCTTAGGCGGAATGTGATGTTAATTTAAATTACAGGAAAGGATTGAGATTATTATTTATAATTAATGAGAAGTATCAAAATAGCTCAAAAGGGAATTTATATCTTATCACGGAATTATATTACTTGAACATATGCTACGATAACGAACCAAACTTAGGAATTCGTGTTTCTATATTTTTCTTAGGCAAAGCAAAGTAATAATGTGAATTTGATAGGAGTAGAAATGGATTTTAATATGTCTACTGGATGGTATTAATTATGTCAAGATGTAATCTTCAATATTCGCGACTAAGACAGCACACAAAGATAAACAAAATAACTACTGAGTTCCAATAGACTCAGACTGGAAAGGATGTTATAAATTAATCTTATTAAGTTAGATCTGAACTGGTTAACAGATATCGATCGAAAGATCGTACGAAGTAATTAAATGGTCGCTAACGACGAAGTTTAGCTCATTGATATTTAAAGTAATATCAGACTCGTCCTGAACGGGTTAGCAGGGCGAGGTGCATAAAATGTACAGGCACAATTAGTACATGGACGTAGGCGACGAAGTCCTACTCATTGATACTCAAAATAAATAGTACCAGACTCGGGTCTGAACGGGTTAACAGCTGTGAGGTGAATTAAATACACAGATACAATTAGTGTATGGTAGACGAAAGTGAGACGAAACACAGAGGAAAGAATTCCTAAACACGGTATTCGAAATATCACAACATCAAGATTTACAAGAACATAAAAGCACGTCTAAAAGATATATTTCATATGCAATTACGGAATAAAAGATGAAAGGAATTACACTATGCACTCATTGGAAAATTGGGCGTAGGTTCTAGGTAAAGAGTGATTATATAAATGGATTGATCACGGAATATACTGGGACTTCAACTCACAAATAATAAATCAACATACACGTAGTCAGTAAATCTGCGAGCGTCGGGGCCTGAATATATGTTAATAACACTGATATGTAACGTATGCGTAAGTTATGAATTAAATAAAGTCTTGAATAAGGATCAAGGAGTTAAGGCAAAATTAATACAGAATAAACTAGGTTCAGAAGGATGAAGCTTACTACGCAGGTACGTGGTCTAGGGCTCGGATCACAATTGATTCAGGGCACAGCACGGTTCACATATTTACATAATCAATACCTCACAACAATAACCAACAAAGAAAGACACAGAAACACTTAAGTATTTGGGAGGGCAGAGGGACGAGAGTGCTGGTCTGGCCGGCGTAGAGGGTAGTAGCCAATCTTGCACGGCTGGTTACCTCCTCGAGCAGGGGTCCTGGGTTTAGGGCTGTTTACGTAATTTGAACAGGGGTCCTAGGTCCGGGCCTGTTTACGTAAATCGAGCAGGGGTCCTAGGTCCAGGCCTATGTACGTAGCTCGAGCAGAGGTCCTCGGTTCAGGGCGCTGGGCAGCAGACGGGTAGCCCTTCAATAATCCTGAAGGTGCTACATCAGGAGGCACTCTCAAGGGGCAGGGGGCGGAGGTTGGGGCAGACCGTAGATACCACTGTCCCAAAAAGCCTGAGTCCTGAAGGGGGTTAGACTAGTCAGTAGGTGATGGTTTGCATACTTTCCTTAGGTTTTTCTGAGGTCCTATGCCAATTTATTCTTGTTTCAGCTGTCAATGAACTCGGGGGGGGGGGGGGGGGAAAGGGGTATTGAGGAAAGAGGAAAAGTGGTTGTTGTGAGGTACATACACATTCTAGCCTTGGAACTCAGGTATTATATTATGGGCCTGGTTCCAAGGTAATATTACAACATTCATTGGGGCAACTGGAAGGTCCAGGGTTGCTGTGAAAAATAGAAAACACTTAAGGCTTATAATGCAACAACTGTCTTGCAGGTCTTCTAATTATCTTAGTACATATATATAGAGGATTGTGTTTGTATCCTCGGGAGCATGGAGTTGTCAGGCACTGTCAGGTCCATTTGCCCATGTAATATTCTGGGCACTGGTGAGGAGATTGCATAAACATATTCTCTGAGTAATCTACATCTGGGTGGAGGTGATGGAGAAGTGTCCTTTTTGATAGTGAGGACCAGGGGGATGTCCTGAGGATCCAGGGGGAGGGTCCTGGAGGATCAGAAAAATTTCCTTTTTGATAGTAACCACCAGGGGGAGGGCCCTGAAGGACTTAGTGGAAGGGTCCTTAACCCGTTGAGACCCAGCGTCGCACGTGTTGCGTCGGCAGTCTTTGATCACCAACTCCCAGCGACGCATCACGTGCGTCCGACATATAAAAAACACTTACGTGGCTCGTAAGGTAGGAAATGGCGGGAGAATAGGAGGGGGCGGTACCGTAGTGTGTGGGGGAGCCGGGCCAGTAGGTGTGAGCGGGCCGAGACAGCCGCGCGGCTGGTGGTGGTGGGCTTAGTGGGGATAGTTTACACCCCTAGTTTACCGCCACTTTGAACCTTCATTACTCCGGTCGTATGGGAGCTAGAGGCTTGAGATTTATGTGAGATACTCCTTAGGATGTATGCCGTACAATGCCATACTCAGTTTTTACCCTAGTGCTCCCGGGCGGGTGGTCATGCGGGGGAGACGAACTATTGAAACCCCCCCCCCCCCCGCCCCCCAAATGACCGAAATGAGTTTTTTTTTATTTGTGTGTTCATTTCTCACCATTCTCTTCCATTTTGGCTAAACACATTTTTTTGAAGCTCCCCCCCCCACAACCCCCCACCGGCCCGCCCCCCCAAAAAAAAATGTCAGAGGTGATTTGTTTTTGTTTTTTTTTCATTTCTCATCCTTGTCTTCCATTTTAGCAAACAAAACAAATAAGTGAAAATGGCTTGGGACTGGGGTGAACAAAATATTATAACTAGCCGGGGCTCAACGGGTTAATGACCAGGGGGAGGTCTTCCATTTTCTTTTGAAGGAGGTGGGTCATAGAAAACTTCTTCCTGGTGTGGTTAACTGGTGTAAAGATGTACCGTTGATTTTGTGCCCATCATCTCATATTGTATATTATGTACAGTTCCCCACATTAATTTGTACACACTGTGTGATTTTATGTATGGAATGAAAATTAGTACAATTAAATTAGCAGTGTAATTTCTTGTGCAGTACTTAATAAATTCCTTTAGTATTTGAGAACGTATACATTTACTTTGATTGGGCTAGTACTATACGATTTTGGTCACTTTACGAATAAGTTGTGGGAGTTAGAAGGTTAATTGGGTTGGTTTTTACTTTGATTACTATAAATCATTTCTAAACTGCATACAATTGTCTAATAATAGCCAGAATATAATTAAGAAATGAGTCCTGATATTGAGAGGGTTAATAAGACCAGTTGATGGGTGAGATGCCAGGGAATGAAAATGTCCCAAACATACCTACCAACCATCTACTACCCACAACAACCATCTCCGAGCAACACATATGCGTTGCTTCCATAAGAACCTGGGATCAGAGGCCCCCAAGAAACAACAACAACAACAACAGGAGACGGGTGAAGAAGGAAAACGCGACTCGTAAGGCCAACTACAGTAGCCGTCCAAGAACAACAAAAAAAAGTCGAAAAAAACGCAAGTCGGAGGGGAAACTGCGATAGCCACCCCGACCAACACGTGGACGCAAAGGACTCCAGCAACACTATGCCAATTCGCCACCAACACCTGCAGTGTGCCCCTGTGCAATATCAAAATCAGAGAAAAGTGAATAATGAGAGGCAAGTTAAATATTCAAAACCAGTGCTAAACCATCTTAACCATGTCAATAGTGAACAAATGAACAGGCAAGCAATATTAGAACAACCTCACCTATCATACCTAAATCTCCCTAAGAGCCAGCACAAACCAAATACTCAAGTTCAATCAATACCTGCATCCTCCTCACATAATCCCCAAGTGAAAACAAACCTTAATGCGACCCGCTCCCTGAAAGAAAACAAAGCCAGAGTATCACCCATGTCCCTCTTGCCCCGAAACCGGGCACCCAAAGTGCCGACAAAATCGGAGTCACTATGCGCGATGAGCCTAGTCAAATCAAGCAAAAAGCCTACCAACTTAATTACCACTTTGGGTTCTGAACTCGGAGTAGTCAAAAGTAGAGATCTCGGTGGAGAACTTCATTCTTTTTCAACTAGCAATCATTCACACTTAGGGAGGCTAGTAGATAATTCAATTGGAAATGTCCTAGTGCAGGGCAGCCTCTTAAGTCTTTCTTGTGACTTTGTACTCCCAGACAGGGACGAGATTGAGATATTGGCTGCTGTCTCTTTGGATCAGAGCATAATAGATGACTCGAGTACTTTCGATGCAAGTGTAGTTAACACCATTCAGCCTAGGTTTGCATCACTGTACCCCTTCAAGGTTCATGATAGTATTCTCACTCGCTGTCCGCCTATGCCTGGAAATACCTTAAAACCCTTAAAAAGCGGCTCACCACATAAGTCGTTTTTAATAAAGCTGGACTATGTGGCGGCGCTCGACATAGGTCGAGTGGCAATTTCAGCACGTAATGTTGCTGAGAGAGAGAGACAAGTGGTGGCAGGAGACTAGCGAGCGTATGACTGCTCCAGACCACCGCGGCGAACCTACTGACACGAATCTCAGCTCCCTCCTCCCTCTCTCACTCGCTACATACTGAATTATATGGGGAAAGTACCGAATTACATGCTTTTTGCACTCGCGTTGCACGGTTATTGCAAGAAAACTATCCATCATACAAGGATCGTTATGGTGTCATTCGAAAGCTCTGTTTATGCCCTTTCAGGGATAGATACTTGTTTTACGTTCTGGGTCTTATTTAGGCATGAAAATGATCACGTAAACAGCCCTATTTTGGCTAAAAACACCCCGCTGGGCGGTACATATAAATAAACCGCATAGGCCGCTAAAGAAGGGTTAAGTATTCCAAGTGTAGAGGATCCTTTGTTGTCATCCTCCAGGTTCAGCGTGAATTGTGATCGAGTGCGTTGTGCCGAGACGAGAGAAGGTAGAGAGAGACCTGAACGTAAACTGGAATTGTTTGGGCCCAGGTCCCTGTAGTCAAGAACCAAGACATCTGTGCCTACACCAGTGTGCTCCAACGTCGCTCTACCAGTGTCTACTCTCTCCTCAATCCTTTAGGTGTTTTCTTGTTCGTAATGGTAACAATGATTTTAGTGAGGGTCTAGACTGAGGTATGTTAAGGTTCACAAGTGTTAACGTCAATTAAAGAAGATTTTCCATTCTCCCCTTCTTTATTTATTATTCGTCACTCTGCTTCGGGAGAACAATACACACTTCTATCATGCGGAAAATATTTATATACTTCCTCAGATACAGGCTCCTGTATTCATCAACGTGGAAATATATATAAGTTTATCCGGTTATAAAGACCTACACTTACACGTCAAACTTGAACGCTTATTCAGACCTGAATTTATATGCTACGTGTCATCCGGGTACAGATCCAATAGTGAAAGTTCAGTCACGAGAAATTGTTCCTCAGTCACGTATATATGATTATTATATTTACTACAAGTTTATGAAGTGATCTTTCATATTTCTTACTCATTGAGTTATTACAATACTTATTCAAATTAATTTGACTTATTGTTAACTTAAAAATCAAATACTGTCCTATTGTCCATACTTATCAGTGCTACGCTTATAACATTGCAGTAACTATTTTCTACTTACATTCAAGCCATATTTGAGAGCTTTGTATATTTATTTCAGGACTATAGTTATTGTGATTTGAGACTTATCCTCTCTGTGTGTTATTATTCATATGTTCATTTGTAACATTATTATTCTTTATGCATGAATGTTATGTTTACTTTTCCAGAGACATATTGAGATTGTACCCTAGCTATTAAGGAATAAAACCTGTATATCCTTTACTGTGTGTTTGTGTCCATTACTTATTACTATAGTGTTGATTAATAGAGCCGAGGCTGATCCTTACCCAGCGGAGACGTACCTAAGTTGATAATTAGAGCTGATTCCTAAGGTGGAAATCGCAATCAGATTATCTCGCGTTTAATTGAAAACGTGGCATAACAATGGAAATATAGCAACTTATTCTTGTAAGTTAACCCATTTAGTACCAATGACATCCTTTTCATTATATTCTGGTAGCTTTTAGACGGTTTCATTCAACTTAGGAAGGATATCTATCCGTTAAAAGATTACAGACTATCTCAAAATAATAATCCTTTTAGCTGTCATATGTCCTTCCTAGGCTTCATAAAATCGCGTAAATGCAGCTGAAATAAAAACAAAACGACATCGCCGGTATTGTAAGGATTTGAAGATTATGACGCATTTTGTCAGTATACTCAGGCTCTCATTAGAAGATTTTATACAGTTTAGGAAGGATCTGTGGGCATTATAAGGGGAAAGACTATCTCAACCCTCTGACTTCCATATACCCTTATTAATCTTAATAAAATCATCTAAACATTCCTAGAAACAGAAAATAAATGGGAATTCGGATCTTGAAAGGGTTATTCACATAAATAGGTAGATAGTCATGTGGGCAACTGTCGTGTTTCACATGCTCGCACCCAGTCGGGGGACACCTGGATGACGTAAACAGACTAATAACACACATAACAAAACCACTCCAACAGCTTCCTCTCTCTCCAACATCCCTTCTCCCCTCTCTACGTTCTTCAAAAAATAGGAAAGTAGAAAGTATACTACGAGGTGCCGTTGTAGAGGCTTATCCCTCCATACCTTCACCTGACTTTACCTGACTGTACACTCTAGGACATAATTCGTGACCTGAAGTAGTTTTTAACCTATTCTGAATCGAATCGAATCTTCAAATTAATCCCTTCTGTACCGGTGACGTCTTTTAACATTTATTTTAGCTCTATTTAGACGATTTTACTCAGTTTAAGAAGGATCTGTGGTAGTAAAGCGCTGTGCTAGTATGGACATGTTGATCGAATGAGACATGAAAGGCTTAACCCGGGAACTGCCGGGAGACTCTTAAGAGTTCCCCCGGCGGACTGCGGGGAGACTTTTAAGAGTCCGAGAAAAAAAAAATCAACTTTTGACATCGGAAAACAAAAAAAATTGGCCCCTGGGCCATGCAAAATCTCAGTCCTCTACCTCCCCTCCTTCCCCACTTTCCTCCTCTCCTTCATTTATCACCTATTTTCCCTGTTATTCCCTTATTCTGAGGTATATTTTTGTGCTAACATTAGAAATCCGGTTGCAGGGTGTGGTCATCACTGATAGCAAGCGAATGCAAGAGAGAGAGAGAGAGTATCGATCGACTGTGTCTCCGTGGCCTTGGGGGAAATTGGCGGGAAAGCAGCTTGCCTCACCCATACATTATACAACTCGCGGGCTATATCTCCGATTTTGACCATCCAAACGCTGTTTTCACTCTTTTTATTGTTGTTTCAGGTTAATACCTTTATAATCAACCCATTATAGGTGCATATGGATAAGTATTAATGCTATTAACCCTTATTTAGCGGCGAGCAACATAAGTCGAGTTAAATAAAGCTGGACTATGTGGCGGCGCTCGACATAGGTCGAGTGGCAATTTCAGCACGTAATGTGGCTGAGAGAGAGAGACAAGTGGTGGCAGGAGACTAGCGAGCGTATGACTGCTCCAGACCACCGCGGCGAACCTACTGACACAAATCTCAGCTCCCTCCTCCCTCTCTCACTCGCTACATACTCAATTATGTACTGAAAGTACCGAATTACCTGCTTTTTGCACTCGCGTTGCACGGTTATTGCAAGAAAACTATCCATCATACAAGGATCGTTATGGTGTCATTCGAAAGCTCTGTTTATGCCCTTTCAGGGATAGGTACTTGTTTTACGTTCTGGGTCTTATTTAGGCATGAAAATGATCACGTAAACAGCCCTATTTTGGCTAAAAACACCCCGCTGTGCGGTACACATAAATAAACCGCATAGGCCGCTCGTAAGGTGTTAATGGTACAATGAATATTTTATTGACGGAAATACCTCAAATACATGCGCACAGGGAGAGGTGTCTAATTACCCCCATGCGCACTTCAGAGGTTAATTACAAAGAGAGAATATGAGTCAGATACAAGGGGAGGTAGAGGGTTAGGGGGCTTGCACCCCCGGGCCAATGCCCACACCGTCCGCCGCAGCCCCCCTTGCAGTGTCACCTGATCGGGTGATCTCGCCAGCACCTAGAAGGAAAAAGTATTATAGAAAAAGAGACAGATACAACGTATATTATTTTTTCACTTTGGCTAACAATAACGCCTTCCCAGATTTCCTTCACATAAAAAAAAAAACCACACACATAAAAACAAATGCCCACCCAGACCCCCTTCAAGTTAAATTTGTACATTTTTATATAGTATATTGACCCGGCTGAAGGCTGATTTTTTCTAATGTACAGGCCGCCATCGTTCGCCCAGAAAAAAATTAGCACCTCATTGGCGTGAAGCGTATCATTAGCGCCAAACTAATGAGGTGAAACGCATTAAACTCTCTAAACCAATAGAGCGAAACAGGGAAGGTCCAAAAAGACTCCTCCCAAGACCAAATAGGGTTATATCATGTCAAGCGTATTATTATCGCCAAATTAATGGAGTGAAACGTCTTAAACTCTCTAAACCAATAGAGCGAAACAGGGAAGGTCCAAAAAGACTCCTCCCAGGACCAAATAGTGTTATATCATGTCAAGCGTATTATTATCGCCAAATTAAGGGAGTGAAACGTCTTAAACTCTCTAATCTAATGGAGCGAATAGGGAAGTTTAAAAAAAGACTCCCCCTGGACCAAATAGGGTTATATCATGTCAAGCGTATTATTAGCGCCAAACTAATGGGGTAAAACGTCTTAAACTCTCTAAACTAATGGAGCGAAAGAGGCAAGGTTAAAAAAAAGACTCTCCCCGGACCAAATAGGGTTATATCATGCCATACCCAGCTCTTGTACAGTCGGCCAAATAAGTGATATCGCGGTACCAAGTATATTTCGATCAATAATTGGTATCAGCACTATCTAAGCATTAATTCATTGTTTCGAGTGAGATATACAAACATGTTCTTAGCTTTACACACCCTATTTAACATCTGACAGACATTAATGTAGCATACGGTGAGCAAGACGAAGTACAAATGAGTAATGCCCTCAATATGTTTTGCATCAGTTTTTACAACAGAAGACCTCAGTGATATCCCTACAGCATCGCCGATTCAGATTGATAATTCTGATGTTCTAAGCAATATCACCATTACAGAGAGAGAAGTATTGAAATGTTTAGATAAACTCAAGGTAAATAAAACGCCTGGACCTGATACAATCTCACCTAGAGTTTCAAAGGAAGCTAAGGATGAGCTCTCCAAACCACTGATATTGCTATTCAATAAATCCTTGCAGTCTGGAACTATGCCTGATCAATGGAAGCTAGCCAACGTAACACCGATTTAAAAAAAAAGGCAGCAAATCCCTACCCAGTAACTATCGTCCAATTAGCTTAACCTCAGTTGTAGGTAAAATGCTAGAAACACTCATAAGAGACAGACTCGTAAATCACTTGGAGGAAAATGGCATACTTGAAGATACTCAACACGGCTTTCTTAACAAACGCTCCTGCTTGACTTCTTTCACGATATCGTCAACCTCTATGATGAGAGTATAGCTGTAGATATTATATACCTTGATTTTCAAAATACCTTTGACAAAGTTCCCCACAAACTTTTACTGCTAAAACTAAAAGCGCATGGAATACAAGACGGCGTGTTGAAATGGAGAGAAAATTGGCTCCGCGACAGAAAGAAAGGAGTAGTCATAAACGGTACGGCAACTAAATGGACCAATGTAAGTAGCGGGGTACCCCATGGATCGGTACTAGGCCCAATTCGCTTTCTAATTTACATCATCAACATAGATGACGGTCTCACCTGTACAATCTCAAAGTTGCTGACGATACAAAAATTGCAAATAGCGTGCTCTCAAAAGAACAAGTTGACAATATGCAATACAATCTAGATAAGTTGTCATGTTGGACCCAAATTTGGCAAATGAATTTTAATGTGGATAAATGTAAAGTAATACATATCGGATACCAAAATGAGAAAGAAAACTAGTCGATGAATGGCACTCAGCTTAAGATTGTAGACAGAGAACCCGATCAGGGAGTAACAATATCGAGTAACCTAAAACCGAGTCAACAATGTTCAGAAGTTGTTAAGAAGGCAAAAACAATAATTGGCTTTATAGGCAGGTCATTTGAGCATAAATCCAACAAAGTTATCCTAACTCTTTACAATTCCTTAGTCCGCCCTTTTCTGGAATACTGCGTTCAATTCTAGTGCCCTTATTACCAAAAAGATATAGACAAGATAGAACAAGTTCAACGTAGAGTTACCAAAATGATACCTAGCCGAAAGAACAAACCATACGTGGAGCGTCTTAGAGAATTAAATCTATTTCCTTTAACCCAACGCAGTTTAAGAGGCGACTTAATTCAAGTGTTCAAAATCATCAAAGGCATCGACACTATGAACTGTAGTAAGTACTTCACTATCGACCAATTTAATTGCACGCGGGGAAATGGTTGCAAAATTATTGGTAAATCTTTTATCTCTCACGAATCTAAGAATTTCTTCTTCAATCGAGTTGTCAACTTGTGGAATGGGCTTCCCCGAGACGTTATAGACTGCAGCACCATTAATTATTTTAAACTTCGCCTAGACAAATATCTTGCATCAAATCCGCGACTGACTGCGTTTGTAAATGAATAACTTTATTATTTTCCTCCGTCAGATTCATCAAGGATTATTGTGTATATACTGTACAGTATATCACTAAGACGTTACTCTCTTTATTGTGTATATACTGTACAGTATATCACTAAGACGTTACTCTCTTTATTGTGTATATACTGTACAGTATATCACTAAGACGTTACTCTCTTATTGTGTATATACTGTACAGTATATTACTAAGACGTTACTCTCTTATTGCGTATATACTGTACAGTATATTACTAAGACGTTACTCTCTTTATTATTGTGTATATACTGTACAGTATATCACTAAGACGTTACTCTCTTTATTATTGTGTATATACTGTACAGTATATCACTAAGACGTTACTCTCTTTATTATTGTGTATATACTGTACAGTATATCACTAAGATGTTACTCTCTTTTGTGTATATACTGTACAGTATATCACTATGACGTTAGTCTCTTTATTATTGTGTATATACTGTACAGTATATCACTAAGACGTTACTCTCTTTTTCCCAGATATACAAAAGATCACTTATAACTGTGTTATGTTACTAACCCATCTAACTAACTTCCTAATCCTGCCACGGACATTAGTTCCAGGGTAGTAGTTCCCTTTCCAATTTTCCCTTACCCACTCTAAACCATTGTTTGGACACTTGATCCTCAGTTTTTGGAGGACAAGCAGCCTAGAAGGGTAACTAGATCTGTTGCTGCTTGATTTCCTTTGTACGCCTTTGTACTCCTTTGAGATACGATTATGCCAACTGTACCAGGTTTACGTGTTGGTAACTGTACCTTGGTTGACAATTATGGATATGAAAAGGGTAATTAAAGTGCCCATAATACTATATCCTTTTAACTCTATTTGGTAGGAGGTGGAGCTTGTTGGACCTCCCCTGTTTTACTCCATTAATTTGGTGATTTTAAAGAAGGTTTCACCCCATTAGTTTAGCGATAAGACGCTTCAACCCCTTCAGGTGTCGATTTGTTTTGTATGGGCGAATAATAGCGAGTTTGTAACTTAGAAAAAATTAGCCTCCGACTGAGAAATATTTCTATCGAAAAATTTACAAGTTTAGGTATACGTATGTCTGGGTGGGCATTATTTAGTGCGAAAGAAGTCTGGGAAGGCGTTTTTCGTTAGCCTCGGGGACAAACTAAAACATATTGCAAAAAAATGGCAATAGTAAATACAAAATAAATAAACATAATATGGTATAAACAATAAGACGTCGGACCAGATAGTGTTAGAGTTATATTGGTGTTAATAAACCCATTTAATAAAAGGATATAAAGGTAAATCACCATCAATGTACCCTGTGATTATTATATACCACTGTCATGCCCTATGTATATCATCTATTATTACATTGCAGTTAATTACTGTCTGTTATATGTTCTTGTTAATGATGATGGTTAAGGGGAGACTGGCCGTTTGTTTGGCATATTAATTCATTTATTCATAAATTTGTTTAGTTTCCTTCCTAGACCTCCATCAAGCTTCGAAGAACACCCCCTAGACCCCCCTTCAAGATAAATGTGTACATTATTCGTTAGAAAAAATTCCCGGCCGAAGGCCGGTTCCTCTTAAAATTACAGGCTCGCTATCGCTCGCCAGGAAATAATTGACACCTAAATGGCACGAAAGGTCTTAAAATTGACAACGAAATGGAGCGAAAGGTGTTAAAATCGCCAAACTAATGGGTCGAACGTCTTATAATCTCAAAACTAGTGGGGCTAAACATTGGGGAGAAGGGGGTCCAGAAAAACGGTCTGCCTCCCCTTAACACTATCCGGAGTAACGTTTTGGGGTTATCATGGTTTTGTGTAGTTACTACTAAGGGTTTTGATTACTTTTGCCATTTTCGAGCTATGTGTTTTATTCTGCCCCGAAGACAACACAAGCTCCCCCTTTAAGCTAAATATGTGTACATGTTTTTCAGGAAGAATTGCAGCCTAGCTATTGCACACCCATAAACTTTGACAGCTGAATGGGGTGAAATGTTTTATAATAGCCAAACAAATGACATGAAACGAAATATTATCTCCAAACTAATGGAGAGAAACAGGAAGGGTTCAAAACGAACTGCCTCACACCAGTTATGGTTAACATTAATTTTGTTGTGTTCCGAGTGTCTTGATCAGGATAATTTGTAACATTGTACGTTATATAAAACAAAATGGCATATTATATTGGCTTAAAGTACTGAGGGTAGTACAATATTGTACCGCCCGGGATCTAATCGGGTTAAAGAAACAAGGGTGGAGAGAGAGAGAGAGAGTGTGTGTGTGTGTGTGTGTGTGTGTGTGTGAATGAGTGAGAGTGAGAATGAGAGAGAGAGATATATTGTGTGCTTGTTTGTTTTTTCTATGTGGATGAGGGAGACAAAAGGCATAACTGCTTGCGACGAGTGCCTCCCCCAGAGCTGAAAGAGTGACAGGGCAAAAATCAAGAAATTTTCGAGCCAAAATGCCTGGACACACGGAGTTTGAAGCAATTTAAGTCATAAGATGAGGGGAAGATGGATTCAGGGAGAGAGAGTTCCAGAGCTCAGCTGTTGAATAGAAGAAAGATTGGAAATATCGTTTCACTCTTGGATTGGAGAGTTACACAGAGTAGGGGTGGGATTGTGTTGCAAGACAGGTGCTACGTACTCTACGTAGAGGAGGTGGTATACACTGAGAGAGAGCTCTGAGGAACACTGATTATTGTAATAGCGAGAGAGATGTAACATTGCGGCGAAGAGAGAGAGATTGCAAAGAGTCGGTGAGTGGACGTGAGTTAATTAGAAGCAAGTGTTTTTTTTTACTATTTTGTCAAGAAGTGCTGTGTGAGAGGATCCTCCCAACATAAGCGAACAACCAATACGCAATACATGGACGCACTGTGCAGCCCCTGTACAGAGCAAGAATGTGTGCAGGGGTAAAGAACCCCAGGAGGCAGTTGAGCACACCCAGCTTCTGGGAAGCTGTTTTAGCAAGGGTGGTAATATGGTCTTTCCAAGTGAGATCAGGAGAAAAAGAGACACCTAGAATACTGAGAGAAGATGAAGGGTTGAATACTATCTGGTCCGACGTCTTGGGGTTTATTATGATATTTTGTTTAATCACTATTGAGAATTATGCTGGATTTTGCCATTTTCGAGCACAAAAATGCCTGCTCAGACTTCCTTCAAAGTAAAACTTGCCCACCCAGACCCCCTTCAAGCTAAATTTCTATAAATTTTCATTAAATAATGTCCCGGCCGAAGGCATATTTTTCTAAGATAGAGGCTCGCTATCGACATCTGATTGGGTAAATAATATCGCCAAACTAATGGGGTGAATCGTCTAATATGTCCAAATTAATGGAGCGAAACAGGGGAGGTCTAAAAAGGCCTCCCTCGGGCCAATTAGGCGTAAGGTTGTGGCGACCCCATCGCCCGTCACTTTGTGGCGCAGATTGCCCCTGGAGGTTGGGACTGGGAATTCCACCTCCAGAATTGTTAGGAGGAGGCTGTAGGCACCAGCCGAACAGGGTGGTACTCCTGGGGAGTGCTAGGTGGTTGATAAGGACAGTTGGAACTCCTGTTTCACCACTTGGCCTCACTAGCTGATCCTTTCTGTGCCTCATCAATATTGAGAGGACACCAGCCTGCCCTCCAAAACACCTCCTATTGTTACATTATACTACAAACACCTTACACACTACACTACCTCTCTTTGCAAAATATATTAGGCAACCATGACCCGCCTCGGAGTCCCCGGGGGGGGGGGGGAGGGGGTAGAATTGCCCCCAATGGACTGACCCCTGGCAATGACTCCATAAAATGCACATCAAATGCACTTCTACTCTTACTATTCACTTCAGCAACATTCGTGGCCTATCCTCTAACTTACACTCTTGGAAGACGACCTCTCCTCTGCAAACCCTGATCTTCTCTTTCTCACCGAAACTCAGGTGTTTCGGACTACTTACAGCAAACCCTTCTCTGCATCCTCTTACTATCTCTATCCTCAGTTCAAGCCAAAGGTGGATGTTGCGTATATGTGCGCAAACAATCTCGCTTTCTCTCGTGTTCCCAACTTTGACTCTTTTGAATTCTCCACTCTCTGGCTAAAGCTTTCTTGTCATTCTCAAACTAAATATTTATGTGCTGTTTATCTCCCCTCATTCTACTGACTATCCAAAATTCTTTGACTATCTAACTTCTGAAGTGGAACACATTCTATCTGTCTCTCCTTTTGCAGAAATCTCCATCCTAGGAGATTTCAACGCTCACCACCGCCAATGGCTCTCCTCTCTTTCCACTGACCAACCTAGTGAACAAGCGTACGTCTTTTCTATTCTAAATGACCTAGAGCAGTTAGTCCAGCAACCCACTTGTATCCCGGATCGCTTCAGATATCTGCCCAACATTCTTGACTTATTTCTAACTTCTAACCCTTCTACTTATATTATAAATCTTTTCTCTCCTTTGGGCTGTTCCATCCATAAACTTATTTCTGTCACCTGTCCTATCTCTTTGGTACGGCCACCCGATCCTCCCAGCCGGCAGCGCTTGTGGCACTTAGGCGCTGCCGACAGGGATGCTCTTCGGCAGTACTTCTTTGATTTCCCATGGAATGACTTCTGCTTCCGTGGCCGGGGACCCTCGGAGAGTGCTGAACGCATTACCGAGGTAATCATATCGGGCATGGAAGCATACATTCTATTTTCTTTTTCTCAGTCTAATGCAAATAATCTTGATTTACTCACGCTTGTTCCACGGCTGTCCGCAACAAGGAGGAAGCATTCAAACGGTACCCACGCCTTAAAACTCAAGAATCTCATTCTTTCTTTGTTTCTGCCCGGAATCAAGCCAAATCTGTTCTTCGACTTGCCAAACACTCTTCCATCAATAATAAATGCACTGAACTATCCCAAGCTTTCTGGCATCTAGCCTAAAACCTCTCCAACAATTTTTCTTCCACATCTTTGCCTCTCATTTTCCATTCTGATGGCACAACCATCACTTCTTCCTCTGACAATGATGAACTCTTCGCTCAAACTTTTTCTAGAAACTCCACCTTGGATGATTCCGGTGTTATTCCTCCCACTCCACCCCCTCTCTCCTACTTATGCCTAATATCCTAATCTCTTCTAAAGATGTCTTTTCTACCCTATCTGGGCTTAATACTAAGAAGGCGTACGGTCTGGACGGTGTTCCTCCTGTTGTATTAAAACACTGTGCTTCCGTGCTGACTCCCTGCCTAGGCAAACTCTTTCGTATCTGTCTCTCCTCTAATGTCTTCTCTTCTTGCTGGAAGATTGCTCTCATTCAACCTGTCCCAAAGAAGGTTGACCGCTTTCAACCCTCCAACTATCGCTTAATTACTCTTATCTCTTGCATCTCTAAAGTTTTTGAAAATATTCTTCCTTTCAAATTTCTTAAGCATTTATCTTCTCATAATCTACTCTCAGATCGCCAGTATGGCATCCTTAAGGGTCGCTCTACTGGTGATCTTCTTTCATATCTTACTAACTCTTGGTCATCCTCCTTTCGGGACTTCGGTGAGACCTTTTCTATTGCACTAGATATATCGAAGGCCTTCGATAAAGTCTGGCATAAATCTTTAATTTCTAAACTACCTTCCTTCGGTTTCTATCCCTCCATCTGTGCCTTTGTCTTTAATTTCCTTCCCGGCCGTTCCATGTCTGCAGTTGTGGACGGCCATCACTCACTTCCTAATTCTATCAACTGCGGTGTTCCTCAGGGCTCTGTCCTATCTCCTATTCTCTTTCTAATTTTCATATAATTATGATCTTCTCAACTGTACCTCAAGTCCCATCCATTCATGCGCAGATGACACTTCTCAATTAGTTTTCCAGAATGCCTCAGCCAGCAATCCCTCAAAAACAAACGTAACTCTTATCTTCTGATCTAACTACTATTTCCAATTGGGGCAGAGAAAACATTTTTACTTTTAATACTTCCAAAGCCCAATTTCTTCATCTTACTACCCGTATGGAACTCTTAGAGGACTATCCCTTACACTTCAACAATACAAAAATCAATCTTTCATTTTCTCTCATTATTATCGGTGTCTCTTTGTCTTCTGCTCTCTCTTGGAAGGACCATATTACCAGTCTTGCTAAGGAAGCCTCCCAGAAGCTGGGTGTGCTGAACCGCCTCAAGGGGTTCTTTACCCCTGCACAGCTTTTTGCTCTGTACAGGGGCACAGTGCGTCCTTGTATTGAGTATTGTTCACATGTGTGGGGAGGATTCTCTCACACTACACTGTTAGACAAAGTAGAAAGGAAAGCGTTTCTGATCATTAACTCCCGTCCACTCACCAACTCTCTGCAATCTCTCTCTCTCTCCGCCGCAACGTTGCATCTCTCTCGCTATTCTATCTCTACTACAATAATCAGTGTTCCTGAAAGCTTTCTCAGTGTATAGTATATCACCTCCTCTACATAGAGTACTTAGTACCCGTCATGCAACACAATCCCACCCCTACTCTGTGCAACTCTCCTACTGAAGAGTGAAGCATTATTCTCAGTCCTTCTTCTATTCATCTGCTGAGGTCTGGAACTCTCTCCCAGAATCAGTCTTTCCCTCTTCCTATGACTTAAATTGCTTCAAACTCTGTGTGTCCAGACATTTTGGCTCGAACGTCCCTTGATTTTGGCCCTGTCACTCTTTCAACTATGGGGGAGGCAGTTCTGCCTTTTGTCTCCCTCACTCACAAATAAGAAACAAAATAGGGTTAAGAAGTGTGTGTGGTTACTTGTAGAGAGAGACAGACGAATGAGGAAGTACAGTACTACGAGATCGATATGATTTGAATGTGGATGTGCACAAAAATGTATTGGTTCATGTTACAATAGTAGACATGTTTAACATGCCTTTAAATCAGCGTACGTTACAATTATGAATATTATTGATTACCAATATTATAATGCAATATAGTAAAAGTTCACATTTCGAGGTTCGGACTTATAGAGTATATGGTTAATGTGATAATAACTAAAAGAGTGTAAGAGAGTGAAGTGGAAGGGCAGAGAGGGAAATCCCAGACCGAGAGTTAGGTGGAGGGATGGAGTTGAGAGGTATATCAGTGAAAGTGGTGATGGGTGGAAGGAGGGGCACCAGTCGACGTTTTCACAGAGAGGTATAGAAGTGATTCATTCATGTCCACCTCCTCGGGGACCATGGCATATGGCAATAGATAGACAGATAACCTACAGTTGTAGTAGTTTTATAGTATTCTGGTTAACCGTTTCAAGATACTATTGCGCTTTTCTTTAATGTTTTCTGGGTATTGTTAGACGATATTATTTAGATTTGTAAAGGTATTATTGATGTTAGAGGGTTAATTGAAATAATCTTTACCCTTTTAATTCCTACAGCTCCTTTCTAAGCTGAATAAAATCGTCTAATAATAGCCAGAAATAAACTGTCAAAATGTTCCATAATATTCAAAGGGTTAGCATTAGACGATTCTATTCACCTTAGGAAGACCTTTTTGGGATATAACCAGTAATCTAAGTACATTACCCCTCCAATTCCCACAGATCCTTTCTAGACGAATTACAACATAATTAATTACCAGGAAAAATCCGATTGAAAGAAATAAACAAAATATCACATCAAATATATGCCAGAAAAAACAAATCCGATTGAGGGAATATAACCAAAGATCAAATACAATTATTGCCAAAAAAATTATCCGTTCGAAAGAGCTAAACCATAGAATCGCAACCCTCCATCGGCTGTTGTTCACGACGAAGTGCAGGAGTAAGCCAAGTTGACAACAAGTAGATACAAAGTTTAACAATATAACAACTGATAACTGTGGTTCTGGCATCGTTCATGGCGTACCAGAAGGGTTTAGTCTCTATGATATCAAAGTATTCCAAAGGACAGAGTACCAGCGCATAGAACAATAGACTTATAGCCCACTGACAGCTGAAGACACTCAACCCAGAGGCTAAATACAGTATATGAGCATCATTGGAACATGTTACCAAAGGGTGTTAAAGGCACAACAAATAATGCCTGTAACAAAAAACAAACCCTGAGTCATATATATCATAATGAGCCTGGTTTTCAGGGCATATTTCAATTCCGTGAGACTCTCGATACCAGTAGACTTTGTCAAGATGTCATCAAAGCTCGGTATATCACTTCCAGAGAGGTGTTTGATCATGATAAAGACAGAACCAATTAATTTTTCAAACTCGGCAGGGTCTATGTTAACTCTCAGAATTTTCTCAACGGGAACGCCACTTTTAACCATCATAGCAAGTCCCCCGGTGATGCCCTCGGGTACCTCATGGATAAAAGATGCCTGTAGGTAGATACTGCCACTCAGATCTACAACCCACAATACAAAAGCCAAAAAGCCAAGCAATGCGACAAAAACTTACCTTGCAGTCCCCATATGGCTTTTGGAGTTAGCTTTTTCGCTGTCAGATAGTGAGATCGCGGTTTTGCCGTGGTACAATGTTATGTTATCAGAAACAATGCTAGATTTTCGGTGGAAGTCCATACGGAGCAGCAGTAATATGTAATATAGCTGTTAACTAACACCGTTTAGGAGTACTTAAAATGCGCCCTTTCCTAACGTGACTGATCTCTACCTCTGCCAAAAAAAAAATAAAAAAAAATTACGAAATTTAGTGAGAATTTGAAGCATAATAATAATAATAATAATAATAATAATAATATTTATTCAGTTAGCATTTTACAGTGTTGGTACCACATAACATGTTACAAATATGACGTATACCAGCCTTGCATGATTCCAACTAAGGATAGCACAATAAGGCCGTTAGGCGTATTTCAATTGGGGTTCTTGTGGGATAAGGTTAGCTGGGGAAAAAGGGGAGGATAAAAGAAGTAGATACTTTAAATAAAGTATTTCTAGTTATCATCAATACAAATTAAATCACTTTTTCCTTAGTTGATTATTTATGAAAACATTGCTTAGTTAGTTTTATTTTATGTGTATTCAACTAATACATGTCTAATAATACAAAGAAAAGATAAATTGAAGGTTTAAGCAACCATAAAAGCTATACACTTTATTTTAGTCACCCTAAATTTAATGTTTTCTGTTATTTAGTTTGAGAAAGAAAATTATTTTTAACGTTAACTACACTATTTATTGACCACTCATTACTTACAACACTTGCATGTACATCATTTCCATACATTTACTCACACACTTACACTAAATTTGCACAACTTGACCCTTTCAGTATTGCAGGACGCTTTCCCTTATATTTTCTGCCAAATTAGGCCTATTAGACGATTGTTTGTAGCCTAATCTAGGAAGAATTTCAAGTACTCAAAGGTGTATAAGAACTAGGCCAATCTCGACTAACTCATTAGCTCCCATAAGTTTTTCCTTGTATTTATGTATGAATATACACAGGCACATACCCCATAGCTGGTGGTGGCCAACTCGAGACAGAACCCGAATCAGGACAACACAACACAACACGCACACAATAAACTCACACACATCTATGTCATCCAGGACTCGCAGGGGTGTAAAAAGTACTTGATAAATTTACTCAAGTTCAAGTAAAATGATGTACTCAAAAAGTTACTCAGGTAAAAGTAAAAGTACCCAACTAGAAAGTTACTTGAGTTAAAGTAAACAAGTATCTACTGAATGAATTGCTCAAGTACCAAAAGTAAAAAGTATTTCCCCAATTGTTTAAGATACATACGAGATACCTGTTCATATATATATATATACAGTATATATATATATATACAGTATATATATATATACAGTATATATATATATATATATATATATATATATATATATATATATATAAAATTAACACCTAGTTCTTAACATTAATCCTCCATTACAAACCCCAATGGAAGGAATAACATAACTTGTATTTTCTTATATACTGTAATTATCTTCTTTGTATCAAGAATGCACAACACTTATGTTATTTTTTTCTGCATGAGTTATTTTTGTATAGCTAATGCTCGTTTTATGTTTACGGTTGTCTTTGTTATATGAAATCGGGGAAAAAAATATTTCAGAATCGATGAGTGTCTAATGAAATAGCAATGCTGAGTTGATCATGGGTGGAAAGGGTGAGGTGTGAAACCTGTGGGATTAGGTGGGACAATGGGATAGTCATAATAATAATAATAATAATAATAATAATAATTAAAGATTCAAGCAACGTTGTGCGGGGTTCGAGCGGGGTTGCACGCAGGGTATTGTGTTTGATACAAGGGCTGTGTCACATATATCAAAATATCATGTATCTTATCGGGCATGGAGAAAGTACAGAAGGAATATAGTGTAGCCATTTTGGCTATGGCCACTTAGACCATTAAGGAGTGTGACCATTTTGGTTAAAGCTATTAATCCTGTATGAGTAGGCATAATTGCCCGGAATTGCCTTCATTCCCTGCTCATTTTCATGCAAAAGCCAGAGCGTAATACAATTATGTTTTCGTGAAAGTACGGTAATAGCTTTCAAATTACTCCTGAATCATCCCTGTACGACGTCTGGTTTTCTTGTAATGATCTTGCAAACGAAGGGCAAAATTGCAAAAAATTACCAAATCCAATAGGCGAAATCTCTAAAAATTACCAATTATTTTCTGTTTTTGCTATGTGTGACGCTGCACATAAGTGAGCTCTCTCTCACACAAACCTCAGTGTCGTGGCGGAGCCTGTAGGCTCCGGCTGACGTCCATCCATGCTGCTTGCAAAAGCTGGACTGGCTCACAGGCAGTGGCGTAGCTAAGGGGGGGGGGGGGGGGGAGGGGGCTGTTTGAAATCGCCCCCTTGGCCCCCAAGAGAAGGGGGCCCCCAAATGGATCTGAAAATAATATTAATTATACTAATAGTATATACTGTATATATAAGTAATATTAATAATGAGTAAAATAAACACCATGTGTGTTTTCTGATTTAACCTCTTTATTTTCTTCTATCCTGTGACATCATGGGTATTTAAAATTAGAAAAATAACGATCACTCCATCAGACTCAGTATTGATTTGGCGGTGCAAGGGGAAACATCGTCGCTCTCGCTCCTAGCCTCCTACCTGCCACTTGAATAGGACACATTGCCTATAGGTAGGCCTGATGATTATACTTTTCTTTTTCTTTTTTTTTATACACTATATACATTACAAAATAGCACTATTGAGTTTGGCAGTTGGTTAATATACTGTGTTTTTCGTAAGCATGTGTAAAGGAATAATAAGATATAGCTTAATTTGACAACAAGAAACATGGTGATTGTTAGTAAGTTGAGTGTATAATCGAAGATTAGGCCTACATACAATTATATATAAATATATGAACCAAAAATTTCGGTAATATTTTCTATTTCGTGAACTGTAATGGTCAAATCAATAGCTATATTTCATAGATAACCTATATACTTAACCTTGTGAGAAAGTTGAGTGGTATCGAAGATATTTGTAGAGTAGGCTAAACTTCTAAAGTGCTAAATTTTTAGGCCTTGAAATTTGTAGGCCTATGTTTTGGTCTCATATTTCTTTATCGAACTGTAGGGGGCCTAACATAGCCTATACAATGTTTATGGTCTTACTAAACCTTAGCTTTATCGTGAAAAAGATGCATAGTCGTTTAATATTAGTCAATTAAGTATGGGTGCAATACATCAGCTAAAATAGAGCATAGCGAGGCAACATTAATGGTGTAGAGTGTAGGCTACCTTGGTTAGGCTATGAACACTATGACTCATTCTTTCAAATTTAGACTCTGGAGCACTTTTATTTATGCTACCATACGCCTTCCATATATAGGCTATGGTGGCTGTACATATCAAGCCCAGGAACTGTGAAATAAGAAGGAACACAGTTGTGAGCATTGAATACTCGTTTGTAGGTTAATCTATCCCTTTGGCTGGTTCAGGGTCAGGTGCAAACGTTGGTAAGCTTTCTAACAAGTTACTGGGGTTCTCAAGAAGAGGCCCCCAGTATTGAGATTTGAGGTAATGCATAGCTTGATTAGGCCTACCAATGACGCCTATTTTAACTCCCTAACGCCAGTGGTGGGGTTGAAATAACATTTTAATGTTATCACGTTTCATGTACATTATTATTTTTTATTATTTTATTAGTATTATATTTTATATTCTTATTTCAGACATGCCTAATGAACGACAAAGAGAAAGAGTTCATCAAAGTGGTATATGTTTTACAGTATTGTACCATCCATTGTACATGTATTCCTAATCCATTAGATAACGGTGATATAATAATTAATTGTATATTAAATTATTACCAGTACCCCACTATTGAGTCATGGATATCGTCAAAATGCACCTAGGTAGCATTATTATTCTAAAATTTTCTCGAGGGGGGCTTACAGCGCCCCCCCGAACCCCCCAGCTGATTAGGATCGCTTCGCTCGCCACCCTCACCCCCTTCTATAATAAGCAAACCATGGAGGGGGCCCCTCCAGGCACCAAGCCCCCTGTGCCTCCAAATCTCTAGCTACGCCCCTGCTCACAGGCTACAAAATATCCGGAAAATCGTCTCCGTCATATGAGGGGCCCCGTGGGAATTGGGTTAAGAAGTGTGCTTCTTATGATTATTTGATAGGGTAACCATAAGGGTAATGGTGTGTGGCCTTTTTTCTGTACAGAAGCTTGGCCTTTTGGGTTGGGGCTTTTTAGGAATGTGACCTTTTTGGTTAGCCATTGAGAAACTACAGAGGTACAAATTATTATAAGCAACCTCATGTTAAAAATATTTTATATATTTTTGTTTAGCTTTACTTGGCATTCCTCTTCCTCTATGTATCTAGCAATTTAACCCCCTCAAACTCCTTATGACGCGATGGTGTGGTAATTACACCAGGCCAAAAAGCTCTAAAAGACGATCGAGTGATAACTCAAGCGAGCTTGAAATACGCAGGCGTTTCGTTCGTGGTCACCCCTTCGAGGATCAAGGTGTCCGGCAATATATACCGGTAGGCTATAGATAAATTCATTTTTGGGCTATTTCTTCCATTTTATTTATCCAGTTAAAGTGCTTGATTGATTGTTGTGCTATTGTAGTTAGTATTTTTTTTTTTATTTTATTTTTTTTTTTAAGAGACAATGAACGGAGGAAGGAAAAACACAGATAAAACAAAAAGGTCCATGTGCCTAAAGGCATCCTCCATTCATAAAATGTTTGTAACAACTGGATTTAAACATTTGTAGATTGTAAGTTTGTGGAAAGCAATTCGAGGGAAGTGAATTCCAAAGAGTAGTAGTTCTGGGGATAAATGAATTCTGATAAGCAGAAGTTCTGCATTGTGGAGGAGAAAGTGTAATTTGGTGTAATTTTACATATTTCAGCTAAATCTGAAGAGCACATGCAATTTATTTGTGCATGTTCAGTAAGTATTGCTGGGGAAAGGGTTAACGTATTCATCTTTTGGGGTATTTATTCTATGTTTTTATCCTGTTTCTGTGATTGATTGATTTTTGTGCTAATGTAGTTGGTATTTGGTATAATTTTACATATTTTTAGATAAATCAGAAGAGCATATGCAATATATTTGGGAATTTTCAGTCAGTATTGCTGGGGAAACGGTTAACATACAGTATTCATCATAGGAAGGGAAGAGGATGTGTAGCTCAGATCTTTTCCCTGAAATATGTTGTGGATAAATATCTTGAGAAGGGACAAAAGTTGTATGCTGCCTTCATGGACTTGGAGAAGGCCTATGACAGAGTTGATAGAGAAGGTACCGGTATGTAGAAAGTACTTGGAATATACGGAGCAGATAGCAAGTTGCTTAAAGCAGTGAAAAGCATGTATGAGGGTGCAAAGGTGTCAGTATGTGTTGAGAATGAACAGAGCGAGTTCTCTGATCTGAATTTTGGGTTAAAGAAAGGGTGTGTGATGTCCCCGTGGTTGTTCAATATATACTGTATATGGATGGAGGCATAAAAGAAATGCAAGGATGAGCAGTGGATGTTGGTGTACCACTAATAAGGGAAGGCAACGAGTGGAATGACAGAGTTGATAGAGAAGGTATGTGGAAAGTACTGAGAATATACGGAGTAGATGGCAAGTTGCTGAAAGCAGTGAAGAGTATGTATGAGAGTGCAAAGGTATCAGTACGTGTGGAGAATGAACAGAGGAAGTTCTTTGATCTGAATGTTTGGTAAAGCAAGGGTGTGTGATGTCCCGATGGTTGTTCTATATATACAGTATATGGATGGAGTCATAAAGAAATACAAGGAAGAGCAGTGGATGTTGGTGTATCGCTGATAAGGGAAGGAAGCATATACGGAGCAGATGGTAAGTTGCTGAAAGCAGTTGTTGTTGTTGTTATTGTTCCCTAGGCAGCCTGGCTGAACAGCCCCGGCTGAAAGTAGTGTGGAGTATATAATTATGAGGGTGCAAAGGCATCAGTATGTGTGGAGAATGAACAGAGCTACTTCTTTGATCTGAATGTTGGGTTAAAGCAAGGGTATATGATGTCCCCATGGATGTTAAATATATACCGGTATATATATATATCTTATGCAATAAAGTCACAGCAACACGTGTCTGTCTGACCTCCCCTGAAGATGTAATAATACACGAAAGCGCTTGGGACTCCGTGTTTTTCTTCTTTCCTTGTGGATTTTCCTGCATACTGTATGTATATATATATATATATATATATATATATATATATATATATATATATATATATATATATATGGATGGAGTCATAAACAAAATTCAAGGAAGAGCAGTGGATGTTTGTGTACTGCTGTTTGCTGATGATATGAATGGGAGTAGCAGGGTCTGGTAAATATGTTTGGAACAGTGTGCGAAAAATGGAATCTGAAGGTAAATGCGGGGAAGAGCAAGGTTATGGTCTTCAAAAGGGGTGAAGCCACAGAGTTTGAGGTGAAGTTGAACAGTCAGGCTATGGAGATTGTCAGCTCATTTAAGTATCTTGGCAGTGTACAGAGTAAAGATGGGAGTATGGATGAAGAAGTGTGGGAGAGGGTGCAACAGGGGAAGAGGGTTGTAGGAATGCTGAAAGAAGTAACAAGAAATAGGGTGGTCAGCATGGAACTGAAGAAGTCCTTGCATGACAGTGTGGTAATCCTGATACTGACTTACGGAAGCGAAGCATGGACTTTGTTGGAGAGATTCAAACCAAGAGTGAAAGGGATGGAAATGAGTTACTTGAGAAGTGTGTGCAGAGTTACATGGAGGGATTGACAGACGAATGAGGAAGTACGAGAGAGGTGTGGTGTGAATGTACTGGAAAGTGCGAAAAAGAACACCTTGAGATAGTTCGGCCATGTGGAACGTATGGGAAGCGAGAGAATGACTAAGAGTGTACAAGTGAAATGGAAGGACAGAGGGCGACATAAATCGAGAGAGAGGTGGAAGGATGGAGTTAAAAAGTATATGCGTGAAAGCGGTGCTGGATGGGAGGAGGGGCGTCGACTGACTGGGGACAGAGATGCATAGTGGCTTTTCGTTCGTGGCCACCCCTTCAGGCATCAAGGCGTCCGTCAATAGATAGGTAGATAAATTCATCTTTAGGGCTATTTCTTACATTTTATTTATCCTGTTAGTGTACTTTATTTATTTTTGTGCTAATGTAGTTGGTAATTGGTGTCATTTTACATATTTCAGATAGAGGTTGTCAACAGAATAACAAATGATGAGCTGAGGAGACGTTTAGGTATAAAGAGTATTAGCGAGGAGATGCGTACAAGTAAACTGGAATGGTATGGACATGTGGAGAGAATGGATGAACAAAATTGGGTGAAAAGATGCAGGTCTGCGATTGTGGAGGGAGCTGCACCAAGGGGTGGACCGAGGAAGACCTGGGATCGGACTATACATACCGATCTCAAATCCAAAAACTTGACACGTGAAGCATCCCTTAACAGGGTTGCCTGGAACGCCGCCATTAAGACAAGAGACTGAAACTGCACATCTGTGTGGAGCACTCGGTCTTAAAATGTTATGTATGTATGTATGTATGTATAAATCTGAAGAGGACATGCAATCTATTTAGGCATTTTCAGTCAGTATTGCTGGGTAAAGGGTTAACATATTAATCTTTTGGAGTATTTCTTCCATTTATTTATCCTCTTAGTGTGTTTTATTGATTTCAGTGCTACTGTAGTTGGTATTTGGTGTAATTTTACATATTTTAGATAAATCTGAAGAGAACATGCAATATATTTGGGCATTTTCAGTCAGTATTGCTGGGGAAACGTTTAGCATACTGTAGTCATCTTAGGAAGGGAAGAGGATGCGTAGCTCAGATTTTTGCCCTGAAATTTGTTGTGGAGAAATATCTGGAGAAGCGACAAAAGTTGTATGATGCATTTATGGACTTGGAGAAGGCCTATGACAGAATTGATAGAGAAGGTATGTGGAAAGTACCGGTACTGAGAATATACAGAGTTGATGGCAAGTTGCTGAAAGCAGTGAAGAGCATGTATAAGGGTGCAAAGGTGTCAGTATGTGTGGATAATTAACAGAGCGAGTTCTTTGATCTGAATGTTGGGTTAAAGCAAGGGTGTGTGTGATGTCCCCATGGTTGTTCAATATATACCGGTACAGTATATGGATGGAGTCATGAAAGAAATACAAAGGAAGAGCAGCGGATGTTGGTGTACCGCTTTTTTAGGCTATAGCCTATAGGTAAAGTAATATATTTTGGGAAAGATGTACTATCCGGGCGTACAGTCGTCATGTTTACGTTGTGTTCTGGTGGTTATGTTTCTGTCTATTTTTACTTTTTTCTTTGTAGTTAGCCCCCTGCTGGCAATATAGGATACTGGTATATGGTAATGACAATAAGTCATGGGGGGAGGGGGATTCCCACAGCAGTCAAAGTAAAAGGGGAGGTGATCGCGAGCCTGAAAGTACAGTACACAAGGACCCCAATGGAAATACGCCTAACGGCCTTATTGAGCTATCCTTAGTTGGAATTATGCAAAGCTGGTACATGTAATATTTGTAACATATTATGTGGTAGCAACATTGCTAACTGAATAAGTATTATTATTATTATTATTAGCGTTAACAAGGAGGGCGATACGCCCGAATACTACATCCCTACCTATGTTTTTTTAAAGAATCACTTCCATTTTTGTTGACTGCGTAGGATACAGTAATAGGCCTCAACCCCCCATGACCTATTGTCACCATCATATATATTGCCAGCAGGGGGCAAATAACTACAAAAATAGCCATCAAAATAGACGGGAACTTCCGACGCCGCTCCGCGGAGTGTAAACAAGGCTGGCGGTACGCCCGAATTCTACATTCTACCCCATCCTTCCCCATTATTGTAACAAAACAATTTACCCAACACCTGGCCGTGGGATACAATAACTACCGTATTTTGAAAAGTTAGGCCTTGAGGTGTTGTGGGTAAAATATATTATTCTCGGCCTACAGTATTTTCAAAAGTTTGGCCTAAGTCTGGCATTTTGGCTTGACTAGAACTGCCAAAGTGTAGGCATAGTAAAGTGTGGTATTTTGGTTTGGCTAGCTCTGCCTAGGAGTAGGCATGGTAAAGTAGAACAAATACTGTAGTTAAGGTATAAATATTACACTAATTTCCCAACTAAACTAACTGATGATTCTCAATGATCAATCCCATTCATAAATCCGGTAAGAGTTGTGTTAGCGGGCGTACCGTCCGCTTTGCTTACATAAGCCTAGGCACGCTTGCAGTTACATTCGCGTCAAATTTGACTGCTATTATTTGGCCCTGCTGGTAATATGCAATTATGATGATTACAATAAGTCATGGGGGGTGAGGGGGAAAAGCTCCCCTCAACCCATTATTATATCCCACGG
The DNA here is from genome assembly GCA_032716605.1 of Paralithodes platypus. Taxonomy (NCBI): domain Eukaryota; kingdom Metazoa; phylum Arthropoda; class Malacostraca; order Decapoda; family Lithodidae; genus Paralithodes; species Paralithodes platypus. The sequence continues at coordinate 27,163,167 of CM064524.1, read as the reverse complement.
CCAGGTGTTGGGTAAATTTATTTGTTACCGGTCGTGGGATATAATAATGGGTTGAGGGGGGGCTCTGCCTCCCTCACCCCCATTACTTATTGTCATCATCATATACAGTATATTACCAGCAGGGGCAAATATCAGCAGCCAAATTAGACGCGAATGTAACTGCGAGCATGCGACTATGTTAACAAAGCGGACAGTATGCCCGCTAACACAACTCTTGCCTTCCTTTCTTCTCTTACTCAATTACTGAAGCCTTTCACACTTAGTGGGATTGGCTTAACAGCTCTTTATGACACACAAAGTAATGGTAAACATTTCTCTATGTTCCCGTTATAATATCCTCAAGTAACCTATTAAGAGCTGGTCAGGGGACTGTTTATAACTTGTAGGATGTTTAATTGAAGTGCAGAAATCAGTATTTACTGAGAAATAAAAGTCTTAAAATGCGCTATGTTTTACGGGAGGGTCTGTATGCCGCCACATACCTTACCCCCTGCACATGCGTGGCCCCGCCCACTGCCCAAAATGTACAAATATTATATTAGATTAGATTAACCTAACCTAACCTAACCCTAATATAATATAATATAACATAACATAACATTTTTGCCTGAACTAGTCATTGTTTACCTGGGAAAGAGAGGGCAGGGACCCTGGGTGACCCATAGCGCATTTTAAGACTGTTATTTCTCAGTAAATACTGATTTCCGCACTTCAATTAAACATCCTACAAGTTCTAACCAGTCCCCTGAACAGTTTTTAATAGGTTACTTGAGGAAATGTTAACGGGACCATAGGTAAACATTTATCAAAGTGGTATTTCTACAGTTATACTACCCCTCCCCCACTATCCCCCACCACCTCCCCCCTTCAAAACACGCCTTTTAGCGTGTTTTTGGATGGTTCAGCAGACGCGGAAACCGAAAAAAAAACTTATTTTGATAAACATTTATCACCAACCAGATAAGAGTTTTTCAGGTAATTTGTTGTTGTTTTTTATTTTTTATTTGATATACAGTGTTGTTTAATACCGAGGACCGTCTCATTTTAGTATTTTTAACATTAGCCTAACCTAACCTAACCTAACCTAACCTGTCTCGCGCCGGTCTAAACCCAGTCACGTTTCGTTTATGGGTGCGCGACGGTCTAAACCCAGCTCACGTTCCCTGTTTGTGGGTTCGCGAAGGTTTGTAATACTTCAATGTATCTATTTCAAGTCAAATATACATTTCCACGCATCATCAAACTATACTAAGTCTACTACTAATAATATTAACCCATTAGTACCAACAGAATAGCGACAAAATAGGGGTAGTATAACTATAGATTTATCGACATATTAGCTTGATCACTCTAGTTGTTTTTTAGTTACAGAGGTTATAGGTCATTATTTCTTGCCTACTTACAGCGATTAGACTAGGCCTATTGTAGATTGGAAAAATATTTGCTTAATAGGCTATGTTGGCTGTGCAATTGTCTCGAATTGACTATTTTTACCTAATTAGGCCTAAAGCAGCCTGAGCCTATTCCAACCCCCAAACAGTATCCCATGTTAAGCCCTAGGATAGGCCTAGGCTAGGCCTAATCCCACTCTCAATCAAAATTCCAACTGATAAATTCGTACCTACCGGTAGCCCTGCCTAGGCTAGGCCTAGGCCTATATTTTTCGTGAATAGATATAGACAATGGTTTAAAGGAAAGACCATCCTATATTATGTTCAAATAATATGTAATAGCACTGTGTATGGTTGCATTAAATTTAAGTAGTGATAGATGTGTATATTAATGGGATAAATAATCCGAAGTTAGCATACTTTCCGAAAATTATAGTGCAACACTGTTGCCAGATACTAAACAATCCCATTATCATTTTATCATAATGGATTTTACTCATTTGCATAATTTCAAATACCTAGGACATTAATATATTTTTCTATCTTTTGTGTAGTGATATGTGTATGATTTAGTGGTATATTGGTGTCTGTCTAGGGTTATAATGCATTGTGAAAGTTACCTCTGAGTCTCTTGACTTGGTAACAGTTCGGTATGGGCCGGCTTAAGTAACCCTGCTTTCTTTGAGTACTACACGGCAAGAGAAGCTTTCAGTTCTGTCATTACTGTTCAAGGTTAACAGCAACTGCTAAATTCGACATCATGTTCAAATAATATGTAATAGCACTGTCTATGGTTGTATTAGACAAAAATCGTGATAGGTTTCTATTTTATGTGGATAAATAGTATTAAGCTGAATAAACTAAATACCGAAAGTTCACTAGAGTGGATGTTGATACATTTGCTAGATACAGCGTCAACTACCTTATTTAAACTTGTTACATTAAAAATAATTCAACAATTAGAAAGTACAGGCCTAGGTTTCAGAAATGAGAAAATTAGATTTAATACTCTTTTCTTTGCTGATGATGGCTTGCAATTCTCCCAATCCCTGACAGAGGCAAAGGCAAATATCAGAAACCTTATAAAAACAGGAAAAGAGTGTGGCCTGGAAATAAATAAGTTGAAAAGTAATTTTATGATATTCAATATGAAAGAACAACCAAGCAGCATCGAGGATATAGACGTAGTAGAATCAATCAAATATTTGGGAGTAACAATCACAAATAAAAGAGACTGCTATAAAGTACACTAAGAAAAGATGATAAATAAAGCACAAAGGTTAGCAAATCTCACACACTCAGTAACAGCAAGGAGTTGTAATAAGATGTTAATTGGGAAAACATTCTGGAAAAGTTTAGCTCTACCTGGAATCCTATATGCAGCTAGTGTTCTGGAGTACAACAAAGAAGAAAGAAAAAAACTACAACGAATAGAACATTCTGTTTATAGGATGATATTGGGAGGATCTAAAGGAACCCCAATTAGCTGTCTTCGAGGAGAAGTAGGAGCATCCCTGTTAGAATCAAAACTAATGAGATCAAGACTACAATACTTACAAGGCATAATGAACGGTGATGGAAATAGAATGCTATATGAAATAATTGAAGAAGGATTAGAAGAGAATAATAATAAATGGGTAAAAGAATGCAATAGGTGTCTAAAGGAGCTTAACATAAATAGAACAAAACTGAGCAGGATGACAAAGACAGAACTGTGTAAGAAGATCTATGAATGGGATACACAAATGTGGCAAAAAGACATGGAATCAAAAACCAGTCTAAACATTTACAAGAAAATAAAAAACGAAATTGGGGGAGAAGATGAAGTATATGACAACACAGCAGCCTCAGTCACATTTTTTAAATGCAGATCAAACACCCTAAACCTAGAAAACCGAAACAAATTTAAGAAGGAGGATACAAAATGCAGACTGTGTGAAAAAGATACAGACAACTGAGAACATTTTATCCTGGAATGTGAAGAATATAATGAAATTAGGACAAAAATAACAAGATTACACAGGCCATATATCCAAGACACTGAAACACTTGTAGGAGAGTTACTATTCAAGAAAGAAGGAAACGAAGAGATAAAACAATACTTACATAGATGTTGGAAAAGGAGAGCAAAGAGGATAAAAGAACTTGACGAAAGAACAGAAAATTAAGAACACAGGAAAAATTAGGAGAGCTAAAGTGTCTTAAAAATTTATAAAAAATGTAAAAGAAAGTAAGAAAAGTGTAACAAGAAAAGTTTTAATACTAGGAAAAAAGAAAAAGAAAAACAAAAAGTGACAATATATTTTGGAAAACATGTAAATTTATAGAAAATAAGTAAGAAGATGAAGAAATAATACATCTACAGTGAAGAAAGAAAACTGGGGAAGGTGTTAGAAGACCAACGAGGGGCCGATACATAAGGCTATCCCTCAACATCATCATCATCATCATAGATATGAGGGAGGAGGGAGGTAGGAAGGAAGGGCAGGGTAAGTCACACAGGCAATTGCCAAAACTTTAAAGGTCCATATCATTGTTATTAAACAAAACATTTGGCAAAGGGAGGAATTGTTAAAAACCTTAGCCAATACTCTGCTATTCACCAAAAATAAATTTGAATTATCATTATTATTTGGTAGGTAAGGTATGTATAGGTAGGTTGGCTAAATAATTGGTGGAATTCGTAGGGACTCTAACTGTTTTGAGAGAGTTAAATACAAAAATAAAAATAAATCTGAATAATAAAGCGACTATGTTATTAAGCAAAACTGGGGGATGCGTTGAAGCCTATAGACTGTAGACGGTAAACTTTGTGTGGGTAGCGAATGCGGTTTTAAAGTAATTTAAGAATAGACAGTTTTCAATGCTGCGGCCAAACTATTCCACCCATTTATATTCTGTTGGTATCAAAACGTTCGAAATCGCGAACCTCACCCAACTACGCAAGCATGGCTTTGATCATCGGCGTAGTTTTCAAGATGTGGAATTTTAAGTGGAATTCGAGGTTTTTTCAAGATTGCCGGAAAAAAACCCACGTGCAAAAGCAAAATCTTCTCTATGACATTTGCGGAGCATTAGTAGTGGAGTCCATATGCCAAAGCCCAATCGTTTCCTATGAGTGGGAGAGACGGTATTTAGGCGTCAAATTTTTCGGAAAATCGGCTGCCACGGACCTGTTTGGCCGCCATGCCGGATGTTTATCATATCAAAAGTTGCCCAATACAAAAACGCACCTCTTGTGAAAGTTTGATCCCGATCCAAAAAGCGGTTCTGGAGTTATTGCGTCAAAACCAGCGCGTAAAGATAATTTGGATGAATAACCGGGTTTAACCCTTAACTGGCGGCACCCGGCTATTGTCGAGTTAAATAAATGTTGCCTATGTGGCGGGTCACGGCTATTGTCGAGTGCAATTTTGAGCACATAATGAGCTCTGAGAGAGAGCGGAGCGGTGGGAGGAGCGTAGATTATCTCCTGACCGCTCACCACGGCCGCTGTGGAGCTACTGAGCTGTACTCCTTTGTACTCCACCCTCTCTCACTCGTTTCACACGTAATAATGTAAGAAAATTACGGTATTTTACCGATTTTGCCCTTCGGTTGCACGATCGTTGCAAGACAACCAGTGATCGTAGAAGAATGGTTTGAGTGTCATTGGAAAGCTCAATTTACGCCCTTTCAGGGATACATACTTGTATTACGCTCTGGGTCTGGTTTATGCATGAAATAGAGCACGGAAACAACCCCATTTATGGTAAAAACCCCCGCTGGGCGGCACGGTCAAATATGCCGCCTAGCCCGCTCGTAAGGTGTTAATGATTACAATAAGGGTTCCCCGTAGGGGTCGAACCCCTAATAATATTTATTCATTTAGCATTTTCAGAGTTGGTACCATATAATATGTTACAAATATGACATGTACCAGCCTTGCATAATTCCAACTAAGGATAGCCCAATAAGGCTGTTAGGCGTATTTCCATTTGGGTCCTTGTGGGATTAGGTTAGCTGGGGAAAAGGGGAGGATAAGAGAAATAGATACTTTAGAGAAAGTATTTCTAGGGTGTTATTTTAAGATACCTTACATCCTATAGTATATATCAGTAATCCGTAATCAGTAATCATTTCAGTTTGTATTGCCTATCTCTTATGTCGTATTTAGTAGTAGACATAAGCTTGGTGCTCCCTTCTCGCAGCTGTCCGCTTCAGGTGCTCCTTCAGGCTACGTCTGAAGGAATACAGTGTTCTCTTTTCACGGACTGACTGGGGTCATTAGGATACCTGGGGGGTTGGGGGAGAGGGAGGCCTATCAGCGCCATATATATATAGTGGTGTCCTTTCAACTAGCCAAGGAATGTCACACCTACACTCAGGGGAATGTCCATGGGAAATGCTATTGGGAACTTCAAATCTATTGGAAGGAATATTTCGGAAATTTGCTGGAGTTTTACTCCACAAAATTAAAAGAAGTAAATTAAATGTAGTGGAGTAAAAGTACAAGTCTATCTATCTATCTATTGCCCGACGCCGTGATCCGCGAAGGGGTGGCCACGAACGAACCGCCCCCATTCCGAGGCTGTTCGTTCGTTTTTCTTTGCTTAGGTATTTTTTTCAGGTGGGGGTCGCAAGCCCACCGTACTTCTTTTAAATAATACTCAAGTTAGAGTAAAAGTACTGGGCAAAAAATCTACTTTTAAAAAAGTAGATACTGAGAAAATGTACTGTACTGTACTTGAGTAAATGTACTTCGTTACCTTTACACCCCTGCGGCCAGGAGAAGACCCAGAGACCCCTGCAGGCCCATTTGGGGTCTCCAGCAAAAGATTACCAGGTCCCACCGGAGAAGTTCCGGTCTCAGCAGGCAGACACTCGGTGAAGCTTTACCACCACAATGCCCGCCCACCTCTAGGCCAGGCATGACCCTTTAAATAAACCGGCTCCCCGGGCCAGGCGCCTGGTGGAGTATTATCTAGTCCAACTGGCACTTGACCCCCGTTATCACTCATCTATTCTCAAGCATTCAGAAGTTCATTCTTAGCTGAATAAAATCGTCTAAAAATAGCCAGAATAAACTGTCAACCCGCGTCATAATCCTCAAGGGGCTAATCTTTTCAGAATATGAGGACGCATATATTTTCTATTCTCTGGCTATTATTAGAAGAGTATATTCAGCTTATATATTTTTGTCTAATGAAACTAGAATTATAGAAGTAACATAAGCATCAAGATTGTCACAGGGTTCATTTCCTGATGAATATAAGCGTAACTGGTACTGGATAACACGTAGGTTTTGACACAACAGGAAAGTCACTTATTCATTCATACTATATAATTAATTAATTAAGGTCTACACTATTTTCCAATAGCTTTTTCCAGACCCATTCTCATATTAACAGCTCGAGAATTATGAGACATTTTGACAACATATTTTGGATATCATTAGACGATCTTATACAATTTAGGAAGGCGCTTGGCCCATCAAAATAAAAACATCTAACTCTATTAAATACCGTATGTTACATTTTATAGCAGATGGATACAACACATTTTATATCAATACTGATCTGTCTTTGTCGAAATTTAGGCAAATTATTATGGGAAGAAATCAGTAAGGCTTCTCAGGATAATAATGTTTGCATTTTAGGCGACTTTAATCTTCCAGGTATAGACGGGGTTAATCAAAATAGCAATAACGAATCCGAAGATTTTCTTGAAGTAGTACTAGACAACTTTCTCTTTCAATTTGTAAATTCGCCAACTAGAGGATATAATATTCTTGACCTAGTTCTTAGCAACAGAGAAAATTGGATAACAAATTTAGAAGTGGGCGACCAGCTAGGGAACAGTGACCATAAATCAATATATTTATCTATAGAATTAAATCATAAACCAAAGGAAAATAAGGTTGTTATCCCTGACTTTAGAAAAGCCAATTTTAGGGGATTAAAACGATCACTCAGAATTAAAGGGGAGGCAGGAGATTTAGATCAAGTAAGCCGATTAATTCCAGCAGAACCGAGAGGTCAGGGCCAGGTGGGTCACACAACTGAAATAGTTAGACAACCAACTGAACATTTAAATAGAGTGTATAATCAGTTCATCTCTGCCTTACAGAGCGAACAAGATAAATATATACCAAAAAGAAAATTTAGATCACATACAAACCAACCAAATTGGATGACAAATAAATTAATAGATCTTATAGGTAGAAAGAGAGGTGTATACAGAAAAATACAGAAAGGCGAAATCCACCTTATAGGATATCACCATAACTTGTCGAGGCAGGTAAAGAAGGAAATTAGGAAGGAAAAAAGAAACTACGAAATCAAGGTAGCAAATGAATCTAAAATCCACCCTAAAGCATTTTATCAATTGTATAAATCTAAGGTAAAGGATACAGTAGGGCCTCTTAAGAATGTCATAGGTGAGATTACAGATGATGAGTTAGAAATGTGCAATACTCTAAATAGTAATTTCCTTTCTGTTTTTACAAACGAAAATTTAGATCAAGTTCCAGTAGTCAACCAAGTTTTTAACGGTAGTATAGACGAAATATTAAGCACAGTTCAGGTCACTAGTGACGAAGTAATTAAGGAAATAGATAGACTAAAACCCCAGAAATCTCCAGGTCCAGATAAGGTGTATGCTAGGGTATTAAAAGAATGCAAGGACGAATTAAGTTACCCATTAACTCACCTATTTAATAATTCACTAGCTTTAGGCTTAGTTCCTGATTCATGGAAGCTCGCAAATATAATTCCGATATTTAAAAAAGGTGATAAGTCCATAGCATCAAATTACCGTCCTATTAGTCTCACATCAATTATAGGGAAATTGCTAGAATCAATTATTGCCAGGAAAATTAGAAATCACTTAGATATGTTCAAGTTAATAAATCCCTCTCAACATGGTTTCACTCCAGGACGATCCTGCCGAACAAATTTACTCAGTTTTTTCTCCGAGGTTTATGAAGCGGTAGATAACGACAAGTCATATGCTATAGTTTACTTAGACTTCAGTAAGGCCTTTGATAAAGTTCCACATGAAAGGCTGTTAAGGAAGATAGAAGGACATGGTATTGGGGGGATGCTACTCAAGTGGATTAAGTCATGGCTGATTGGTAGGAAATAGAGAGTTAGTATAAATGGTGTAAAATCGGACTGGGGATTAGTTAAAAGTGGGGTCCCCCAAGGGTCGGTTTTGGGGCCCCTTCTGTTCAGTATCTACATAAATGATCTTGACTCGGGCATAAAGAGTAGGATCAGTAAATTTGCTGATGATACTAAAATAGGTAGGATAATAGTCAGCTAGCGACAGGGAATGTCTTCAAAATGATCTCGATCACTTGCACGAGTGGTCCATAAATTGGCAGATGAGTTTCAATATAGACAAATGTAAGGTATTAAGGATTGGAAATCGTAATTTAGATGCTAAATACAAACTAGACAATGTAGAATTGGATAACTCAGAGTGTGAGAAGGATCTGGGGGTGCTCATTAGTATTGATCTGAAACCCAGAAAACAGTGTATAAGTGTTAGGAATAGGGCAAATAGAATTCTAGGATTCATATCTAGGAGTGTTAGCAACAGGACTGCTGAAGTTTTCTTAAAACTATACTTAGCTCTAGTAAGACCCCATTTAGACTATGTTGTTCAATTTTGGTGCCCTTATTATAGAATGGATATCGACCCTTTAGAGGCAGTCCAAAGAAGAATGACCAAAAAGATACATAATATTAGAAATTTATCGTATGAGGAGAGGTTGAAAGTCTTAGGCCTGCACTCACTAGAGAGACGAAGATGTAGGGGAGACATGATAGAGGTATTTAAATGGATAAAAGGTTTAAATAAGGGCGATATAGATGAGGTATTAAAGCTAAAGAACGGCGACATAACCCACTCAAATGGTTTCAAGTTAGATAAGTTTAGATTTAGGAAAGATATAGGAAAGCACTGGTTTGGAAATAGAGTTTTTAACATGTGGAATGCACTGCCCAGAACAATAATTAGCTCAGAAACAGTTGAAAGCTTTAAGCATAAGTTGGATTCCCATATGGGTGATATGGGCTGGGTGTGAATGGGAGCTGCTTCATGTGGGCCGCATGGCCATATGCAGTTTCCCGCGATCTTATGACATTATGTTGTTATGTAATTGGGGTTGGGTGTGACAGGGCCTTGTGTGGGCCGATCGGCTTTTTGCAGACTCCCATTTTCTTATGTTCTTATGATCACATCTACACGTGTGGTGAGCTGGTAAAGAGGAGGAGCGGGTAGGTGGTAGGGAGGGCGTCGGTAGGGTTTGGTGATTTGCAATGCTTACTTAGTAATATATTAGTATATTATATATATTATATATATTATATATATTATATATATATTATATATATATTATATATTATATATATTATATATATATATATATATATTAGTATATATATACTTAGTATATTTGCAAAATATACTTAGTTATTGACAATAATGTATTACCTGTATTTCATTACGACGAAGCTTTACTTCATATGAAGTGAACTACAAGGACATTGTTTTCAGCTTAGGAAGGATCTGAATAAAGTCAAATGGGTTCAATCCATCTGTGTATTCAAGCAAATCGTTTTTTAAGGTTCGCTAATCCAGAAGTAAGCATACATTCTGTCAGTGGGATTCCCAGTCCCAACTTCCAGGGGCTGATCCTCCCTACCCCTTTTTTAAAGAAGTGTTGGCTACTGACTACTGACTAACTGACAGATCGTTCTGTAAGTCGAATAAAGTAGTCTGATATTAACATGAGTGAAGTAAAATACATGCGTTATGATATAAAGAGGGCTAACAGCATATTGATAGGATATTCCGAATGTATTTTAGTATGATTAATGTTGTTGTGAAATACAAAAGTATCATACGAAGTCAGGGTAACGTAACATCATTTTCCACAACTGAAAAGGTTCATTATATTACGTTACATTAACCTGTCCAATACTGATGCTGTTTGTGGTATTTGGTTTCAGCTAAAAGTAGACGATAATAAGAAGATAAGGAAACATATGTGGCAGCTACGGGGATCAATGTATATAGTATAAAACCTTCAATTTGGTAGATGGCCTTCCGAAACTGAATAGAATCGTCATTGTCAGAATATAATATACGAGGCGTCACCGGTACTAGATAGTTTAATAAACTCTAGGGCCACGCGATACTGAACTAATAATGATGTAAAACGTATTAAGAACAAGGATGTCTAAATATCACGAAACAAGTGAAAAAGATGAAGGAATGATATGATGGGCCACAGTGAAAAGCATTAACCCTTCCAGTACCATCGATGTATTTAAAACTTTATTTTAGCAATATTGATCCTTTCCATACCATGCCGTCTGTTTACATTTCATTACGGCTGAAGTTATACGGTTTTATGCAGTTGAAGAAGGACCTACTTAATTCAGAGGGCATGTTGAGATCGTATTTCCACCTGTGAGACCAAGATTTGCATTAAACAATACAGGGAATCTTCTAACGGTAGCCCATCCATAGAAAATACGTTCTGGGTCTCAAGGGGTTAACGCGATTTTATGAATAATAAAAAGGATATGTGGTAGCTTAAATGATTAACTGACATGGTTCGAGGCCATATAATTGGTATACGTCCTTCCTAAACTGAATACAATAACCTAATAATAGCCAGAATATAATGAAAAGGATGTCACCGGTGCTGGATGGGATAACACTATTAAAATCCCAGCGCCAAGCGATAAGGGCCATATTGCACAGAGTCAATATATTAACCCTTTCAGACTCATATGACGCAGAGGTTGCCAGATTAGCAATAAGAAATAGAGTTCTCTCACTCTTCTAATTACCTCTCCAAAATTAGTTTTCTGCCCACAGCTAACTCAAAGACAACTGCAGAGGTTGAAGTAACTAAACTAAAGGTTTCTAAATACCCCTGATGGTAACAAAGGCTTTAAAGTATCCCCAATAGGCTACCCCTGATGGTAACAAAGGCTTTAAAGTATCCCTAATCGGCTCAAAATCGCGTCATATGTCGGAGAGGGTTAAGACCAAATATAAACGGAAATTATATATTACTAGCAGGGGTACCCGGCGTTGCCCGGGTAATCACCATAGTCACCACCACTACTACTACCATAATCACCATCATCATCACAATACTACTACTACCATAATCACCGGCCTCGACCTCCCTGTGCCTCATTAAACGGCGACCTCGATTTCGGCCACTAAATGACCTCCGATTTTGGATCTGACCTCATCGGTACCCCCATTTTTGGGGGCTGCGAACAACTTTCGTTTCATACACCTTTTAGATTGGAGGCTTCCTTCTGCCCCAAACGGCCCTTTTTCCGATTTCGCGCCCATTTTCTCCGTCCCTTTCACCCTGGGGAATTCTATTTTCACTAAAACCTGCCTAGGGACCCCCTTACTATGCATACCAGGTATGAACGCTCTAGCTTAAAAACTGTGGCTGCCTATGAAGAACATACACACAGACAGACAATCGCAAATATTATATAGATTATGGGTTTATACGACAAGGTACAGTCAGAAACTGCAATTTCTGAGACACTTTGATTGGGCCCGGACATGTGGAGCGCATCGTTTCTGGACGACAGCCCACTTTAACTATCACAAGGCCACATACCTATGACCACACGTGTTGAACCAATAGATGCTTCACTCAGTCTACCATGTAAAATTATAATGCTGCTGTTATGCTATGATCCGCATTCATATATTTTTGGATATTTGTAGGTAGTAGGGGTAGGCAGCCCCGCCCAGGGAAGTACTACCGCCAAGGTTTCGGGAGACTCAGGGAATAGCCTGAATTCCATTTTCTCTCCCAGGCCTTGGTAGCTGGATACATATCTTTCTGCCTCACACATCAGGGGTATCAGGAAAACCCTCTTTATATAACATACACATCCAACTTCACGACATTGCCCTACATCGCTATCCTCTATCCATAAAATACTACTCTTCCCACTACATATCATACATGTAACACCATACACTTACCTTATAAATATGGCAGTACAATTGTTAAGAGCAAACCTGGTGGTCCCTCGGATATCCACCCCCGGCAGGGTTGGGTTATTGACACAGGGCCCTCCCGGTCGTCATCATGCGACTGTGTCAAGAGCATTGCAACGTCCCAAAGCTGCTTGTCAGTACAGCTATTTCTTTAGTAATATAAGGGGACTTCACTCTACCATCAATTCTGTACACCAATTTCTTCAAGCAGAATCCCCTACTCTCCTTTTTTTGACAGAGACTCAAGTAACATCCACATCTGACACATCTAGATTTAATTTTCCAGGTTATCAACTGCTCCAAAATTTCAGACCTAAAGGTGGTGTATGTTGCTTCGCAAAATCTGAAATTGCCCTGGAGGAGGTTACTAGTTTCAATTGTCCCTATTTTGATTATTCTATATACAAATTAATTTCTGCTGGTAAATTTAAATACATATGTTGCATCTACCGTTCCCCAAATACTCCTCCAGAGCAAAGTGTTTTTGATTCTCTGTCCTCACAACTCAGTGTCCTCAATTTAAATGCTTCTTCTGAAATCACTGTGTTGGGTGATTTTAATGTCCATAATGTTGAATGGCTCACTCATTCAACCAGGACTGATGATGCTGGTCTTGAATGTGAGCTATTTGCAGACTCATTTAATCTCATTCAACTAGTCAACCAACCCACCCGTGTACCAGATAATCCTAATCATAATTCCCACCTACTGGACTTATTTTTAACAACCAATTCAGAAAATTATGATGTTACAGTGAGGTCCCCACTTGGATCTTCTGATCACTGTCTGATACAGGCCACCTGTCTATCACCTACCACACCTTCCCACTCTGAACCTGTTTTGGTGACTAAATGGCATTACGATAGGGCAGACTGGGAGGGTCTTCAAGGTTTCTTTATTGATATTCCCTGGACCTCTTTCTTTTCTAATGATGCACACTCCACCTTGAGCCACATACAAGATTTTGTAAAAATTGGAATGGAAACTTTTATTCCTCATCAAAAGTACAGTAAAAGATTTAATTCACCTAAATGGTTTGACCATAATTGTGCTAGAGTAACTGAACAAAAAGCAATAGCCTACAATGCATACACAAGATCAAAAACACATGAAGCCTTTAATTACTTTAGAAACATCAGAAATCATGCCAAAACTGTATTAAACCTAACTAAATCAAACTTTCTCCATAAGCAGGCAAATAAACTTCTAAATAATCCAAATGATAACAAAATATTTTGGTCTACTCTTAACTCATTCAAATCCAACTTCACTACTGCTTCATCCATTCCACCATTAAAATCTCCGACTGGCAATCTTGTAAGTGACCCACGAGGTAAAGCTAACCTTCTTGCAGATATTTTCTCCATCAACTCAACCTTAGATGAAATAAATCAAGATGTCCCTGTACTTAATTTTAATTCACCTGAAATTCCCTCACTTAAGATCCACACCAGACATGTCAAAACTATTTTGCAGAATCTCTCAGTGGATAAGGCTCCTGGTCCAGATGAAATTCCTCCAATAGTACTTAAGAATTGCTCCTTGGAGCTCGCTCCTGTATTGGCAAATTTTTTCCGTCTGTGTACTCATACCTCATGCTTCCCAGTACCCTGGAAAGAAGCAAACATCCATCCAGTTCCTAAAAAAGGTGCCTCTTCAGATCCATCAAACTACAGACCAATAGCTATAACTTCCACTCTTGGTAAAGTCTTTGAAATTATATTAAATAATCACATAATTAAGCATCTGGAGAATAATAAATTAATCAGTGATAGGCAATATGGTTTTAGACGATGTCGATCAACTGCAGACATTCTTTGCCTTCTTACGCATCAAATCAACCAAGCTACAGACCAACATGGTGAAACACATACAATAGCACTGGATATATCAAAGGCATTTGATAGAGTCTGGCATCAATCCTTATTGTCGAAGATGTCACACTACGGCCTTGCATCATTAGTTCCACTAATTTCTTCTTATCTTCATAACAGAAAAATACGTGTAATGGTAGATGGCCTTTATTCTCAATTTCACTCAATAAATGCTGGTGTTCCCCAGGGATCAGTTTTGGCCCCAACTCTGTTCCTCATTCATATCAATGATCTCATATCTACCACTCATAATCCAATACATTCCTACGCAGATGACTCAACACTCCACAGTTCCTTCACATTTACCAATTCTTTCACCCAACCCGATCTTATAAATTCAAAAATAAACACTTCAATTTCTCTGAACCAGGACCTTTCTAGAATTAATGAATGGGGACAAGAGAATCTAGTTTCCTTTAATGCACAGAAAACCAAGTACATTCAATTTTCTAACCGACAGAATCTCACTGACTCCCATATATTTTTTAATGATGTAAATATTCCCACTTCCCCTAGTATTGACATTCTCGGTGTAACATTAACTACTAACTTGAGCTGGACACATTATGTTAGAAGCATTGCTAAGAATGCCTCTAAAAAACTGGGACTCCTGTACAGAGTTCGAGAATTCTTCACTGACGAGCAGTTGGCCGTAATATATAAAAGTCATGTGCGCTCTCAGATGGATTACTGTTCACCTCTGTGGGGTGGAAGTGGAGTGGTTGCATTGAGGCAGTTGGACAAAATTAAAAATAAAGCTATTAGATTAATCAATAACCCTGCAATCACACAGGACCTTCCTACATTATCCATACGAAGAAACGTTGCATCCCTGGCATTATTCTACAGATATTTTCACAGCAATTGTTCCGAGGAACTTGCTTCAATTGTGCCGCCTCTCCACATCTTTCCCCGTAGAACTAGGGCAGCTGAGAGCGCCCATGAATTTACACTTTCTCCTCCACAATGCAGAACTTCTGCTTATCAGAATTCATTTATCCCCAGAGCTACTACTCTTTGGAATTCACTTCCCTCGAATTGCTTTCCACAAACTTACAATCAACAAATGTTTAACACCTTACGAGCGGCCTATGCGGTTTATTTATGTGTACCGCCCAGCGGGGTGTTTTTAGCCAAAATAGGGCTGTTTACGTGATCATTTTCATGCCTAAATAAGACCCAGAACGTAAAACAAGTATCTATCCCTGAAAAGGCATAAACAGAGCTTTCGAATGACACCATAACGATCCTTGTATGATGGATAGTTTTCTTGCAATAACCGTGCAACGCGAGTGCAAAAAGCAGGTAATTCGGTACTTCGTACATAATGAGTATGTAGCGAGTGAGAGAGGAGGAGGGAGCTGAGATTTGTGTCAGTAGGTTCGCCGCGGTGGTCTGGAGCAGTCATACGCTCGCTAGTCTCCTGCCACCACTTGTCTCTCTCTCTCAGCCACATTACGTGCTGAAATTGCCACTCGAGTTATGTCGAGCGCCGCCACATAGTCCAGCTTTATTTAACTCGACTTATGTTGCTCGCCGCTAATTAAGGGTTAAATCCAGTTGTTACAAACATTTTATGAATGGAGGATGCATTTAGGCACATGGACCTTTTAGTTTTATCTGTGTTTTTCCTTCCTCCGTTCATTGTCTCCTTAAAAAAAAAAAAAAAAAAATACAAATTACAAAAATTACATTCCCTTATGTATCTACTGTAAATACGGACACGAATATTACCATAGGTTAAAAAAAAATATATAATTCAAAAGAAATACCTCCACATTGCACAATGAATAAACAGGATTTAGGTGTGTGTGTGTGTGTGTGTACTTACACACTAATTGTATTTGCGGGAGTGAGCATGCTCGTTAATTCCCGCCTCCTAAGATATGTTTGTCATACCGTGCTTTGAAACTATGCACTGATGGTGCAGACACTACTTCGGCTGGCAATTTGTTCCACCCACTAATCGAGTTGGTAGGAAATCTTTTACTTTTCAGATCAGATTTACTATTAGGCACTTTCAGTTTGTAGCTGTGACCTCTTCTTCTCTCACCTCCATCCCTCTCTATGAAGTTTTCTTGGTCGATTTTGTCAATACCTCTAACACATTTGTAAATCTGAATTTGCTGTCCTCGTTTCTTCTCTGTTCCAGTGTAGGTAGATTCAATCTCTCGAGCCTCTCTTGGTACTCCAAATTTTCCAAACCTGGGATCATCCTCGTAGCTGCTCTCTGTACCCTCTCAATTTTGTGGATATGATTCTTCATGTGAGGGGACCACACTACAGATGCATATTGTGACGTCTACCAGCGTTGGCAGAATCACCTCTCGTTAGCCACTAGCGCTCGCCAGGGCAGTGAAATGGGCTACATTTATCAGAGAATGTTGTTCTTTCTTTCATAGTACTCGCATTGTTACAGACAGTCCAGTGGTGGTCTTTATTTTCGTCTGTGACAGCGGGAAGTATTTTATATCATGAGTAGAATATAAGATGCATTGTAGTGTGAAGTTGAGAGAGAGAGAGAGAGAGAGCTGGCAGCGAGGGGGTAGTGAGTGTTGCCTCCCTCCTCACTCCTCCTCCCGGAGGAGTTTTCCTGCCCGCGCGGGCTTTCTCTCGCCTCTGATTGGCTGGTGGTTCCTGGCACGTTCTAGGGGCCTGCTGCCTTGTGACGTATCGGCCCGTGATTGGCCGACCATCGCGCCTTTGTGGGCTCCTGTGGTCCACAGGAGCTGTTCTCCTCTGAGCAGGCCAGGGGTGCACACGACTAACATCCTTTTTACAACTGTCCCCCATATCCACACCATTCTGATATTGTCTCTCTCACTCAACTTCCTTACTTTCATTCCTCTAATCTTTTAACGTCACAGTACTCCCTTTGGGTTCTGTACACGATTTCATATCGGCCCATCGTATTGTGTGCGTCGCTCTCATATATATTTACATGTATTAGAATAGGCTATAAGGGTTCTTAGTCTATGGAGGTTTGATGACTCTGTGTGTGTGTCTCTCTCAGTGTCCTTAGTTTATGGAGGTTTGATGACTCTTTGTGTGTGTCTCCCTCATTATCAGTAGTGCTCTGCTCGGTTATTTAATGCTAGACTGGGATGAGGTTTCTGTTGTCGTTGTCACCGATGTGTGTACGTTTTGTTTATACCTACACGACTTCGACGGTTTCTGTGGTAGCCTAGGTCGTCCTTTTGGTTGTGTGTTTTGCGAGTGCAGCATCGTGTTGTAAGAGGGCATTAGCCTACTACCTTATAACACAGTGCTGCCTCTTTGCTTGACTTTAGAGGAATCGCCAGGGTAGAGCCAGATACTTGGGATCTGGATCTACCAAGAGAGCATCCCCGTCATTAACGTAACTTTAATCATACCGCCTTAAGGACAACGCTAGGTTATGAGCCTGTCTTGCTCAGTCACAGTTTCCTAACCTTGATATCCCAGCTAAACTTTATTCGCCTAGCAGACACTAGTTAGGACCTAAGCTCTTTTGATATGTATGCATTATTATTCACAAGCATTTATTAGTCTACTGTAGGTTGTTGTTGAGTTGCACAACCATAGTAGACTGTTTCGTTGATAAGGAAGTACTTTTTTAGTGTCGAGCATTACTACCGTTGCGCCTTTATAGTATTCTTGTGTCAGTTAACATTATATGTCCTATCTCTTAGTGTATTCCATTTACACGTGTGGTGTCCTGCCTCCTGCCTTTATATAGTTTAAGATACGAGCATCTTATGAGCATCAGACTTTCTTCAGAAGTTTCCAGGTCTATGCTGTAGGACTATACTTCACTTTTTTCAGATAGGAGTGAAGAGTTTATTGTTGTTTAGAGTAACTGTATTAAAGCATCTTTTCATTATATTAAATCTTGCAGTGATTTAATTAATCGTTCCCTAGATTCTTGTTTATGCATTTTAACGTAACTTGCATCCTGTGTGTTATCAGGCTATACCAGAGTGGGTTAGCCTGAAGTAGAGTACATTTATGCCCAGTTAAGGATATCCCGTTATTGCAGATTAACTCTGGAGGGTATAGGTGTTTTGTTCGCCGGCATATAAGTTCAAGGGTTTGGATCTAGCGTACCGTTGTTGCATAGTGCCCTATTACTAGTCCAAGCATTAAGTGCCCTTGTTTTATTCGTAGCCCCGGTCATAACAAATGGCGACCTTGCCAGGATCTTATTTTAGTAGAAACCAGGATCCATTTGTTGTTATTGCAGTAATAACAAATGGCGACCTTGCCTAGTATCTTATCTTAGTCATCACAACAACCTAGTGAACTAAGAAATAATTGCAGGATTTTTGGACATTTGTTTTTTGAGGAATATTTTGGACACGTGGGAATTTTTTTGGCAATGTGGTATAGCACTTGAGTTGGCTTCAAGCATTTTTGAGTGAATAGTGCTACATGAGAGTAGGTACTTCTTTTTGTTTATAAACGTTGCGGATTTCCGGTGGACACTATGTCGAACGACGGATCAGTACATAGTGAGAGCACAGGCGAGGAGGTGAAGAAGGTGGAGTTGTTTAGCGGCGCTCGGGTGGTAAACAGTGAGGAAGGTGCTCGGATATTTTTGGAGGAGCCTGTGTCAGCGGATCGGGTGTCGGGGCTAGACCGGTACGGACTACAGTGTGTAGCCACGGTCTTAGGGTTTCCCGGTACTAGCGGTTTGTCGAGAGGTGAGCTGGTTAGCTGTGTGCTCGGTGGGGTGCGTGGGGCTTCGGGTGGAGCGGGAGCTGGGGCACCTTCTGCCCAGCCCCCATTCCACTCGACTCCTACCATGGCGCCCCCTCGGGCTCCGGAGCCGGGTACGTTCCCGCAGGCCGATGCCCGCTGGCGGTTGGGTATACCTCTAGGTGATTCACGGGGTGGGTCACCAATAGTAGCACCCCCTCCTCAAGGTTTGTCTGCCGAGACGTTGTTTCAGCTCGAACTCGCCAAACTTCAGCAGCAGCAGCGGGAATCTGAGCTTATGATTCAGGCTGAGCAACGATAGCATGAGGCTGAGCTCGAGCAGTGGCAGCGAGAGGCTGAGCTCAGGATTCAGGCTGAGGAGAGAAAGGCCATTTACTGTGCAGACATAGATCTTGAGAAGTCGCGGGTGGAGTCGACAGGGCAGCGTCTCGGTTCTGGGAATCGAGGTCTTGATCAGTCTTTATCGCACCTTCTTAAGTTAGTCCCTGTATTTGGCAAGTCGGGTGTCACCGAGTTTTTCCTGCATTTTGAGAAGAAGTGCCGGGAGCACCAGTGGCCCGAGGTTAAGTGGGCAGCCCTCGTTTCCTCTAGGTTGGTTGGCAAAGGACTCAAGGCATATGATGCGTTGCCCTTGGAGTCTTGCATCGATTATGAGGTATTGAAGGAGGCTGTCCTGCGGGCATATGAGTTACAACCAGAGACTTATAGGTTGAAGTTCCGGGGTGTTACGAAGAGTCGTGAGTGCACCTTTCTTGAACATGCCCGGGAACTGTCTGACGCTTTTGGGAATTGGCTGAGATCGGAGAAGGCAACGACGTTTGATGAGATAAAACAGTTGATGCTTCTCGAGCAGTTCTTTAAGTGTACGGGCAGCGACCTGACGTTGAATCTCAAAGAGAAAAATCCTAAAACTCTATAGGAGGCAGCTGAGATGGCTGACCTTAGGCTATCGCTGATTCGTGGGTGCGGGTCTGCACAACGGAACGATGCAGGTAACAAGGGGCGCAACACTCCACCCCCCCGAGTCAGTGATACACCATATAACGAGAGTAATAGCAATGATACCAATTTTGATCACAAACCTAAAACCGTCCCGTTTAAGAGAGGTCAGGGCCCTTCCCCACCTCAGGGGAAGTCCAAGGGTGAAATAGAGTGTTTTAAGTGTCATAACAAGGGGCACTTCGCACGTTCCTGCCCTAGTAACCAACCTACTGCAGTCGTGTCTTTGGCCAGCAACATTGGGGTGTCTCTGAGGTCTTCTGCATTTACCAGGGGTGATATGTCAGATGCGGGGGCACAGCCAGTGAAGAGGTGTCCGGAAGGCTCGAAACCTGTCTGCGATGCTTTTTGTGACCATAGAGGGCGTGGCTGCGTGAGTTGGGCTGGTTGCAAGCATGGGTTGGAGTTGTTGCGTGATACAGGTGCATCCCAGACTCTGATGAAAAACTTTACAGGCAAACCAAAAAAAACGCGGCACGGGTGGTTGTGGTGCAGGGTATTAATGCTACAAGGTCATACCCGCTGGTTCGAGTAGAGCTGGAGGTTGAAGGTGTGACACGAGAGTTGGATGTTGGAATCGTGGAGAAACTGCCAGTAGAGGGCGTCGACCTTCTTCTCGGCAACGACTTTGCGGTGCCTACTTCTGAGGTTCCACCCTTAGTCGGTGCCGAGAGGGCGGCCGACGTGAGTCGGGAGGGGCAGGAGTTGGTCGAGAGGTGTCAACCACAGCAGAGGGCGTGTGTTGTCACCCGATCTCGTGCATCTAAAGTGTCACAGCCTATTCCTCAGTCTCTAGACCAGCGGAGGAACGGTCGGAAGGAGCAAGCTAAAGTTGGGAGTTTTGCGAGTTTTGCTCCAGCGGCTCTCCTTAGCGACTTGGTACTTGACCCAGAGGTGAGCTCCGGAGTGGCCCCAGAACCTGTCACCCCTAGTGACATGGTTGGGCGTGATGGCACTCCGCGACTTAGTAGTTCCCAGGTGGAGGAGAGTTGTGGGAACGGGACTATTGAACACGAGGACGGGGAAACATGTCATGTGAACCTGTTGGAGGAGTTTGTGAGGCAATCACCTGAGCAGCCTACTGTCCCTGCGTTGGTCTGCAGCGGCCCAGGTGGAGAAGGAGAGGGGGGCAGTAGGGCACAGGTGGAGGAGAGTTGGGATTGTCATGTCTCGGCGGAGCAGTGGGCGGGGGACACGAGTTTGGTGGCTGTGGAAGCGATAGAGCACCTGCCTGAGCAGCAGTGTGCAGCGCTCCAGCACCAGATCGGTTCATACCCCACTGGTCGTGCCGAGCACCCGAGCCTCACAACTCATGCGGTGCAAGATGTTCCGCGGGCAGGTCACTTGACTGTTGGGAGACCGTTAGCCTCGTTGTTTCGGTGGTTCAAGGTGGGCGACGAGGCTTTGACATGGTTTTCAGGTCAGGGTCGACCCATGGCTGCCAAGGGTGGTTGTCAGAAGGAGGACATTAAGCAGATTGGTGAGGTTGGCTGTGGAGTGGATGTGCCCGGTCGTCGCATAGCCTCCCAATGCTGCTCTAGTCGAGTGCAACAGCCCTACCATAGACCGACTATATCTGGCCATGTCGCTGAAGGCGGTGGTGCTGCGCAGGCAGATGTAGTCGTAAGGAATGCGGGGGTGCGCATGTACGGTATCGGCGGGGAGGCCTTAGCAATAATGAACTATGGGAGTGACTGCACAGGTGGTACTGATTGTCCCTCTCATGACCTGGCTGTTCTAGGGACGAAGGTAGAGAAGGAGGGAGACTATAGTTTTAGTAGCTGCAGTCTCGGCTGGGTTGTGGGAGGTCAATAGGCATGTTGTTCTGCGAGATAAGTTGTTTACTAGGCTGTGGCAGTATATCCGCATGTTTGTTGCTTCTCCAGGCCTGATGTACGGGGTAGAATCCGACATGGAGGCTGGAGACAGTGCAAGGCTCAAGTTAGTTCCCTACCGTATAAATCCTGCTCAACAGCCTGTCGTGAAAACAGAGCTAGACGACATGTGGAAAAAGGGTCTGCGTTATAAAGGATATCGTGAGTGGTCATTGCCAGTGAGTTTGCAACCCGAGTTGAGTGGCAAGATCCGTGTGTATGGTGATTGCAAGAGTGTGGAAGCATTATCCCTGACAGACGCCTATCCATTACCTAGAGTTGACGACACCATAGTCCGCATCGGGGCTGCCTCGCTCACCACGAAGGTAGAACTAGTGAAAGGTTATTGGCAGGCCCCGTTGCCGGAAAGAGCAAAGAGAAGTGCCAGTCTTGTGATGAACTGGGCAGTTTATCAGTGCCAGGTGTTGTTTTGCTGCCAGAACACAAGTTGGATGTGTGGCATGTTAAGGGCACTGATAATGTTTTGGCTGATTGTTTGTCACGGGAGGGTTTGTTTGCAGGAGAACCCTCGCCGTTCAGTCAGTGTGTGTTGAGAGTGGAGAAAAATCAGGCTTGCCCCTGTAGAGCAGCCGTCAAAAACAACATTAAAATTAAATACAAAAATCACATAAAAACTCTTTCTTTTTTTATAGTTAATTGTAAGTTGCCACTGTTATAGCTAAAGTCCTAAGTTGAACCTGTCTTTCACTTAGTAGGCTGGGCTCTGTGAAGCTCGCTCAGGGAGCATAGCAGGCTAAAATTATACTATTATGTTTGGGAGGGGTTATAAGATGTTCTGTATGCTAAAATGTTGTTTTTATTTAAGATTGAGCTTTGCATTTCATTTCTGATGGAGTGGCTAGGTGTGGCGGGTCTTGTCGGCATACTGCCTTGTCAGATATGGTGCTTGCCTAATATTGAGCGTCCCATATCTTGGGCGGGGTGTGACGTCTACCAGCGTTGGCAGAATCGCCTCTCGTTAGCCACTAGCGCTCGCCAGGGCAGTGAAATGGGCTACATTTATCAGAGACTGTTGTTCTTTCTTTCATAGTACTCGCATTGTTACAAACAGTCCAGTGGTGGTATTTATTTTCGTCTGTGGCAGCGGGAAGTATTTTATATCATGAGTAGAATATAAGATGCATTGTAGTGTGAAGTTGAGAGAGAGCGGGCAGCAAGGGGGTAGTGAGTGTTGCCTCCCTCCTCCCTCCTCCTTCCGGAGGAGTTTTCCCACCCGCGCAGGCTTTCTCTCGCCTCTGATTGGCTGGTGGTTCCTGGCGCGTTCTAGGGGCCTGCTGCCTTGTGACGTATCGGCCCGCGATTGGCCGGCCATCGCGCCTTTGTGGGCTCCTGTGGTCCACAGGAGCTGTTCTCCTCTGAGCAGGCCAGGGGCGCACACGACTAACATCCTTTTTACAACTGTCCCCCATATCCCCACCATTCTGATACTGTCTCTCTGCTTACCTTTGTTCTCATCTGTCTTTCGCTAAGGTAGCTCTCCATCCATTTCAGCAGTTTGTCTCCTACTTTTCCCTCATGTTTTAATTTCCACAGCAAAATCTTGTGCGGAACTTTGTCAAATGCCTTTTTAAAGTCTAGGTAGGCACAGTCTATCCATCCTTCCCTCTGGTCCACTGTGTTTATTACTCTAGAGTAAAAACTCAACAAGTTGCTTACACATGATCTGCCTCCTCTGAATCCAAATTGTCGGTCAGTAATTTATTAATCTTTTGGATTCCAGGTAGTTCACCCATTTGTCCCTTATTAATCCTTCCAGAATCTTCATGAGGATGCTCAATAGTGATACAGGTCTATAATTCAGTGGTTTATCTCTGCTCCCTCCCTTAAATATAGGAATAATGTTTGCTCTTTTCCATTCTGTAGGTACTATCCCCTTGTCCAATGATTTGGTCATTATATCATATATTGGTATACTCAGTTCCTTGGCATTTTCTTTAATAATCCAGCCTGATAGTCCGTCCGGTCCGGCGGCTTTGTTTGGATCCACCTTACTCATTTTGTCTATGAGCTCTTCTCTGTTAAATGTGACTTCTGGCATTTCCTCTATACCTATCTCATTGGTTTCCGGTGCAATAAATTCTCCTTCTTTTGTAAATACTGATGCAAAAATTCTATTTAGTTCTTCCGCAATTTCTGTATCATCTTCTATGATTCTGTTTCCACTTTTAATTTTTAGGACTGTGGCTTTTATCTTCCTTTGCCGTTTACAAACTTGAAAAACATTTTTGGATTCTTTACATAGTTCTCCACTATCCCTTTCTCATGGTTTGCCTCTGACCTCCTCATCATTTCTGTGTATTTGTTTCTCTCCTCTTTATACTTGTGCCTGTTTTCTTCTGAATCCCAGTTTCTCATTTTTTTCCAGGCTTTGTTTTTTGCTTCCTGTGCTTGCCTACATTCGCGATTAAACCATTCTTTGCGATTTCCTTTTTTTCTGTTATTAATGTACTTGGGGACAAAAGTTTTTATACCAGTATCATAGATCTCCATGAATGCCTTGAGTTTTTTGTCTACCTCACTTTCAGATAACACTTGATCCCAATTTTGTGACTTGAAAAAATCCCGTACTCCTGCGAAATCGGTTCTGGAATACATCCAGTGATTTTCCTTGTGCTTTTCCCTTTCCTTTGGTAGTTTATGCTTCAATAGTAGGTCTATGTCGAGAACTGCATGGTCGCCTTTTCCTAGTGTGTGTGTGTGTGTGTGTGTGTGTAAGTGCGTAAGTGAACCGATGTGTGTTGGGTTGTAATAGACATAATGCTTTATAGTAGGTGACACACTGAAAACAGAAGTGTCTTCTTCCTGACATACAGCACAACGAACTATGCAATGTAATATTACATGTTATCATCTGGTTTTGAAATTCAGGTGTGAAACGGCAATGAGTTATCATTAGTGATATATGGGGGTATTATGTAATACCACACAAAGTTAAGCTTCGGACGCTGATAGGTTTATATATTCGGTATTAATTTATTAAAATGTTTATTTAACGTTAAAAGATAAAGACTATATAAGCATCGTATCGTGATATTACGTTTAACAATGGCTATAGATACCTTTTCGATGTTAGTATTATAGTAGCTGATATATTGCAATGTTTACACAGTGCAACAAGGTTAATAGCATGATAAAAAAATTATGAATTATATGTGAGTACCGGTATGTGTTTAATAGTAACTATTATGGATGACGTCTGATGAATCACACACACACACACACATAGAACGAAAGCCTGTGCATTCACTGCGTTTTGGTAGTGTTTCTTTACATTCTTAGTTCTTTAATAGCTATCCGTGTTTAATGCAGATACAGGAGGGAGTAACAAATAATTTTTTTTTTGTCATTTATATATCAGATTTTGTAGTATGAATCGTATCGTAGCATAACAACAGTACCATAATTGTACATGGCAGACGGAGTGAAACATCTATTGGTTCGAAACGTGTGTTCGTACGTGTGCGGCCTTGTGATAATTAAAGTGGGCTGTCGTCCAGAAACAACACGCTCCCAATGCCCGAGCCCTATCCAGGTGTCTCAGAAACTGCGGTTTCTGACTGTACCTTACAGTTCTTTGGTCAAGTCTTATTTTTGTAATTGCTAAAATTATATTTCACAAATTTGTTTACCTGCTCGTCATAGCTCAACAGGTTGGCCGTGAGATCATGACCTATTGAATTATCATCTATTTAGAACGCTAACTGGTTAACCCCTTCTGTACCGGCGACGTCTTTTAAATTTTACTATAGCTATATTTAGACGCCTTTGTGCAATTTAAGAAGGATCTGTGCTAGTAAAAAGGCTTATATGAGATAGTTCGACGCTTGTTATGTTAATTGTTTGAGGCTTTTTTTTAAACTCGGTAAAATCGTCTAATAGTAGCCAGAATAAAGTTACAAGGACAGCGCCGGTACAGAAGGGGTAAATAATCATTATGTACCAAGAGTTCGGCCGTGGTATCCACACAACCACTTCTTCTTCTTCTTCTTGAGTAGGACGGCGAACAGGTAAACAAAGGTGTGGACTATGTATGGACACTCATAATTTTATATAGGAGGGAAAATATAATTTACACAATTACAAAAGTAGCATAATGTCCGCGCAACTGCAAGGTCCCCAAAGTAAGACACGAGCAAACTAAATCTTGTAATTGAGATGTAACTGTTGTAGTTCTCTAGAATATTCCTGTCATTAACCCTTTCTGTACCGGTGACGCCCTTTAAATTTAATCTGACTACATTCAGATTATTATATTCCGTTTAAAAAAATGCCCCAACAATTAAAAGGCTTCGAACTATCTCCCTTAACCCTTTCTACTACGACAGATCCTTCTTAAACTGCATAAAATCGTCTAAATACAGTATAGCTAGAGTATAATTAAGAAGTCGCCGGTACAGAAGAGGTTAACTGTCATTTAGGACAGTATGAGAGAGAGAGAGAGAGAGAGAGAGAGAGAGAGAGAGAGAGAGATCTAATTCACGGTATTTTGTTGATTTACTAAAATATTGGCATTAATTGATTGCAAATGTATTGTGTTTTGATCATGTCGTTTTCCATGTGTTACAAATGTAACAGATTACCACGTGTTAATAAGAATTCGGATCATTATGATAATATATTTAAAGAACAAGTTACTTACCTACAAACAAGTTGTCCCCTCCTTCTCCCACCTTCCAACCCCTAACAGCTCTAACCCCTCCTCTCCCCCATCACCCTCTGCCTTCACAACAACACACCTCACAGTGTGCCATCTGTTGGCAGAAAGATGCACGTTTGTACACCTAAAATTATCGAGTCTATGAATATCCAGAGTGACGGTGAGGCAGGAGAGGCGACAGGACTTTTGCCGCCGACTGTACCTATATACAAGAGCGTAATGCCAACTGGATTTGTGGACACCATCTTGTTTCTAACTCACACTTTACCCCAGACCACACCAATTTGTTTACACATATATTTTGAATTAGTGTATCTTAGATTCTGTCTCGGGTCGGCAACTCCCAATAAAAAAAGTAAATAAAATAAAAACAAGAACAAATACATATAAATGGGGTATGTACAGTCGGTCACCTTTCCGACTGGGCCACCTAATGGTAATTTGGCTGGGTCTTTCGCTCTGATATTACTAAGATCGCTCACTCCCCCCCCCACCCTGAATCTGTTGCATATTATGTCACATAGATAGCGTCGTTCTGGGAAGGAGAGGGATGGGCTACACGGAGAAGGGGGTGGGTTGGGTGGGGAGGGGGGGGGGGGGGGGTTATTGTGTAGGGAAGGTTGGAAGTGTGTAGGGTGGGGGAGAGGGGTTTACGTGAATTGTTTCACCAGGTTTATGGTTACCGTTTTATCTCTTGACTAGCAGGGGTACCCGGCGTTGCCCGGGTTTAAATTATACTACCATAATCACCATCATCAATCACTACTACCACAATCATCACAATACTACTACTACCATAATCACCGGCCTCGACCTCCCTGTGCCTCATTAATCGGCGACCTCGATTTCGGCCGCTAAATGACCTCCGATTTTGGATCTGACCTCATCCGTACCCCCATTTTGGGGGGCTGCGAACAACTTTCGTTCCATACACCTTTTCGATCGGAGGCCTCCTTCTGCCCCAAACGGCCATATTTTTCATTTTTTTCATTTTTTTGTTTTAAATTTCGGCTTCGAAACGACCTCCGATCGTGGCCTCGCCCCCTCTATGACCTGACCCAGGTCAATTGACACCCACATGCAAAGTTTCAGCTCCCCAGGTCCAAAACTGCGGCCGCCTATTAAGAACACACACACACACACACACAGACAATCGAAAATATTATATAGATATTAATTAAGATGTAAATCGTTTTTGCTAGTGAAATCTGCCTTTAAGAAATATTTGTTTATGTGTAATTATTGTTTGCAAACCAATTTGTAGGGATTGCTAGATTTTTCTATCTATTTAGTAAGACAGCTCTTTCTCACTCATTCACTCACACTATCTATTTATCTATCTATCTATCTATATCTATCCACATTATAGATTAGTCTTTTCCTTAGCTGATGTTCATTTGCTCTTCTTTGGGTTAATGTTGGTCTCTTAATTTTGGTTGAGGTCCCGGGCTGGCCCGTATTGTCGATTTGCGGCATTTGTTTTGGGGCTCCTCATACCTCTCTGTCTCATGCATTTTGTTTCAAATACAGCATTATGTGTAGCATTGTGTTGTTATTTAAAATAAAATAATGTTTCTATGTATTGCATATCCATATCCATCTAGTCGTCATTAGTGAAAGGCCCATACCAAAATACCAGCTTTTATAACTGGTCGCTTATACCAAAGAATCCTACACTGTTAGAGAACAATGATGAGGTCATTCAGCAATACAGGCAGTGTAATACATATTGATGTAATTATGATATTCTCCAGATGTGTATTTTGTGTTTGAGAAGGGGGTTTGGAAAAGAAAACAAAATATATATTACTAAAATACAGTAAACAAATATCAGACTTTAGAACTGGTATCCCACTTAAATAGAAACAAATAAATGATTTGCTCGGAAATAAGTGCTACAAACCTCAAAGTCGTTATAACTTATAAGAAAAATAGGTCCTAGTAAAATGTCATTGGAAAACGCTATATACTTTCAAAGTAGCCCCAGAGAAGTGTTAGTGGTTTGCATTTCCCAATGTTGATATGTATGATAAAGGTGTTTGTTATTAGCATATACATTTGGATATCAATGCAAATATAATTAAGCCGTTCAGAGAGAGAGCGAGAGGGAAAGGTAGAGACGAACTAAATGGACTAATACATCGAAGAGACTTATACACGAAAGCTTGACTCTAATATCTGTGGATAGAGTATTTATTAATAAAAATAATAAGTACCCTGTTTACTCTATACATTCATCTAAACATATGAAAAAAATGACCCGCAGTCACTTCACCTATGTAATGCAAATTTCCATTACAACCAACCCAATTCCTCCATATGACAATCAAAGGTTTGATGTTCTCCACTTCCCTTTACCTAATAAATTGTTTCTCTGTGTATGAAAGAGACAAGATGCAAAACTACTTATACACAATTTGACCTCCTATTGTCCCCCTTCCCCCGTCAAAACAGAATGATTAGTACAGAACCATATTCAAAGTGCACTGGAATGTAACTGCAGTATAAAACAAGCTTAAAACAAAGTCATAGGGTGAGGGATAGACACATTTACGGAGTAAATTCCATACTTTACTTGTTGAGCTGAAAAATTACGGGGAAATTTAAGTTAACTGTTGGCTTTGAATGGTGGGCAGAAAAGTGGTGGGAATGAGTTACAAAACGGGTGGCCCTCTGTCTCTGCAGAGTGAGAGGTATACGCTGGGACAGCTGTGAAGAACACTGATTATAATAATGGCATAACAGTAATATACATGCAATGTTCACAATGTGGAGATATTGTAGACAATATGGTGGAGAAGAGTAGAGATTACATGCCTTTGACTGCACCCTTTCAGAGTCATTTTTCATATGCGAACAATACCTGATACGCTTACAACAGTGTCCCTGTACGGAGAAAGAGGCTGTACGGGGATAAGGGGGTAACAGACGATTGAGAACACCTAACCTCTGGGAAACTTTTTAATCAAGAATGCTAATATGATCTTTCAAAGACACACACACACACCCACCCACACACACAATTGTGTTTCGATAAACACTAATGTTTAACTGCATGCACGCGCATATCAGTGTATAATTTATTATGGCTCTAGCCATCTCTCTCTCTCTCTCTCTCTCTCTCTCTCTCTCTCTCTCTCTCTCTGTAGGAATAGTGGTTTGGCAGGAGAGTCACAGGGACCGCACTTTCTACCAATTATTATCTTTCGCAACTAACTCAGCGTGTTACAGGTTGCCAGGGTAGCTCATGAAAAAGATATATCCACTGATATTTTAACAACCAATCCATGTTATGACTTATACCTTTGGCTTCTGGAAGAGAAAAACATGCGTAGGAACTATTTAAGATATACTGAAATTTAGCAACCTGAAGAGACCATAATTATATCACAATTCGGTATAAAGAGGATGGACGAAACCTCATCCACGTGGCAGCTATATGTGTGTGTGTGTGTGTGTGTGTGTGTGTGTGTGTGTTGGGTTTAAATACCGATATAACTATGTTAACGTTAAATATTACATGATTAAGTCTATGCAAGGGTAATTATATATTATTTGTGGTAAAATGTATCAGTTAGATAAGAGCCTATATAATTATTAATAACTATATGCGTAATCATAAACCGAGTGCACTGTAAATGATGGCAGATAATATCTGTAGGACGGTGACTCCGAGGACCATTAGTTTGTAAAACCCTGTTGGGTATTGTTAAGGTGTCCATTATGTGGGCTGCTGGATCACTATACTCTGTTTCAGCCACGCTGAGGTGAGAACGGCTCACCTAGATGTCAATAAGTCTAGCTGATTGGCTCATGCGACCGTGTTCAATGTCTCGTATTTTAGTAATTATTAATTCTTAAAGTTTTAAATAATCATGGTCGCACAAGTCAATCAGCTCGAACTATTTACATCTACGTGGTCGCTGAAACAGTATAGTCATTAGTATATAACAGGCAGCACCTGGTCATGCTAATGCTACCACAGAAAGTGTAACAGGCAGTCAGACAGTTAGTAGCCAACCCTTCATTCCCGTTAAATAGATGGGGAGGATTAGCAAGGGACATTAGAAAGGGAACAATGATGACCGGGAGAACATGAATACAATAAAGACCTTCCAAAGCAAGTATTTTAATATTCGGAACAACATTCACCAGGCCTCAATATCATTGACTTCACCTCAGATGATAATATACACTTCCACAACAAAGTCTTCACATTTTCGGGGATGATGACCTTCCAGGTGTGTCAATTAAAAGGTTACAAATACCTTCACATGTTCTTCCTAACAAACTTCCTCCATTCATTCCTGTAACAACAATCGCATATAATATCCGTGTTAATAGTTCATGCATCGACCATGAACCTCCCGACCTTGGTTCTCCTTTATTGTTTTGGCTACAATCATACATTTTATTGAGGCTATTGCTTGATATTTTCATTCAGCACAGGAGCCACGGCGGTCGAGTGGCAAGCACGCTCACGTGTGAATCTGCTTGACCTGGGTTCGATCCCAGCCAGGGTTGACATATTTAGTGGGTGTGAAACTCAGGTGTCTGAAGCAACTGCCAGCAGCATCTTCTCTGTATCCTCCTACTTTCTCTATCCTAGTTTCAAAGACAAAGGCGGATGTTGTGCATACGTGCACAACAAACTCACTTGCTCTCGTATTTCCGATTTTGGCTCCTCTGAATTCTCCACTTTATGGCTCAAACTTTTCTGTCATTCTCATATTAAATGTTTATGTGATATCTGTCTTTCCCCTAACTCTACCGACTTTCCCAAATTGTTTGATTATCTAAACTCTAAAGTGGAACACATTCTAGCCATTTCTCCTTTCTCTGAATCACCATTTTAGGAGATTTCAACGTTCATCACCACCAATGGCTCTCCTCTAATTCTACTGACCAACTTGGTGAACAAGCCTACGTCTTTTCTATCCTAAATGACCTAGAGTAGTTAGTTCAGCAACCCACCCGTATCCCGGATCACCTCGGAGATCGGCCCAACATTCTTGACTTGTTTCTAACTTCTAACCCTTCTTCTTATACTGTCGATCTTTTCTCTCCTTTGAGCTCCTCCGACCATAAACTTATCTCTGTCGTCTGTCCTATCTTTCCAGTACGGCCACCTGATCCTCTTAGCAGGCGGCGCTTGTGGCACTTTGGCGCTGACGACTGGGAGGCTCTCCAGCAGTACTTCTTTGATTTCCCATGGAATTAATTTTGCTTCTGTGGCCGGGGATCCTCGGAGAGTGCTGAACGCATTACCAAGGTAATCCTATCGGGCATGGAGGCATACATTCCATTTTTTTTCTCTCTGACTAGTGCAAAACTTCTTGGTTTACTCATGCTTTTTCTACCGCTGTCCGCAATAAGGAGGAAGTATTTAAACGGTACCGACGCCTTAAAACTCAAGAATCTCATTCTTCCTATGTTTCTGCCCGGAATCAAGCCAAATCTGTTCTTCGACTTGCCAAACACTCTTTTATCAATAATAAATGCACTGAACTATCCAACTCTAGCTCTTCCCAAGCTTTCTAGCATCTAGCCTAAAACCTCTCCAACAATTTTTCTTCCGCGTCTTTCCCTCCCCTTTTCCACTCTGATGGCACAACCATCACTTCTTCCTCTGACAAAGCTGAACTATTCGCTCAAACTTTCGCTAAAAACTCCACCTTGGATGATTCCGGTGCTATTCATCCCTCTCCACCCCCCTCTCTCCTACTTATGCCTAATATCCTAATCTCTTCTAAAAATGTACTTTCTACCCTCTCTGGGCTTAGTACATAGAAGGCGTATGGTCCGAATGGTGTTCCTCCTGTTGTACTCAAAAACTGTTCTTCCGTTCTGACTCCCTGCCTAGGCAAACTCTTTTGTCTCTGTCTCTTCTCTAATGTCTTCCCTTCTTGCTGGAAGTTCGCTCTCATTCAACCTGTCCCAAAGAAGGGTGACCATTCTCAACCCTCCAACTATCGTCCAATTGCTCTCATCTCTTGTATCTCTAAAGTTTTTTAAACTATTCTTACTTCCAAATTTCTTAAGCATTTATCTTCTCATAATCTATTCTCAGATCGCCAGTATGGCTTCCTTAAGGGTTGCTCTATTGGAGATCTTCTTTCATATCTTACTAACTCCTGGTCATCCTCCTTTCGGGACTTCGGTGAGACCTTTTCTATTGCGCTAGACATATCGAAGGCCTTCAATATAAGAGTTATAGAGTTATAAGAGTTTCTACCGTATTTTGTCATTATTATGTAATTCACTTCCATTTTCTCGTATATTATTCATGTATTTCTATGTAATATTCCCTAATATCAATATGTCCTTTACCTTTATCCGCATAACGTTTATCCTTTAGACCCTAAATTACATAAATGTGTTAATATTTCTACTCAGTCTTTCTTAAACATATCCTACGATTACCTCATCTCAGAGAACCTAATCTGTTTACAATAGGAGCACTCGGCTAAATTATACGAGGTTAAGGGGAGATGGGGCTTTTTTCTGTTCCCCCTTCTTTCTCAAGTTTAGCCCCATTATTTTTCTGTTTCTGTCATTTAGGTGTCGATTTTTTCCTGGCAAGCGATAGCAAGCTTGTAATTTAAGAGGAACCGGCCTTCAGTCGGAACATATTTCTATCGAAAAATGTACAAATTTATGTTGAAGGAGGGTCTTGGGGGGAGTGTTTTCTTAAGCTTGATGGAGGTCTAGGGAGGAAACTAATATTATAAAATTATACATAAATGAACAAATAAAAGTGAACCAAAGTATATGCTAGGTTGTTGTTGTTGTTGTTGTTCCACAGGCTGTCTGACCGAGCAGCCCCAAGGTTCCGAGCAAGGGCAAATCCATAACCGAGTGCCCCCACAGAACCCTCCCTGCTTACCACTAAGAAAGCCCAGGTGACTGAAGCCGCTCCCAGGCGAGGAGCTGAGGAGGGCATGGTAATGCCCGGGACACCAAAGCCCCACCCAAGGCCCTGTGCCCCTCACCAATTATAAAGGGAAAGTTGAAGGGCAGAGCAAAAATTTGATGCTTTGGCTCCCAGTCTACCAACCTTGAGGTTGGCAGTAGAGAGGTCAAGCCACGGAAGAGACACCATCACATGAGATTTAGAAAATATATAAGTAAAAGGAACAGTCAGAGTAAGCTATGGTTATGGCAGAGAACGCTCAACTCTCACTCTGATAGCCAAGCCCATCACCACAGTATATGCTATGTTAGATAGGTCGGCTTAGGATATGCTAGGTAAAAATAGTGTTGGTTTACAGGATATATAAGTAAACTAGAGTGGCACTTGCTAGAGCGCATATACCTTCGCCTACACTGGCTGGTTCTTTACCATTAATATTATAGACCTAAATTTTCTTCAGAGTTCTGAATCTGGGTTCTAGGATGTGATCATGATCACCTCCTAAATTGAAGTCGGTTAAAAAATTTGTGAGATATCTTGTTTACAGACAAACAGACAAACAAACGCAGACGAAAACATAATTTCAGGTCAGGACGATACAAATGGCCAATTATTCTAACAATTGATGCTTTCTTTCAGGTAGCAGTACATAGGAACAGTCAGCTACACATTAATGGACCCCCATCAAAGAGAGAGAGAGAGAGAGAGAGAGAGAGAGAGAGAGAGAGAGAGAGAGAGAGAGAGAGAGAGAGAGAGAGAGAGAGAGAGAGAGAGAGAGAGAGAGAGAGATGGCTAGAGCCATAATAAATTATTTACAATACAATGTTTATTAACACATCACAATATGGAAAACATTGACCAATAATTATAAACATGATACGCATAATATAATGAAGTGTAAGCACACATTCGTTGGATGGGACTTTGAGACATGATGATCATAATGTTCTGTTGTGAGTCAATTAATATTCTCGCCCTCCTACCTGTCAATTTCCTTGTAGGAACTCTGACATTTTCAAACGCGTATATTTTCAGAAGCTTGTTCTGCACCTCGCTGATGACTAACACTTCCATTTGTATTAGACCTTTAGCTAGTGCGAAGTTTAAAGTGAAACTATCTTCATTTATACTATACATTTACATTAGCGCTAGATGGGGTTTCAGTTGTATAAATGATTACAGCTGTAATATAACGAGATAATAATATATATTACGCGGTGACCACCCGGACTTCTCTCCAGTTCTGAATGCAATTATCAAGCACTAGCCTCAATAATATGCATGATTGTAGCTAAAACAATATGCGTGAACCAAGGTCGGAAGGTTCATGGTCGATGCATGAGCTATTAACACGGATATTATATTCGATTGTTGTTTCAGGAATGAATGGAGGACCTTTGTTAGGAAGAACATATGAAGGTATTTGAAACCTTTTAATTGACACACCTGGAAGGTTATCATCCCCGATGTTGTGAAGAGACTTAGTTGTGGAAGTGTATATCATCTGAGGTGAAGCCAATGATATTGAGGCCTGGTGAATGTTGTTCTGAATGTTAGAGTGCTTGCTTTTGGCAGGCGTTTATTATATTAATTCTCTCCCTGTCAACAATGTTCCCTGTCTAATGTCCCTTGCTAATCCTCCCTACCTATTTAACGGGATGGAAGGGTTGGCTACTGATTGTCTGACTGCCTATTACACTTTCTGTGGGAGCATTAGATAACCAGTAGTGCTGTCTGTTATATACTAATATCTATACTGTTTCAGCGACTCTCGAGTGATAATGGCCCACGTAGATGTCAATAGTTCCAGCTGATTGACTTGTGCGACCGTGATTAGTTAAATTTTAAAAATATATAATTACTAAAAGACGAGACATTGAACACGGTCGCATGAGCCAATCTGCTAAAATTATTGACATCTAGGCGAGCCGTTCCTACCTCAGCGTCGCCGAAACAGAGCATAGTGATCCAGCAGCCCACATAATGGACACCTTAACAATACCCAACAGAGTTTGACAAACTAATGGTCCTCCAGATATTTTCTGCCATCACTCACAGTGCACTTGGTTTATGAATACGCATATAGTTATAAATAATGTATAAGGGGACATTCTCTTATCAAACTTATACACTTTACTGCACATAATATATAAATACCCTTGCATAGATTTAATCATGTAATATTAAACATTAACATAGTTATATCGGCATTTAATAAGTAGAAAGTGCGGTACCTGTGACTCTTCTGCCAAACCTCTACGCAGAAAGTGAGAGAGAGAGAGAGAGAGAGAGAGAGAGAGAGAGAGAGAGAGAGAGAGAGAGAGAGAGAGAGATGGCAATAGCCATAAGATACACTGATATGCGCGTGCATATAGTGAACCATTAGTGTTTATCGAACCACAAGTGTGTGTGGATTGGGTGGGGGAAAACACAGGAAAGAGCTATGATTCTTTATTCTCTAACTTTTCGGGCTATGTATTACCCATCTTCAGAGAGACAACGTCTCTCTGAAGATGGGTAATACATCCGAAACGCTAGAGAATTTCTGGCGATTTCGATTTGCTTCATAATTATATATTTGTGTGACAGATTAGAAATGTCAACGAATCATGCTAAAATGTGAAGTTATGCACGACACAAATATATTGTTAACAGGATTATAAGCATAATGCAAAATAATTTACCAAAATACAAGTTTCAGTCCTGTGTTAAACACATTATACTTGCGTGACCCGCCATCGAATGATGTCATATTTGATAATGTGCATCTACTATTGGTCTATATATAACCTGTTTAAAATCCATATTATCATTTGGTGTCACATAAGTCGTGGGGATAAATATGCTATAATTAATGATATACTATAGATTTTCGCCTACTCTTATGACTTTAGAAAGCAGAACTTACATTTGTTATTTTTTAAAATGTACTATTTTTTTAAACTAATACAGTATTGTCTGTTATTTTATATGCAGTGCAATCTCAAGCAACTAATAACATATTCTCACGCAATTGACAACAGTGATTGTCATTGGTCGACCATCACTCTCTAACCTCGGAAACACAAACTACGTCAACTAAGCATTACTCTTAGCATAATCGGTAATCACACACACACACACACACACTCAGAATATTGTGTGCCTCAATAAACATTATCGGAGTGAATATGCTTTTTATAGAGAATTATTTTCGGTTGCAACATTGAACACTTAGCAAAGTCATTATTTAGCAACAGTACTAAATGTATGCCAAGCAATTGATATATATATATCATAATCATATATTTCGTGACACCTCATATAATAGTGGGTGGAAATAATAATAGCCATTATGTTCGTTTGCGTATGCGTGCGTGTGTGCATGCCTGTTTGTTTGCATATGCTTGTGGCGTGTTATAGTGTAGTAATTATTGTTCAGAAATATATACATATAAGTATATGTTGTAAGAACAGAAACATAAATCTTTAAGGTATATTTCTTTGAATATAGTATTTATTCAAGTTCTATGTTTAACAATTATACATTACACTGTATATACAGAATATTAAGCAACATGGCATTTAACAAATGCCGTATGCGTTACATTTTTGTTCTATGTGTATGAGGGAGACAAAATACAGGTTGCCTGTAACGAGTGTCTCCCCAAAAGCCAAAAGAGTGACAGAGCCAAATTCAACAGACGTTGTGATAAAAGAAATGCCAGGACACACAAAGTTTAAAATAGCGTAACTCATAGGATAAATGAATAATTTATTAAGGGAGAAGTTCCAGAGGTCACCTGTTGAGTAGAAGAAAGACTGAGAATGCCAATTCTTGGCTTTGAGAGCTGGACAGAATAAGAGTGGGACTGTGTTGCAAGGCGGGTGCCTGGCACTCACCGGAAGGGACTGATATGATCCAAATGATTTCTCATGTATTCACCCATGCATTGGACAAGTCTAAATAACAATATATTCATTGTAATGAATCATAGACATTACTAATGCAAAGCAAAACTCCTATATTATCATTGCTGCTGTTCCGTTCTCCGCTTAAACTGTTTCTTAACCCACTGCTCTAAACACGTGTAAGATAATATATATGGAGAGCTTAAGTCTAGTGTTAATAACGTTAATATTAGCACACCCATATGTATAATTTACCTTTATATATCAATATTATGTTTCATGTATAGATGACTGTCAACATGGTTTCCATGGAAACGAGAGCTTGTTGGTAGTTTGGGAATATAATCACAGTAAAGGTCAAACTACCATTACACCAAAAGTAAACGTCTACAAACACATTGTTCTCTACAGTGATATTTTTCGTATATTAATTGTCAAATCAAATTACCACAGTAGTCCTTTGTATTTGAATTAGTAAAACTATAATAATGGTTTCCAATGCAAGTCACGAGGATATAATTGTCTCCAGGCATACCAAGTTATATTCTGCACATTTGTATAATCAAAACAACTTCACAGGAAGCAGATCAAGCACCTTTTATTTTTTAGCATTGAAAGATAACGCAAGTGGGTCAAAATCATTATATTGTTAAGGACAGTAAAGATAGAGGGTATATATTGATATCGTGACACATGTTGGCATGCCTGAACAGCTGTAAGTGTGGCATTTTCAGAGGTGTTAGGTTGGCGAGGAATTGAACCATACCATTTTCAACTTTCTGTCATGAGACAATAGAGGTCAAAATAGAATAAACGTCTACAGTGAGGTAATGGAGGTTTGATGATGCAGAGTATTTCAGTCCTTATCTAGCTGTGCAATAGATCGTTAATGCAATCCATCATAAAATACGGTTGCCAGCTTCACTTTAATTTTTGACATACCAATTTTCCTGGATGGCATAGAATACATAGACATTTGTATTATTATATATACCTACGGTAGTTCATCAACTAATTTACTTTCGGAATACGATTATAGGCATAGGCCAAATAAAAAAAAGTTCATGGCCAGTAAATGTTTGTAAACTGCATTGTAAAAAGTGAAATGATAGTAAAATACTGTACATCAAATAAGATTAACCCTTATTTAGCGGGCTAGGTGGTCTATTTGACCGTAGCGCCCAGCGTTTTTTTTAACCCTAAATAGGGTTGTTTACGTGATCATTTTCATGCCTAAATAAGACCCAGAGCGTAAAACAAGTATCTATCCCTGAAAGGGCGTAAACAGAGCTTTCCAATGACACCCGAACCATCCTTGTACGACCACTGGTTCTCTGGCAACGATCGTGCAACACGAGTGCAAAAACCCTGTAATTAGGTAATTTCCTTACATAATTCCCTGTGTAGCGAGTGAGAGAGGGGAGGGAAGGGTGGGATACAGTTCAGTAGGTCCACGGTGGTCGTGCGGAGTGGTCCTAAGCTTACTACGCTCGTCCCACCGCTCAGCTCTCTCTCTCAGCAACATTACGTGCTGAAAATGGCGCACGACATAAGTTGTGAACCGCCACATAGTCCAAATTTATTTTACACGACATAAGTTGCGCGCCGACAGTTAAGGATTAATATGTAAATCGCCCATGATCAAATTGTACAAAAGGCTAATAAACTATTATTGTTTGTTTGTTTGTTTGTTTTGTATAACATTGTTGAGCACATTGTGTTCGACTTTTGGTGTAATGGTAGTGTGACCTTTGCTGTGATTATATTCCCAAATTACCAACAAGCTCTCGTTTCCATGGACACCATGTTGACAGTCATCTATACCTGAAACATAATATTGATATATGAAGATGAATTATTCATATGGGAATGCTAATATTAACGTTATTAACACTAGACTTAAGCTCTCCATATATATTATCTAACACGTGTTTAGAGCAGTGGGTTAAGCAACATCTTAAGCGGAGAACGGAACTGTAGCTATGATTGCAAAAATTAATAATAAATATTCTAATATTTCTTAAAGGTAGATTTCACTAAAAATAGCTGTTCAATAATTGTAATTAATATCATGAGATAAAACGGTAACCATAAACCTGGTGAAATAATTCACTTAACATCCCCACCTTCCAACCTTTCCTACACGATAATATCCCCCCCCCCCCCCCCCCTTACTCCCTATAACCCCTCCCTCTCCTTCCCAGCAAATCTAACTACGCCATCTATGGGACATAATATGCAACAGATTCAGGGTGGGAGGGAGTGAGCGCTCTTACTAGTATCAGAGCGAAAGACTCCCAGCGAAATTACCATTAGGTGGCCCAGTCGGAAAGGTGACCGACTGTACCAGAGTAAATACATAGATACATAGATTATTCTACATCTACCGCTTTCTATTTCACTATTAATCAATCAGGGATATCAGGAAAACCCTCTTTATATAACATACACATCCAACTTCACGACATTGCCCTACATTGCTATCCTCTATCCATAAAACACTACTCTTCCCACTACATATCATACATGTAACACCATACACCTTACCCAATAAACATGGCAGTACAATTGTTAAGAGCAAACCTGGTGGTCCCTCGGATATCCACCCCAGGCAGGGTTGTGTCATTGACACAGGGCCCTCCCGGTCGTCATCATGCGACTGTGTCAAGAGCATTGCAACGTCCCAAAGCTGCTCGTCGGTGCAGCTTTTTCTTTAGTAATATAAGGGGACTTCACTCTAACATCAATTCTGTACACCAATTTCTTCAAGCAGAATCCCCTACTCTCCTTTTTTTGACAGAGACTCAAGTAACATCCACATCTGACATGTCTAGATTTAATTTTCCAGGTTATCAACTGCTCCAAAATTTCAGACCTAAAGGAGGTGTATGTTGCTTCGCAAAATCTGAAATTGCCCTGGAGGAGGTTACTAGTTTCAATTGTCCCTATTTTGATTATTCTATATACAAATTAATTTCTGCTGGTAAATTTAAATACATATGTTGCATCTACCGTTCCCCAAATACTCCTCCAGAGCAAAGTCTTTTTGATTCTCTGTCCTCACAACTCAGTGTCCTCAACTTAAATGCTTCTTCTGAAATCACTGTGTTGGGTGATTTTAATGTCCATAATGTTGAATGGCTCACTCATTCAGCCAGGACTGATGATGCTGGTCTTGAATGTGAGCTATTTGCAGACTCATTTAATCTCACTCAACTAGTCAACCAACCCACCCGTGTACCAGATAATCCTAATCATAATTCCCACCTACTGGACTTATTTTTAACAACCAATTCAGAAAATTATGATGTTACAGTGAGGTCCCCGCTTGGATCTTCTGATCACTGTCTGATACAGGCCACCTGTCTATCACCTACCACACCTTCCCACTCTGAACCTGTTTTGGTGACTAAATGGCATTACGATAGGGCAGACTGGGAGGGTCTTCAAGGTTTCTTTATTGATATTCCCTGGACCTCTTTCTTTTCTAATGATGCACACTCCACCTTGAGCCACATACAAGATTTTGTAAAAATTGGAATGGAAACTTTTATTCCTCATCAAAAGTACATTAAAAGATCTAATTCACCTAAATGGTTTGACCATAATTGTGCTAGAGTAACTGAACAAAAAGCAATAGCCTACAATGCATACACAAGATCAAAAACACATGAAGCCTTTAATTACTTTAGAAACATCAGAAATCATGCCAAAACTGTATTAAACCTAACTAAATCAAACTTTCTCCACAAGCAGGCAAATAAACTTCTAAATAATCCAAATGATAACAAAATATTTTGTCTACTCTTAACTCATTTAAATCCAACTTCACTACTGCTTCATCCATTCCACCATTAAAATCTCCGACTGGCAATCTTGTAAGTGACCCACGAGGTAAAGCTAACCTTCTTGCGGATATTTTCTCCACCAACTCAACCTTAGATGAAATAAATCAAGATGTCCCTGTACTTAATTTTAATTCGCCTGAAATTCCTCCAATAGTACTTAAGAATTGCTCCTTGGTGCTCGCTCCTATATTGGCAAAAATGTTCCGTCTGTGTACTCATACTTCATGCTTCCCAGTACCCTGGAAAGAAGCAAACATCCATCCAGTTCCTAAAAAAGGTGCCTCTTCAGATCCATCAAACTACAGACCAATAGCTATAACTTCCACTCTTGGTAAAGTCTTTGAAATTATATTAAATAATCACATAATTAAGCATCTTGAGAATAATAAATTAATCAGTGATAGGCAATATGGTTTTAGACGATGTCGATCAACTGCAGACATGCTTTGCCTTCTTAGGCATCAAATCAACCAAGCTACAGACCAACATGGTGAAACACATACAATAGCACTGGATATATCAAAGGCATTTGATAGAGTCTGGCATCAATCCTTATTGTCGAAGATGTCACACTACGGCCTTGCATCATTAGTTCCACTAATTTCTTCTTATCTTCATAACAGAAAAATACGTGTAATGGTAGATGCCCTTTATTCTCAATTTCACTCACTAAATGCTGGTGTTCCCCAGGGATCAGTTTTGGCCCCAATTCTGTTCCTCATTCATATCAATGATCTCATATCTACCACTCATAATCCAATACATTCCTACGCAGATGACTCAACACTCCACAGTTCCTTCACATTTACCACTGACGAGCAGTTGGCCGTGATATATAGAAGTCATGTGCGTTCTCAGATGGATTACTGTTCACCTCTGTGGGGTGGAAGTGGAGTGGTTGCATTGAGGCAGTAGGACAAAATTCAAAATAAAGCTATTAGATTAATCAATAACCCTGCAATCACACAGGACATTCCTACATTATCCATACGAAGAAACGTTGCATCCCTTGCATTATTCTACAGATATTTTCACAGCAATTGTTCCGAGGAACTTGCTTCAATTGTGCCGCCTCTCCACATCTTTCCCCGTAGAACTAGGGCAGCTGAGAGCGCCCATGAATTTACACTTTCTCCTCCACAATGCAGAACTTCTGCTTATCAGAATTCATTTATCCCCAGAGCTACTACTCTTTGGAATTCACTTCCCTCGAATTGCTTTCCACAAACTTACAATCTACAAATGTTTAAATCCAGTTGTTACAAACATTTTATGAATGGAGGATGCCTTTAGGCACATGGACCTTTTTGTTTTATCTGTGTTTTTCCTTCCTCCGTTCATTGTCTCTAAAAAAAAAAAAAAAAAAAAAAATCTATACAGTATATATCAGGGCATGAAAGTCTTCGGGTGCTATATTATTTATGAATCCCAGGACCCCCTATGAACCATTCTCTATTATATAATTATATTGTCCCTATGTTAATACTATTCTTTAATAAAAGTTAACCTTTATATTCGAGACCCACGTCTAATCTCGTACACATTGCAAGTTAATATTTGTCATGCGGAGGTTGTACGCATACGGCTGGGATTGTATTTGTCATGCGGAGGTTGTACGCATACGGCTGGGATTGTATTTGTCATGCGGAGGTTGTACGCATACGGCTGGGATTGTATTAAATGGACAGTGATTATTTTTGGGGTTCTATTTATTTATATGTTCATACATTTTGAGTTTCCTCGCCAAACCTTCATCAAGCTTAAAAAAAACACCCCCTTCAAGATAAATTTGTACATTTTTCGATAGAAAATGTATCGGCCGAAGGCCTGTGTCTCTAAAAATTACAGGCTCACTATCGCTCGCCAGGAAAATATCAACACCTAAATGGCTCTCCAACTATCGTCCAATTGCTCTTATCTCTTGTCTTTCCAAAGTTTTTGAAACTATTGTTGCTTCCAAATTTCTTAAGCATTTCTCTTCTCATAATCTGCTCTCAGATCGCCAGTATGGCTTCCTTAAGGGTCGCTCTACTGGTGATCTTCTTTCATATCTTACTAACTCTTGGTCATCCTCCTTTCGGGACTTCGGTGAGACTTTTTCTATTGCACTAGACATATCGAAAGCCTTCGATAGAGTCTGGCATAAATCTTTAATTTCTAAACTACCCTCCTTCGGTTTCTATCCCTCCATCTGTGCCTTTGTCTCTAATTTCCTTTCCGGCCGTTCCATAGCCGCGGTTGTGGACGGCCATTGTTCACTTCCTCACCCTATTAACTCCGGTGTTCCTCAGGGCTCTGTCCTATCTCCTATTCTCTTTCTAATTTTTATAAATGATCTCCTTAACTGTACCTTAATTCCCATCCATTCATACGCAGATGACTCAACCTTACACTACTCCATTAGTTTTTCAGAACGCCCCTGCCAGCAATCCCTCAACGACAAACGTAATGAAGCCATAGAACTCTTAAATTCTGATCTAAATACTATTTCCAATTGGGGCAGAGAAACCTTGTTAACTTTAATGCTTCCAAAACCCAGTTTCTCCATCTATCTACCCGTCAGGATCTCCCAGCGGACTATCCCTTATTCTTCAACAATACAAAAATCAACCCTTCATCTTCTCTCAATATTCTTGGTGTCTCTTTTTCTTCTGCTCTCATTTGGAAGGACCATATTACCAGTCTTGCTAAGGCAGCCTCCCAGAAGCTGGGTGTGCTCAACCGCCTTAGGGGGTTCTTTTCCCCTGCACAGCTTCTTGCTCTGTACAGGGGCATAGTGCGCCCTTGTATTGAGTATTGTTCACATGTGTGGGGAGGTTCCTCTCACACCGCTCTCCTAGACAAAGTTGAAAGGAAGGCCTTTCGTATCATTAACTCCCGTCCACTCACCAACTCTCTGCAATCTCTCTCTCTCCGCCGCAATGTTGCATCTCTCTCGCTATTCTATCGCTACTATAATAATCAGTGTTCCTCAGAGCTATCCCAGTGCATACCACCTCCTTTACGTAGGGCACGTTGTACCCGTCTTGCAACTCAATCCCACCCCTACTCTGTGAAACTCTCCAACCCAAGAGTGAAACGTTACTCTCAAACTTTCTTCTACTCAACAGCTGAGCTCTGGAACTCTCTCCCAGAATCAGTCTTTCCCTCTTCCTATGACTTAAATTGCTTCAAACTCCGTGTGTCCAGGCATTTTGGCTCGAACGTCCCTTGATTTTGGCCCTGTCACTCTTTCAACTATGGGGGGGGGGGGGGGGGCACTCGCTATAGGCAGTTATGCCTTTTGCCTCCCTCAATCACATAGAAAAAAAAAAAAAAAAAAATGGGATGAAAGGTTTTAAATCAACAAACTAATGGGGCGAAGGTCTTAAAATCTTAAACTAATGGGACTAAACATGAGAGAGAAGAGGGCTCAGAAAAGCAACCCATCCCCCCTTAGCACTGTCAAGGAGTTGAT
Source organism: Paralithodes platypus (assembly GCA_032716605.1). Lineage (NCBI taxonomy): Eukaryota > Metazoa > Arthropoda > Malacostraca > Decapoda > Lithodidae > Paralithodes > Paralithodes platypus. Next base: position 27,118,504 of record CM064524.1, on the reverse strand, counting down.
GGTAGGCCTATATTTTAAAAACATGATATGTATGTATGTATTTATTTTTAGCTCCAGTGTAGGTTAACACTTACGGAAATGCACTAGGGCAATTTTACTGTTCCTATTGAGGGTGATATGCTGGCTAGTAATTGCCAGTTAAGATATAACACCGAAGCGTTTTCATAAATGTCTTTGAGTGGCGTAGATAGGCCTCACATCAGCTGTATTCCGCTGGCAAGCGCAATTTTTTTCAATAATTCCTGTCCCTTTATCGTCTTATTTTTTCTGTACATTTTTAAGATATCTCAAGAACTGAAGTACGGTATATATTTTGATGAAACACAGTCAATACTTTAAGATAATACCTTTACAAATCTGATTAATTTTCGGTTAGGATTGAATATAGACCATTACCGCTCCAATCCTTTCTAAAGGCCATATCGCTCGGAGCATAAGGTCGGTGTGGTCGCTGTGTTTATGTAAATCTCTCTCCCTCAGATCCCTTGCTCCCGCGATTATAGAACCGGGTATATATCAGAGCCTCGGGTATATCTCATCTATAAATTGCCCCCCCCCCCCCCCCCCTCCTCCTCCTCCCCAGTGTTTACCCTAACCCGTGTAAAATATAGGTTGTAGTAAATGCTGATGGTCAAAAGTTCACCCGGTTCCCCTTTATATTACACGGCTTTTACACAATATATTTCGGGATTTATTACTTTGCGTGGGGCGGAGCAGGGATGATTCAACCCTTTTGGTCTGCGCTGATGTCTTTTTCATTTTATTTTTTGACTGATGTTGGAGGGTTTTATTATTTAGTTTTGGAAGGATTTTTCATAGTCAAATGCCCCTTCTTTGTCATTATATTTTGTTTTACATTAGAAAGTGCCATTAAGTATTGGACATATATCTCACACTAAGTGCCATTAAGTATTGGACATATATCTCACACTAAAGTGCCATTAAGTATTGGACATATATCTCACACTAAGTGCCATTAAGTATTGGACATATATCTCACACTAAGTGCCATTAAGTATTGGACATATATCTCACACTAAAGTGCCATTGAGTATTGGACATATATCTCACACTAAGTGCCATTAAGTATTGGACATATATCTCACACTAAGTGCCATTAAGTATTGGACATATATCTCACACTAAGTGCCATTAAGTATTGGACATATATCTCACACTAAAGTGCCATTGAGTATTGGACATATATCTCACACTAAGTGCCATTAAGTATTGGACATATATCTCACACAAAATGGCATGTCGATGTTTCTTTCATTTTTCTTTGGTTTATATTAGACAAAATGGGCAAAGCTGTAGCGTAACTTCTCAGTTAAATCATTACAAATTTATGTTAAAGGGGTAGAGGTTATTTGTTGGTTTATATATTTTTTTTCAAATTATTTTTTTAGTTTCCTCGCTAGACCTCCATCAAGCAACAAACAAACACCCCTTTGACCCAGTTTCAAGATAGATTTGTTCTTTTTTCGGTAGAAAAATATCCAGTCCGAAGGCCGGTTCCTCCTAAAATTACAGGCTCGCTTTCGCTCACCAGGAAAAATATCGACACCAAAATGGGACGACAGGTCTTAGTATTGACAAAGCAATGGGGCAAAAGGTCTCAAAATCGACAAACTAATGAGGCAAACGTCTAAATATCTGAAAACTAATGGGGCTAAATATGAGGGAGAAGGGGGTTCAGAAAAACGAACCATCCCTCATTAAGAAACTAATCAAGCGAATGAAGAGTTACTTAGGGTTCATCTACCACCGAACACATTGATCATCCTAGACATTGCAACCACTCGTAAGTTTTGGGTTGAAATGGTTACAGACACATGTTTCCATAATAATAGACCCCCACTACAAACCTTTGAACCTTTAAGGGGGAAATGGTTACAGACACATGTTTCCAAAATAATAGACCCCCACTACAAACCTTTGAACCTTTAAGGGGGGAATGGTTACAGACACATGTTTCCATAATAATAGACCCCCACTACAAACCTTTGAACCTTTAAGGGGGGAATGGTTACAGACACATGTTTCCATAATAATAGACCCCCACTACAAACCTTTGAACCTTTAAGGGGGGAATGGTTACAGACACATGTTTCCATAATAATAGACCCCCACTACAAACCTTTGAACCTTTAAGGGGGGAATGGTTACAGACACATGTTTCCATAATAATAGACCCCCACTACAAACCTTTGAACCTTTAAGGGGGGAATGGTTACAGACACATGTTTCCATAATAATAGACCCCCACTACAAACCTTTGAACCTTTAAGGGGGGAATGGTTACAGACACATGTTTCCATAATAATAGACCCCCACTACAAACCTTTGAACCTTTAAGGGGGGAATGGTTACAGACACATGTTTCCATAATAATAGACCCCCACTACAAACCTTTGAACCTTTAAGGGGGAATGGTTACAGACACATGTTTCCATAATAATAGACCCCCACTACAAACCTTTGAACCTTTAAGGGGGGAATGGTTACAGACACATGTTTCCATAATAATAGACCCCCACTACAAACCTTTGAACCTTTAACCCCTTCAGTACCGGTGACGTACTTTTCATTGTAATCCGGCAATTATTAGACTATATTATTGAGCTTGGGACGGACGTGTAGCAATTAAAAGGCTACAGACTATCTCCATTAACCCTTTTAACTATCACAGATCCTTCCTAAGCTGCATACAATCGTCTACATATAGCTGAAATCAAACAAAACATGTTCCCGGTAGTGAAGGGGTTAAGGGGGGAATGGTTACAGACACATGTTTCCATAATAATAGACCCCCACTACAAACCTTTGAACCTTTAAGGGGGGAATGGTTACAGACACATGTTTCCATAATAATAGACCCCCACTACAAACCTTTGAACCTTTAAGGGGGAATGGTTACAGACACATGTTTCCATAATAATAGACCCCCACTACAAACCTTTGAACCTTTAAGGGGGAATGGTTACAGACACATGTTTCCATAATAATAGACCCCCACTACAAACCTTTGAACCTTTAAGGGAGGAATGGTTACAGACACATGTTTCCATAATAATAGACCCCCACTACAAACCTTTGAACCTTTAACGGGGGAATGGTTACAGACACATGTTTCCATAAAAATAGACCCCCACTACAAACCTTTGAACCTTTAAGGGGGGAATGGTTACAGACACATGTTTCCATAATAATAGACGCCCACTACAAACCTTTGAACCTTTATGGGGGAAATGGTTACAGACACATGTTTCCATAATAATAGACCCCCACTACAAACCTTTGAACCTTTAAGGGGGGAATGGTTACAGACACATGTTTCCATAATAATAGACTCCCAATACAAACCTTTGAACCTTTAAGGGGGGAATGGTTACAGACACATGTTTCCATAATAATAGACCCCCACTACAAACCTTTGAACCTTTAAGGGGGAATGGTTACAGACACATGTTTCCATAATAATAGACCCCCACTACAAACCTTTGAACCTTTAAGGGGGGAATGGTTACAGACACATGTTTCCATAATAATAGACCCCCAATACAAACCTTTGAACCTTTAAGGGGGGAATGGTTACAGACACATGTTTCCATAATAATAGACCCCCACTACAAACCTTTGAACCTTTAAGGGGGAATGGTTACAGACACATGTTTCCATAATAATAGACCCCCACTACAAACCTTTGAACCTTTAAGGGGGGAATGGTTACAGACACATGTTTCCATAATAATAGACCCCCACTACAAACCTTTGAACCTTTAACCCCTTCAGTACCGGTGACGTACTTTTCATTGTAATCCGGCAATTATTAGACTATATTATTGAGCTTGGGACGGACGTGTAGCAATTAAAAGGCTACAGACTATCTCCATTAACCCTTTTAACAATCACAGATCCTTCCTAAGCTGCATAAAATCGTCTACATATAGCTGAAATCAAACAAAACATGTTCCCGGTAGTGAAGGGGTTAAGGGGGGAATGGTTACAGACACATGTTTCCATAATAATAGACCCCCACTACAAACCTTTGAACCTTTAAGGGGGGAATGGTTACAGACACATGTTTCCATAATAATAGACCCCCACTACAAACCTTTGAACCTTTAAGGGGGAATGGTTACAGACACATGTTTCCATAATAATAGACCCCAACTACAAACCTTTGAACCTTTAAGGGGGAATGGTTACAGACACATGTTTCCATAATAATAGACCCCCACTACAAACCTTTGAACCTTTAAGGGGGGAATGGTTACAGACACATGTTTCCATAAAAATAGACCCCCACTACAAACCTTTGAACCTTTAAGGGGGGAATGGTTACAGACACATGTTTCCATAATAATAGACACCCACTACAAACCTTTGCACCTTTAAGGGGGAAATGGTTACAGACACATGTTTCCATAATAATAGACCCCCACTACAAACCTTTGAACCTTTAAGGGGGGAATGGTTACAGACACATGTTTCCATAATAATAGACCCCCACTACAAACCTTTAAACCTTTAAGGGGGAAATGGTTACAGACACATGTTTCCATAATAATAGACCCCCACTACAAACCTTTGAACCTTTAAGGGGGGAATGGTTACAGACACATGTTTCCATAATAATAGACCCCCACTACAAACCTTTGAACCTTTAAGGGGGGAATGGTTACAGACACATGTTTCCATAATAATAGACCCCCACTACAAACCTTTGAAACTTTAAGGGGGGAATGGTTACAAACACATGTTTCCATAATAATAGACCCCCACTACAAACCTTTGAACATTTAAGGGGGGAATGGTTACAGACACATGTTTCCATAATAATAGACCCCCACTACAAACCTTTGAACCTTTAAGGGGGGAATGGTTACAGACACATGTTTCCATAATAATAGACCCCCACTACAAACCTTTGAACCTTTAAGGGGGAAATGGTTACAGATACATGTTTCCATAATAATAGACCCCCTCTACAAACCTTTGAACCTTTAAGGGGGGAATGGTTACAGACACATGTTTCCATAATAATAGACCCCCACTACAAACCTTTGAACCTTTAAGGGGGGAATGGTTACAAACACATGTTTCCATAATAATAGACCCCCACTACAAACCTTTGAACCTTTAAGGGGGGAATGGTTACAGACACATGTTTCCATAATAATAGACCCCCACTACAAACCTTTGAACCTTTAAGGGGGGAATGGTTACAGACACATGTTTCCATAATAATAGACCCCCACTACAAACCTTTGAACCTCTAAGGGGGAAATGGTTACAGACACATGTTTCCATAATAATAGACCCCCACTACAAACCTTTGAACCTTTAAGAGGGGAATGGTTACAGACACATGTTTCCATAATAATAGACCCCCACTACAAACCTTTGAACCTTTAAGGGGGGAATGGTTACAGACACATGTTTCCATAATAATAGACCCCCACTACAAACCTTTGAACCTTTAAGGGGGGAATGGTTACAGACACATGTTTCCATAATAATAGACCCCCACTACAAACCTTTGAACCTTTAAGGGGGGAATGGTTCAATATTATGGCCCTCCTTCTCCCTCATGTTTAGTCCCATTAGTTTTCAGATTTTAAGAGGCTTGGCTCATTAGTTTGGAGATTTTTAAACCTTTCACCCCATTTTGTTGTCAATATCAAGACCTTTTGTGCCATTTAGGTGTTTATTTTGGTCCTGGCAACATAGCGAGCCTGTAAATATAGGAGGAAGTTTCCTTCGGCCGGGATATTTTTCTACATGTTTTTGTTTTTGTTTACAAACTTATCTCGAAGGGGGCGGGGGGGGGGGGGGGGTCTAGGGGTGTTTATATATATATATATATATATATATATATATATATATATATATATATATATATATATATATATATATACAGTATACATATATATATGCTTGGAGGTCTGGCGAGGAAACTAAACACAAATGAATAAATAAGTTAATATGGACCAACAAATAAACCCTACCCCCTTAATGCCAAACTCTGAAGCGTTTGGAATATTTTTTGAGACGGCCTTATCTAGTTTGGGTTCGATATAGCTTCAAAGGGGGGTAAGCTCATTATGGATTGTGACTGTACACTCGTGGAAAGGAACTTCTGGACATTTTTTGGAGGTCCAGTAATGTTACAATGACGAAGTATTAGGAAAACTTGATTGTAAACGCTTGTCAGATGTTGGCCTTCTGTACCGGCGACGTCTTTTCAATTTTATTCTAGCTATACTTAGACGATTGTGTACAGTTTATCTATGGTAATAATAAGGGTTAGGTGAGATAGTTTGAAGCCTCTTAACATTATTGCTGGAGGCCCATTATAAACTGACTAACATCGTCTAATAGTAGCCGGAATAAAGTTAAATGGACGTTGCCGGTACAGAAAGGGTTAAGGGGAGGATTTTAGTTTTTTCAGGACCCCCTTCTCCCTTATGTTTAGCTCCATTAGTTTTGAGATTGTAAGACGTACACCCTAATCGTTTGGCGGATTTTGAGGCCTATCGTCCCATTTCTTTGTTATTATTAAGACCTTTCGTGCCATTCAGGTGTCATTTTTTTCCTGGCAAACAATAGGGAGCCTGTAATTTGGGAGAAATAAATGTACACATTTATTTCGAAGTTTTTTATTTTTGGTGTTTTTTATTTATTTTTATTTATTTTTCTTGGCTACAAGGTCTTGGGAGCAAACTATATAAAACAAAATCATAATTAATACTGCTCATCTCGTGTACACAATGAAGTGTTGTTCACGACTGTACACCCAGAAGTAAAAGTCTCCTACCTCAGACAGCAGGAACGTGGTGGTACCTGCCCGTTCCTCCTTACTACTCCTACCCCAGGCAGCAGGAACGTGGTGGTGCCTGCCCGTTCCTCCTTACTACTCCTACCCCAGGCAGCAGGAACGTGGTGGTGTCTGCCCGTTCCTCCTTACTACTCCTACCGCAGGCAGCAGGAACGTGGTGGTACCTGCCCGTTACTCCTTACTACTCCTACCCCAGGCAGCAGGAACGTGGTGGTGCCTGCCCGTTCCTCCTTACTACTCCTACCCCAGGCAGCAGGAACGTGGTGGTACCTGTCCGTTACTCCTTACTACTCCTACCCCAGGCAGCAGGAACGTGGTGGTGCCTGCCCGTTCCTCCTTACTACTCCTACCCCAGGCAGCAGGAACGTGGTGGTGCCTGCCCGTTCCTCCTTACTACTCCTACCCCAGGCAGCAGGAACGTGGTGGTACCTGTCCGTTACTCCTTACTACTCCTACCCCAGGCAGCAGGAACGTGGTGGTGCCTGCCCGTTCCTCCTTACTACTCCTACCCCAGGCAGCAGGAACGTGGTGGTGCCTGCCCGTTCCTCCTTACTACTCCTACCCCAGGCAGCAGGAACGTGGTGGTGCCTGCCCGTTCCTCCTTACTACTCCTACCCCAGGCAGCAGGAACGTGGTGGTGCCTGCCCGTTCCTCCTTACTACTCCTTCCCCAGGCAGCAGGAATGTGGTGGTGCCTGCCCGTTCCTCCTTACTACTCCTACCCCCGGCAGCAGGAACGGGGTGGTGCCTGTCAGTCACCCATTCCTACCCATTCCCTATGATGGAGAGATTAAACTACCAGGCCCCCCACTGACACCCTACCCCGAACACTACACAGGAGGAAACCGCCGCCGTTTCTTTACAGGCGTTGTAGCTCCACGAACACAGAATAAAGTAGCCTGCAACGAGGCTGAGGCTATGTCAGTAAGTTGTATCTATACATTTATATCCTTATAGAAACCAGAACAATGGTGTTGCATTAAATGAACTGATTTTATAGAATGAAGATTATTAACACTGGGTGTACCTTCGCTCCTTCCTTAGTCGTGAAAATACAACAACTGAGATGCTAAATAGCTTGCTCTAACTTCCAAGAGTTTGAAACTATTTTTCCATTGATGTCTGAACTACTTTACAAATCCATAAGTCAAATTAAAAGGCAAAGGCTTATAAACTTGTGCACTAGGTAGATACAATAGATTATGTTTGTGCCAAGAAAATGTGTTGATCTTTACATATTCAAAAGTCAAATTGAAAAGCAAAATATGTTGTACTTGTGCGTTAGGTAGATACAAAGATTACTTTAGTGCAAAGAAAACGTTAGCATATATTACAAGCCCTCCAGTGATTACGTCATTAAGATAAAGTATTATTCTCACCCCATCCTCGGGCCATACAATACATCTTCACCAAATTAAGTGTAAATTTATGTGGGCTGTAAATCTGACTAATGGTTGTATATGGTCCAAGTAATTGGTTTAGATTTATTGAAGGGGTTGTGTATGTGTGTGTATGTTTGTGTATGCGTATAAGTGTGTGTGCGTGTGTGTATTTGTATAAGTGTGCGTGTATTTGTGTATGCGTATACGTGTGTGTGTGTTTGTGTGTAATTGGGTATGCGTATTAGTGTGTGTGTGTGATAATTCACAAGTCACCTGCGGCAATGTGTACCTCAGAAAAGTACAGTCTAGGTCAGGAATACTAGAACAATTGTATTAACGGTAGCAACATGAGAGATGAGTGGGTGTTCTATTGATTGTCAAAATATTTCGTCACTTTATTAGAAATGTTCCATCAAATATTATCCATAATTTCCTGACCACGATTGTGCAGTATGATAAGAGTGTTTCTAAAGGAAGTAGTACCATATACAGTATAAACTTTATATTACCTGCCTATTATATACCTCGTCAATATTTTGAGATATACTGTATATGCTAATTATTAATATTACGGACCATTACGAACAATAAATAAGCTTACTGGATTATGTTTGTACACAATATGAAATACTCTCCCACATGCTAGCAATTCTATACCTGCTTGTGAATAAATGTTTCATAGTAAAAGGCCACGGATTTGGATCCATAGAATCAATGTATTTACTGGAGGACAAGGGCTAGGACATAGTCCACGGTCACGGTGTATGAGGTTTTTTATTAGTAGTTACAAACTGTGAGGGAATCAAACATATACTAAGTATTGAATAGACAATAATTATTACTCAAGCTGATAAATGGATAATATATAATTATGTACAAGTTGTATTAGTGAAAACTGAAAGAGGTCAAACACGTAAATAGAAGCGGGAGCCAGCCGGGATATTAGCTAAGTGTTTGGTAATGGTGTTGTATACTGTAGATGTTGTGACGTTAAGGAAGTCTATATGTTTAATATTATAAACGGAACGGTCTATAATACATACAACACATAATTATTCTTACGGTGTGCAAGCAAGGGATTAATATTGTTGAGTTTAATGATTATGAATGGATCTCGAAAGTAGAGAACAACCACTATCAACATAGTACTCTGCTCTTTTATCTCGGAAAGACCGTTATCCCTGGAGTCTCGGGCGGGTCTTGATTACGGTCTTCTCTTCTTCCCTCCTGTCTTTGGTTTATGGGGTCGTCATAGTGGCGTTAGGTTCTCGGACTTCCTTTGCTTGGCTGGCGGTGGTCTCGGCGAAGAAGCCACTTTGACAGGCATTTAAATACTCTCTGCTTCCTTTACTAGTGAGTGTGCAGTGTTCGGGGTAAGCAACACGGTTGCAGTAACCTGTGTAAGCGATTCTGCTCCAGTAACCTGGCTATAAGTGATACTGGTTGTTCCACCTGGGCAAGCTAGGAACTAGGGTGTACTGTACCTGGGTAAGTAAACACTCCACTGATTGCATATGCGCTGGATAATGCACCGAGACATGGACGTGATCCTGGGAACTTCTGGGTGAAAGTCGAAGATGCCAGTCACTATAATTATACCAGTGAGATGTAGAAGAGCCGACGGTGAACGTTGATATGCGGCATTGTGTTGTAGACTATGGCATAACACATTGGTTTTATGGGATCATAGTATACTTGAATATACATTTGTCTACTACGTAAAATGAAATTTTCTCCCAAGATATGTGTCTAATGATGTCCGTAAAAATTCGAACTTATGATCTTCTGGGAGGATTATATATGTATGCATTTCTCAGTATCCTTCTCTCCTTATGTAGAAGTATGTGACAGTGTGAAAGGGTGTGTAATCGTGGGTGAGAATGGTTGTGAACGAGTGTGTGAGCGAGATAATAAAAATATGATTCAAATTTATTGATAGACATTCAAGATAACAGCGAGAAAGGCTTTATGAGAGTGCTTGGGGATAGTTGTGTGAGGCAAATCTAATGTTAGATGGAGATTTTGAATGAGTATATGTGAGGTAGGCTTGTGAGACAATGAACGAGATATTGTGACAAATACCGAGATAAATTATAATTTGTCTGAGTGTGTGTGAATAAAGCTGCCTAAGATTGTAGTTGAAAGAGTATGCAGCGTGTTATAAAGAGTGTTACTTAATTACATACCGGACATGCATACATATTTGTTTTTCTTTCCTATATTCCAACTACTCCCTCTCGGGCATAGGCTGAGAGCCTGCACACTCTACCGTTAAACACGGTGAGGCCCGTGAGGTCTTGTTCCAGTCTAGGGAGCGAGACATGTGAAGCACCTATTCACGGCTCGAAGCAACTCCATCTCTGAAGCCGCTTCGCCTCCATGCTTCACAGTCTCATCCCCCAGACTCGGACCCTCACTCTCAGAAACGCCACCTCTGGAGCAATTAATTCACTAGGCATTGCCCCCCTGTAGCATATTTTGAATATGGGAATATTCATACAATGCTATTTAATCAGGGAACAATGAGGGTATTTGTTTTGGCATTTCGGCGTGCTGTGGTAATGCACTGAAACTAGGAACAGCACAAATTCCATCCCAATAATCTCTTCCCATTGACATATTGGGATTCGAACCCGGGTCCATTGGATTACCAGTCCAGTGGCAAGACCACTCTGCCACACCTCCCCTTATATATCTTATGTTTAATAATATTTGATTATTTGACAGTTTTAATCCAATCCCAATAAAAAAATGTATTCTTGCATTGTCGATTTAGTAGCTAATAAGTGTGCGGATACTATTAACATTTACGGAGTCTTATCTACATCTGATCATCGTATCCTAACTTCCGATATACTGTAGTACTAAAGACAGGTCTTAAGTGGGTATTATAAGATACGATAGACCATGTTCTTATTCCTGTAATATGAGTAAGTTATGAGGTCATGGGCAAAGAATATTCTTTTACTTTGTTGGCGTGTTATGACTCAAACGTCACCGTAACTTATGGCATCTTTGAGTATCCATGCCTAGACATAGGATATAATAGTTAGAAGAGATTCTACTTGAAAATTGCAAATAAATCTGTACTCTAATTTAAAAGATTTAGATATATGTATGCATGACAGACGTAGGCTACATAGTCGTGTGAGCAATGGTCCCCCAGAGGTGGTACTCTTGGTGGCAGAATATGAGAGGCGTATTGCCAATTGCAACACATCTGTTATAAAAGCGTCCCCGGCTCCAGCACCACTTTACCACCTCTAGATACTTTGGGACAGTGTGGTTAACAGCGGCTCTGTCGGGGCTACTGTATGCCCGTACTTGACGTGTTAAACATCTATCGGATATATCCATAGATGCACAAATGAGCTTAGTCACCTCAAAGAGGCACTCTATATATGTGGTAGTTTTGGAAACAGCAACTGCTCCCACATATATCCTTAACTACACCTTCAAAATATCCCTACAATGTAAAATACACGTTCAGTTCGACCAAAGGAGCAAGAAATACTTAAAGCAGTAAATACCTATCCGAAACTCCCAGACAAGAAAAGGGAAACTGAATCAAATGTGTGAAAGATTATTTGAAAAAGAGTGATAGAGGGAATGTGAAAGAGTGTGCCAGCAAAGTTAGTAAGGGACAATTTGAAAGAGTTGTGAGAGGCCCCAGCAATATGGCAGCACAAAACCAGCGGCACCAAAGACACGATTTTGAAAGCATTTAAACCTTTCATGCACAGGACGCGATTCGAGCCTATTCTAGGGTACTTTTAAGCCTTTGTGACCATCAGGGGTGTTTAGAAACCTTTAGTTTAGTTACTTCAAGCTCTGCAGTTGTCTTTGAGTTAGCTGTGGGCAGAAAACTAATTTTGGAGAGGTAGGCTAATTATAAGATTGAGAAAGCTCTATTTCTGATTGTTAATCGGCAAACCCTGCATCCACACGTGCGTGGAAGGGTTAAATGGGCCCACCTCGTTGTTTGGTTTCTCTCTCTTCCTCTCTCTCTGGGTTGTATCCATTCGGCCCCATTCAGCCTACTGTTTTAAGACGTTTACCCCCATCTAAGCTACAATTTTTTTTCCTGGCGAGCGGGAGTGAGCCAGAATATTTTTAAAACTGTTTTTGACAGCAGGGTAAATTTGTACATTTTTCGATAGAAAAAATATTCTGGCGAAGCTGGATTTCCCCATACAATGCTGGCTCGCTATCGCTCACCAGGATGAAATCGACACCTGGATGAGGATAAACGTGTTTAAACAGTAGGCTTAATGGGGCCGAATGGATACAAGTCAGAGAAAGAGAGAACAGGAAATAACTAAACAGATAACCCCTCTTAACCTGATTATTGTCAACAGTGTTACAATTATGTTACTTTGAATAATTCAAAGTATTATATTGGGTGTTTATGCCTGTCCACGATTGTTGCAAACATCAAATTTTAACTGGAGTCAATATTAACATGTGTAAGTAAAATATGTTCTTGAACTGTTTTCACTTCTGCTTGACTTTGAGTTTAATTAGCAGCAATGTTTAACTTCCGTCCAGTAAACAAACTGAGCTTAGTGGATTATTTAAACGCGAAACGAATTCACCTTTTTTCAGACACTCTTTACGTCAAGTTTCTTACCAAGAAGAATTCAAACAAAAAAACATTTGGACTATATTCGTCATTGTCTACGCGCCTTATATGTTCAAGAGGAGTGTAAGGTCTGGGTCACAGCAGGAATCCCTCGCTTCACATCTGTCGGGTTGGAGAAAGTGGAGAGGAAGTGTAAAGGCATAGTCAAACGAACCAATGTCCAGGCAATTAATTTCAGCAACTCCGGTATGGAAGGTCTCTGAATTCAGGCCTCATAAGCTTTCAGTCAATTATAGTGACCTATGTTCAGCTTAGTCTTATATTCCAATGGTAAAAACTCCCAACGATATTGCTAAAGATTCCAGTTCCCGATGCAAAGTTGCCGGGAAAAGTAATGGTGTGACTGAGTGTTTAAGCTGATTTGTGTGGTGGGCGTTCGACGGAGGGAAGGAAAGCAACAGGTTCAGCGAGGCAAGAACAAGCCGGGACAGCGCACGTTTGACGGCATTATACACGGCGGCTGATTTCTAACAAAATATCGTAATAATATGCAGGCTGGTGAGGTCTAAGTATTCTCCTAAGCACAACGATAACAAAAAAAGTGAATATAAAAAGTAATATAATATAGAAACCAGTACGGTCATGAGCATATATATGCTTACACCACTTCGAATCTTTTAATCTAAGCTCTCAAACTTCAGGGCTATAGAAATAGTAATGAATAATAAATAAATAAATAATATAATTAATTAATTTCACTCTCAACACTAAACACCTCCCAATGAAATACATGAAAACGTGATCTTCCCGGGATTTGAACCTGGGTTACCACATACAGATCTTAAACACTAATAATTACACCATCAAGCCAATTAAATAAACGAAATATACTCTTGTATTGTCTCGGTTCCGTTCAATACTGATTCATATGGGAGTGTCGCTAGTTACACGCTCTTGACTGCATACCATAGGGCAAAATTCGTGGCCTTAGTTTTCGAAGTTCTCCCGCACTTAATCGCCCTTCTCATTAATTATTGCCTTGAGATTTACAATGCAGTTCGAGTAGTCAAGAAGGACCATGATTTCCTCTCTCTCTCTCTCTCTCTCTCTCTCTCTCTCTCTCTCTCTCTCTCTCTCTCTCTCTCTCTCTCTCTCTCTCTTTCTCTCTCTCTCTCTCAGACAACTATCCCGGTGACAAATGTATATCGAGGTGACCATTACCCCCTCAAACGGCTTGTTATAGGCCCCTCCACAGCTTCCACTATAAATCTTCATTATTTTAGGTTCCTTCTTTCTCTTCCTAGTTTCATATTGCCCCATTGTATCCAGTTGTATTTCCTTTGGGTGTCATTGCGAAGGTTTTCTTTTCCAAGCTAGTAGCGGATTACTTTAAGCCATTCGCCCAATTATTTTGGCAAATTTAAGACCTATTGTGGCATTTAGGTGTCGAATTGTTTTGTTTTGTTTTGGCTAGTTATGGTGAGCCTGCAGTTAAGGAGGAAAAGGCATTTTTCTACCGAAAAGGCACAACATTATCTCCAAGGTGTATCTTGGGGCAGTTGGGGTATTTCTTTAAGCTTGATGGAGGTCTAGGGAGGATAATAATAATAAAAAATATATCTGTAATCAGCCTACTGTACTGGGCAGAAGCTCTCATAAGGCTGGAGGGTCTAGAGAGAAAACAAAAAATAATAATTGTAGTATAAAGTCTCGCAATTTTATTATAGGCCTAATTGGGTTGAAATAATTTGACAGTTGATCATAGACTTCATATAATTTAATTAGCTTTCTCTATCAGGTATACTTATCCGTTATAATAGTACACTCACGCGTACTAAAAGTTTCTCAGGGTTAGGTCATTCAATCCTCCCCCGCCCTAGGCAGGTGGAAAGTATAAGTCTACCCCATCTTTCACACCTAACTATCCCCAACTCTCCCACCTTTCTCCTCTAACTGCCAGTTAGTGATTAGCCACGCTTGTTTTCATGTTTTGTAAATTATAGCTAAACCATCATTGCACACGCTTACAAAGGCCATCATTTAATATTTATTGGGAATATATTAATATAATATATAATTGTATTCTCAAAACGATTCTCTATACCCACAACGTGAGTTACACGATTCTCGGTTGTAGTGCTTCTCTATTTTGTCTCACTCTCTCTCTCCGCCAAGGAGCGAACGTCTTAAATCTCAAAATATATTGGGCTAAGGATGAGGGAGAACGGGGTCCAGACAAACAAAACTCCCCTTAAGAGAGCTGACTGAGAATACGGCAGATGGTACGGTACTTCCAAGGTTTATAGTATAATTATACAAGTGTATATAGATCTTGGGTACTTCGCATCTGCCTACAACCTTCGTATTTTGACAGCAATACTCAATACTATTGTAACCAAGAACAATTACCTTTAATTGCCTATTATAAGTTATGAAGTTGATTTAAAAACACTTCAATAGGTCGCAAGTAATTCCCTACGTCATAACTTCATGAATGCCTTTGAGTATCAGCGCCCAGGAGATTGAGTATTTTCAGATTCCTTTAACAAAGTTTCATACTTTAGGCAAAAGTAATGATATGGACAATCGTGACACATTAATCCAGGTACGACAGATGAAATTTGTGGCAGTTCCAGATATTTTTTGTTTTAGGTTAGGAAGGACATGCAGGCCAATAGTTAATTAAGTAATTAAAGAAAAGTTATTGTTTTTAATCCGCTTACGTCATCTTAAATTTAATGAGATAAGGAATCCAATGTGTGATTTTATTTTATTTTTTATAGGAATTTGTGTGGTGTAGACTTGAACAACTATATCAACTCGAACAGTTTGACAGTGAATGGTTATGTGTCAATATAACGATAAGCGACATCACTCACCTAGAGGACCTATTTCACCCGAAGAATATACTACATATTATTCTCTCTAGGACTTACCCATTTATCAGACATAAATAATACAATTATTCGTAAAGATATATTACAAAAAAGCTTATTCTACATTATATATAGTTTATCATTATTATTATCATTATTATTATTATTATCAACTCTTCGAAGCAGAGTGGTATTGCGCACACAGATCCCACCCGTATACTGTGCACCACCAGCCAGCCTGTCTGTCGTCGTCGTCGTCGTCGTCCGTTGTCGTCCGTCGTCGTCGTCGTCGTCCGTCTGTCTTTCTGTCCGGAAACTCCTCCTAGACCGTTTGATGGATTTTCACCAAATTTCACAAGTATATTCATTAGGTCAATGCGAAGGTCAGTCAAAAAGAAATATTCCATTTAACTTAAAGGTTAAGGTCAAAGGTCAAGGTTAAAAATAAGGTAAATATTTCATATCTTTTAGTTCTTACTCAAATGTCTTCATTTTCACAATACAAGTTACTGGTAAGCTATATATCATATTGACCAAATTTTAGGTAAATATTCTTAAGGGTAAGGTCAAAGGTCAAGGTCAAATGTCAAAATAATTTTTTCACTAGTATTTCTTATACTAACTGCTAGATTCTCACTAGGCTTAACTTGTATATTCGGAATACCTAGGCGAAGGTCATACAAGAAACTATACAATTCCATATGAAAGGTCAAGGTCACAGGTCAAGGTCAAATAAAAGGTCAATATGCTATTTTCTTTACTTTTCATGCAAACTTCACAAAATTTGGTGAGATAGTTGCACTTTAAATGAAAAGGAAAATAATACATTTGGACACACATATAAAGGTCAAGATAAAGGTCAAAGGTCAAGGTCAACTATTCTATTAATATATATGAAACTAACTGATGGGTTTTAATGAAATTATGCATGCTTATTTGATTTTCCGGGGCAATGTCAATACAAAAAAAAAAAAAAAAAAATCTTACATAAAGGTCAAGGTCAAAGGTCAACTTTTACTATTTATTTTACTTTTTACTAAAATGTCTTCATTTTCACTATACAAGTTACTGGTAACCTATATATCGTATTGACCAAATTTGTATGTAAAGATTCTTATGGGTAAGATCAAAGGTCAAAATAAGTTTTTCACTAGTATTTCTTATACTAACTGTTAGATTCTCACTAGGCTTATCATGTATATTCAGAATACCTAGGCCAAGGTCATACAAGAAACTATGCAATTCCATAATAAAGGTCAAGGTCACAGGTCAAGGTCAAATAAAAGGTCAATATGCTACTTTCTTTAATTTTCTTCCAAACTTCAATTTTTTTTGGTGAGATAGTTGCACTTTAAATGAAAAGGAAATAATACATTTGGACACACATTTCATAAAGGTCAAGATAAAGGTCAAAGGTCATGGTCAACTATTCTATTAATATATATGAAACTAACTGATGGGTTTTAATGAAATTAGGCATGCTTATTTGATTTTCCGGGGCAATGGCAATAAAAACAAAAAAATACTCTTACATAAGGTCCAGGTCATAGGTCAAGGTCAAAGGTCAAATTTTACTATTTATTTTACTTTATACTCAAATGTCTTCATTTTCACTATACAAGTTACTGGTAACCTTGATATCGGATTGCCCACATTTTAGATACATATTCTAAAGGGTAAGGTCAAAGGTCAAAATAGATTTTCTACTAGTATTTCTTATACTAACTGTTAGATTTTCACTAGGTTTACCATGTTTATTCGGTATACCTAGGCCAAGGTCATGCAAGAAACTATACAATTCCATATGAAAGGTCAAGGTCACAGGTCAAGGTCAAATAAAAGGTCAATATGCTATTTTCTTTACTTTCCATGCAAACTTCACAACATTTGGTGAGATAATTGCACTTTAAGTGAAAAGTATAATAATTAATGTTGAGACATATAAAGGTCAAGATAATGGTCAAAGGTCAAGGTCAACTATTCTATTGATATATATGAAGCTATCTAATGGGTTTTAATGAAATTACAAATGCTTATTTGATTTTCATGGGCAATGTCAATGCAAACAAAAATGTACTCCTACATAAAGGTCAAGGTCACAGGTCAAGGTCAAAGGTCAACTTTTATTATTTATTAAGAAAGATTAATCAAAATTTGGAAAACTGGCTGTGTTATGGCTTATTACTTAAATATTATATACTGTATGTATCAAATTTCACATACATATTGTAATAGTTAAGGTCAGGAGTCAAGGTCAAAACAAGAGTATTTGTCATTTTCCCTAAACTCCTCCTAGACTGTTTAATGTATTGTCACCAAGTTATACAGGCAAATGCAGTTGGTCAATGCGACGACCATCCAAATATATGTATTTTATTTGATGTCAAAGGTCAAGGTCACAGTAGGCCTATATGATCACTATTTGTAATAAATATTCAATATGCTACAAAATAGTGATACGCTGACCTTATTATAGATAAATATTTTAATAGTTAAGATTCAATGTGATCATAAATGTAATAATATATATACATACAGTATATACTCCCAGGCGGACATGAACCATCAACAGTCAGGACGAGTGTCTATGCTTTAATCCAGTACACACAAGTATCCTCTATCACGCCGTAGTATAGTGGATTAAAGTATAGGCACTTGTTTTGACTGTCGGTGGTTCAAGTCCGGCTGTGAGAATACAAACATTTAATATATATACAGTATATATATAAATTGCATATAAACCGATTTCACCTAAGAGATTCAATACTACTTGCAGAATTATAGGTCGCAGAGTTGCGTATGCAGTTTTTATTTTATTTTTATTTATTTTTGGTAATGCGAAAACTGCACACCTAATTCATTATTATTATTATTATTTAATTTTTGTTCGACACTGATCTTTCTTTCTAAGCTGCTAGTAAACTGTCATCCCCCTATCTTGATTATTCAACTATTTCGTAGATTTTGTAGCAAAATATCTTCTTAATTATGAAACCCTAGCATTAATATGATGTCGAGACATATTTTACATTTGTTCAATTAAGTATCGAAAACTCTATTGTTTGGGGACTACATTTTCCTGGATAACTCTCTTAAACACAACATTTTCTGGCAGGTAAAATAAAATCGAGCATATCTTCTTCTATCTTCTTCTTTGGATGAGTTCGCCGCTCCTCTAGCGGCACCAAGGAGCGCGACGCCCCTCGTTATGGGTGGTGATTTGGTGCAGTAGACTGTTTGAAGCGACAGCTCGCTCCCTTGCGAGGATGGGCTCGTCTGGCACTTTTTGCAGTTCGACATCTAGGGCTCTCTTGAAGTTGTCTAACGAGATGTCCCTCATGTCTCTTACTCGCCGTGGGAGTTTGTTGAAGAGACGTGGGCCTCTGTGTGATAACCAGCCCTCTCGCAGAGAGCCCATAGCACCCCTGTTATTCATCCGGGGGATTTCGCATTCCCAGCCTCTCCTATCACTGAATTTCATGACTATCGGAGTATGTAGGTTTGGTACTAAACCCTCTGCGATTTTCCATGTGTATATTATTAGGTAACGTTCTCTTCTACGTTCCAGTGAGTACAGATTCAGTGCTCTTAAACGCTCCCAATAGTGTAGATGTTTTATCGAACTTATATGCGAAGTGAAATTTCTTTGTACACTCTCTACGTAATTTATTTCACCTCCTTTGTATGGGGATGTTAATACGCTACAGTATTCAAGCCGCGGTATCACTAGAGATTTGAAGAGCGTTATCATAGGCAATTCACCGCGTGTTTTAAAAGTACGCAGAATCCAATCCATAGTTACCGATACTTCAACAAAAAATACCTGGAAATAGTTGCCGATTGCCGAGTTGGGATGGGTGTACATGCTTAGATTGATATGCAGGATTCGAAGTTGCATAATAAATCGTAGGCAGTGTCCACCATTCTTTAACTGTCTTCGTGGTGCGATGCATAAGGTGTTGATTTTCGGTGTGAGCATCCTGGATTCGAATCCACGGACTGCCACATGTGTTTGTAAATTTCATTAATCGATTTTAGGAGTATAGTTGGTTGTTGGAAGGAACATAATAATTGATATTGGTTCAGGGGTAATTTATCGAGAGGACTTCCCTAGTGGTTAAGGCCCCATTAAATTGCTCTTTCCATTCACATATGCATAGCCTACGTGAGTTGCAGTTGGGATGTGTGTACATGCTTAGATTGATATGCAGGATTCGAAGTTGCATAATAAATCGTAGGCAGTGTCCACCATTCTTTAACTGTCTTCGTGGTGCGATGCATAAGGTGTTGATTTTCGGTGTGAGCATCCTACATTCGAATCCACGGACTGCCACATGTGTTTGTAAATTTCATTAATTGATTTTAGGAGTATAGTTGGTTGTTGGAAGGAACATAATAATTAGTTGCCGTAACAAGCTCTCCTGTGACACCGCCCTAAGCTACGGTGAATATATTCTTTTACTGATAACAAATTCAACTCCATTACCGTGATTGGCCCGCAGACTTGCCTGTAATTATTCCATAGTCATAAATATCATAAATAGCTATTAACTGACTTTTTGTGTTAAGCCGGGATCAGAGGCTCTTCTCTATGTGTCTCGTATTTTTGGCCCGTGATCACCTTGTTTTATTTGGAGAGTGTGTGGGTGCGTGGGGCGGGGGTGGGGGTGATATAGTAACTTGTGTGTGGTCCTGTGTGGATAATGTTACGTGTGTATGTGTGTGTAGATAAATTATGTTTATATCTTGTGTGTGTGGGTGGGTGTATTTACCTATTATTATTTACCTATTTTAGTATTTAGTATTTACCTATGCACAGAAGAGTGCTGAGCTGGTATGGTCATGTTGAACGAATGGGATAGGAAAGGCTTACAACAAGAATATATGAGTCAGATACAAGGGGAGATAGAAGGGCAGGAAGACCCCCATTGAGATGGAGAGACTGTGTAAGACAAGCTTTGGATGATAGAGGAATTACTATAAATCAGGCAAAGTAAGTGGTAATAAACAGGAATGAATGGAGAATGCTTGTGAATAGTTGAGTGAACACGTGGTCATTTGGGGGAAGGGGTCGGGCGCAAGTTGGACTAGATAATAGTCCATCAGGCGCCTGGCCCGGGGAGACGATTAATATGAAGGGTGCGCCTGGAAGTGTGGTGGGTGGGCTTGTGGCTTTGGCTCCGCTGCATGTCTGCCGGCCGAGATCGGAGCCTCTCCGGGTGGTCGGGGGCCTGAGGAGTGCTGGAGCGACCTTGGTGACCCTGGTCTCTGGGTATTCTCCTGGGTGACCTATGTGTTTTGTCTGTGTTTGTTCGTTGTTTTGTCTTGTGTTTTGTGTTTTCCTGTTCTTGCTCTGTCTTGAGTCGGCCACCCCCAAGAAAATACAAAAACAAAACAAAATATATAATAAAATAGGAAAAGTGGGGATTGGGCCTGAGCATATAGATAGATAGATAGATAGATTTACCTATTTGTGTTTTACAGGATTTGAGCTAAGCTTGTGTTGTCCCATCTGCCTTCACATAGCTGTCATATCTTGATTTTACAGCTTTGAATGGTATTGGCACATACTTTTTTTTATGGTAAATGGTTCTGATTTTGTTTTCCATGTAGTTACACTTGCATGTGGGAATGCAAACTTCCTAACATCTTTGCATCTATATTTTGTTATGGATTGTATACGGATGTCATTTAGTTTTTCCTCTGTTTACCTGAAAGTAGTCCTTGCAGTCAACATATTCCACTCCTTTCACTATCTTGAACAGTATAATCATATCGTTTCTCTTCCTTCTCTCCTGCAATGAAGGGAAGTTCAGCTTATCAAGTCTTTCCTCGTAGGTTAAGCCTTTCAATTCCGGGAGCCATCTTCTTACTATACTGTAGGTAGCGCCAACTAACTTGACAACAATTTCGATCCCCAACCTCTTCGTAACTCAAAAGGGCTTAAAGCAAACTGGCTGTAAATATCCACACCTATTTCCTGGTGGACTCTTTCCAAATGATAGGAATTTCAGCCCGATTGCTATAATTAATTTTGAGTTATAGGAAGTTAAGGGGTCAAGATTATTGTCAAGTTCGTTTACGGGGTGGGTGGGGGTGGGGGGTAACGTTTTGAGAGTGTATTTGTGATTTTGTATTTTTTTACTTTTTTTTTACATCTCGATTCTCCCCTACTGTATTTCCTGATAATCCTAATAATTATAAGCCTGTCATTATTAGCCGCTGTAGCACGAACACTCTAAAACCCAAGTCACATGCAAGCACTCTAGTGGCGGATATTCTCACAATCATAGTATCAAAGACAATGTCGAAGTCGAAAGTCTGTTTTCTGTCCATTTTCACCTCAGCTATAAAGTTATTATAGATTTCTGTCCATTTTCACCTCAGCTATGAAGTTATTATAGATTTTACACATCATAGTTTTTTATTCAGTCACACTTATGCTGTAAAATTTGAACACTAAATTTTAAAAATAATATACACATACACACAGTTTCATTGTATATACAGTATGTGCTAATTTGAGAAAGTAAATATAACACTAACTTGAATACGATTGACACTTGTATGTGCATATTTTGTGTTCAGTTTAGTTTACAGAGTACTACAGGAATAAGAGGTAAGTATCTCTCAACATATTATAATAACTTGTAATGGATTCTAGACTCTGATACATTCCGCCACTGAAACAGCTACTGTGGCTCTGGCTTACCCGGCTTCACACCAGCAAGTTAACCCCTTCTGCGCCGGCGACGTTTTTAAATTATATTCTAGCTATACACTTTCCTGTCATTTTTTTACACTCGTTGCCATGTTACTCTTCTCTCTCTCTCTTACAGTAATCAGTGTTTTTCACAAACCATCTAATTGAATACCTCTTCCCTTACGGAGAGTATGTGGCACCCACCTTTTAACACATTCTACCACAACCTTGCCGAACTATCTGACCCCAAGAATAAACCAATTTTCAGTATTTCTTCAACTCAACAAGCAGACTCTGGAACTCTCATGTTCAGTCTACCCTTTTATCCTTCCTATGAATGTAAGCTCCGTTTGTCCTTACGGTTTGACTCGAGGGTACTGTACCTTGAATTTAGCTTTCTATTAGTATTTTAATCTGAAGGGAAATTGGTTACAGCCAATTTACCTCTTGTCTCCTTCTTTTAATCTTATAACAAATTATATTTAGGAATTATATGTAGCAATTTTGTTTTATAAATTTAGAATAATAAAGCCCAGATCACACGAGCAGTTTCAGCATCGCATCCCCTGCATTACAGTACCAAAGTAAAATACATACTGATGAAAATGTATAATGTGATAATGCTCATTAACATTATAGCAATATTTTTAATTTTGACCCTCATGATATTCAATAGGCCTACTCATGATTAACACAAATAGATAACGCAAATGATATTTAAACTTGTAGCAGACTCTAAACGATTTTATACAATGTGACTGACGCTGATTAAGGGGAGGTTTATGTTTTTTTCTAGACCCCTTTTTCCCTTATGTTTAGCCCCATTAAATTTGAAATCTTAAGAAGTTGGCACCATTAGTTTTGCGTGTTTTAAAAATGTCGCCCCATTTATTTCCCAAACCTCCCTTCAGGCCATATGAGATTTCGATACAAATACGCCGTAAATTATTAGTGAAACAAATGATTGATCGAATATCGTGCGTTCAATTAAAGTGCAATATATTGCTTACTCTACTTTTAAATTAACTTTTAGAATATTATGTTGAAGCATCTGCATACGGAATTATTTTGATAATTCGAATTTATTACGGTATCATCAATATGTTCAACTATTTGTGTATATTATTTCTTGACATTAAAGTGTATTTAAATTTGAATATATATTTTGGCCATTGGTAAAAGGATGTACAGCAATTCATGTGAATTTTGCGTCTCCTTTTTGTATGCTGGCCGACAGCAGAAAGTAAAGAATGTAGACGCCTGACATCCCAGCCGTTTGATGTTTGTGTCCAGGTCGTGTTTCTTCGTGGCTCGGAAAATAAGGGAATATTAAATCAAGCTTCTGTTTCGGCCCGCTCCAGATTTTAATTGTCATATTTCTGCAGCCGCGTTTTTCTTCTTTCGGAATCCTCTCACTCCCCTCCCACACATACTGTACATACACAAAACACACACACACACGCATACGCACACACACACATACATACTCTTTCTCTCTCAATGCTAGAAGTAAAGTTGATTAGCGAGAATTGCTGAACATAAGAAAATACGGACACAGAAATCTGCAACAGAGCTGCTGACCCAAAGGAATCAGTTTCTTTTACATATACTTACCTGAAGCAAATTATAATCTATTTCAGCATCTTAAAGCTAGCTTCTCATCTACAACCTATATCCCCTTCACTCCTACCTTACAGCTTACTATAAACGTCTCCCACTACAACCTTTATCCGTTATACTTTTATCTTACAGCTAACTAAGAATGCCTCCCACTGCAACCTATATCTGCTACACTTCTATCTTACAACTAACTAGTAACTGCTCCCACTTATACCTATATCTGCTTTACTACTATCTTACAGCCAAGACATTACAACCTACATCCCCTACACTGCTAAGTGGCACTGTTAGTCCACTTGATGTTGACGAATCACAGAAGATTACCAGCAAAAGTCACCATTGGCTTGCAACACACGGGAATCAATTTGACAGCATATTATCGTGGCATACATACAGTAAAGTAAATACCTTTGACAACTAAACAGTTGGACCTAAACTGGTAATTAGCACTCTTACCTGTTCTCGAAATTCTCCAGGAAACCCACCCATCAGAAGGTAGAAGTATTACAAAAAATATATAATAAAATAACACACACACACACGCACACACACTTAGTTCATATACACTATGCTGCGGCCGTTTGTACAGTGCTATGCCCTTCTTGACTAATTTTGAATTAGTCACAAGTGCTCAAACTTAATTTAGCATTCAATAAAATGATGATCTGCTGAGTAAGGCATGATTATTACTTGTGAAAGCAAATCTCACAAATTAGTGCGGTTCAATTATGGGATGTTGGTTGATTTTTCTTCTTGTTTATCCCAATTAGTTTTGAGATTTTAAGACATTCGGACCATTTGTTTGGCAGTTTTAACACCTTTTGTCCAATGTCGTTGTCAATTTTAAGACCTTTCGTGCCATTTTGGTGTCAATTTTTTCCCTGCCGAACGATAGCTAGCCTGTCATTTAAAAGAAAAAAAATATATATATATTGAGGGGGTCTAGGGGGTGTTTTGTTTAAGCGTGATAGAGGTCTACCGAGAAAACTAAAACAACAACAAAATAATAATAATAATAATAATAATAATAATAATAATAATAATAATGGTAATAATAATGAATAAATGTATAAACCAGAAAAGAACCACTACTCCCCTAAATAGTATTTGACCTCGTGACTTACCAAAGCTAGTCAGTCAGT
Source organism: Paralithodes platypus (assembly GCA_032716605.1). NCBI lineage: Eukaryota > Metazoa > Arthropoda > Malacostraca > Decapoda > Lithodidae > Paralithodes > Paralithodes platypus. The sequence continues at coordinate 27,093,356 of CM064524.1, read as the reverse complement.
TGGAGGAATCTTGGCTGATGTCTGACCAATTAACCCTTTCAGTACCGATGACGTTATCCTAATGCTGGCTATCATCCGACTTTAAGCAGTTTAGGATGGAACTCTAGCAATTAAAAGCATCAAACTATCTGAATTATCTCTTCTGAATGCCACATCATTCCTATGCTACATAAAATCGTCAAAGTATAGCTAAAATAAGTAGACGTCACTGCACTGAAAGTAGACGTCACTGCACTGAAAGTAGACGTCACTGCACTGAAAGTAGACGTCACTGCACTGAAAGTAGACGTCACTGCACTGAAAGTAGACGTCACTGCACTGAAAGTAGACGTCACTGCACTGAAAGTAGACGTCACTGCACTGAAAGTAGACGTCACTGCACTGAAAGTAGACGTCACTGCACTGAAAGTAGACGTCACTGCACTGAAAGTAGACGTCACTGCACTGAAAGTAGACGTCACTGCACTGAAAGTAGACGTCACTGCACTGAAAGTAGACGTCACTGCACTGAAAGTAGACGTCACTGCACTGAAAGTAGACGTCACTGCACTGAAAGTAGACGTCACTGCACTGAAAGTAGACGTCACTGCACTGAAAGTAGACGTCACTGCACTGAAAGTAGACGTCACTGCACTGAAAGGGGTAATGTCTTATTACCTAACCCAATAAAGCTAGATTAACCTTTTCGAGTAGATTACGCCACTTCATAGTTCTTTATAGCTACTACCAGATTACGCCACTTCATAGTTCTTTATAGCTACTACCAGATTACGCCACTTCATAGTTCTTTATAGCTACTACCAGATTACGCCACTTCATAGTTCTTTATAGCTACTACCAGATTACGCCACTTCATAGTTCTTTATAGCTACTACCAGATTACGCCACTTCATAGTTCTTTATAGCTACTACCAGATTACGCCACTTCATAGTTCTTTATAGCTACTACCAGATTACGCCACTTCATAGTTCTTTATAGCTACTACCAGATTACGCCACTTCATAGTTCTTTATAGCTACTACCAGATTACGCCACTTCATAGTTCTTTATAGCTACTACCAGATTACGCCACTTCATAGTTCTTTATAGCTACTACCAGATTACGCCACTTCATAGTTCTTATAGCTACTACCAGATTACGCACTTCATAGTTCTTTATAGCTACTACCAGATTACGCCACTTCATAGTTCTTTATAGCTACTACCAGATTTACGCCACTTCATAGTTCTTTATAGCTACTACCAGATTACGCCACTTCATAGTTCTTTATAGCTACTACCAGATTACGCCACTTCATAGTTCTTTATAGCTACTACCAGATTACGCCACTTCATAGTTCTTTATAGCTACTAACCAGATTACGCCACTTCATAGTTCTTTATAGCTACTACCAGATTACGCCACTTCATAGTTCTTTATAGCTATACCAGATTACGCCATTTCATAGTTCTTTATAGCTACTACCAGATTACGCCACTTCATAGTTCTTTATAGCTACTACCAGATTACGCCACTTCATAGTTTCTTTATAGCTACTACCAGATTACGCCACTTCATAGTTCTTTATAGCTACTACCAGATTACGCCACTTCATAGTTCTTTATAGCTACTACCAGATTACGCCACTTCATAGTTCTTTTATAGCTACTACCAGATTACGCCACTTCATAGTTCTTTATAGCTACTACCAGATTACGCCACTTCATAGTTCTTTATAGCTACTACCAGATTACGCACTTCATAGTTCTTTATAGCTACTACCAGATTACGCCACTTCATAGTTCTTTATAGCTACTACCAGATTACGCCACTTCATAGTTCTTTATAGCTACTACCAGATTACGCCACTTCATAGTTCTTTATAGCTACTACCAGATTACGCCACTTCATATTTCTTTATAGCTACTACCAGATTACGCCACTTCATAGTTCTTTATAGCTACTACCAGATTACGCCACTTCATAGTTCTTTATAGCTACTACCAGATTACGCCACTTCATAGTTCTTTATAGCTACTACCAGATTACGCCACTTCATAGTTCTTTATAGCTACTACCAGATTACGCCACTTCATAGTTCTTTATAGCTACTACCAGATTACGCCACTTCATAGTTCTTTATAGCTACTACCAGATTACGCCACTTCATAGTTCTTTATAGCTACTACCAGATTACGCCACTTCATAGTTCTTTATAGCTACTACCAGATTATATTATTCAGGTTAGGAAGGCTCTCACACAATAAGCTATCCTGCACAAAACATATGAGTATTTAAGACCGAGATATTCTGTCCAAGCTATATAATGTCTAAATGTAGCTAGACCTAAAGGTAATACGACGTTATCTGAATTTAAGTTAGCCCTTTCAAGATTATGACGTTTTTCCCTGCTATAATCATACATAAAACAGACGATATTTTACAGGTTAGAAAGGATCTCTTGCAATCTAAGTGGTAAACTTGATCCCGTAATTACCCCCTAGGACTCCCACCGACACCTTCTAAACTTAACAAAATCATCTAATATTAACCTGAAAAGAATCAAATAATACGCCATGGGATACCAAAATAGTTTAACAAGTTGGACCATTCTTCCTACAAACGTCCATTCTTTCTTCTGAACACGCGCGCCTCCTTCGCTTTGTTCTCGGAGACGCAATTCTCGGCCAATTGCATTAAATCATGACCTCGTTGCCGGAAAATGGACGGCATCACGCAGCGCAAGCACGATTATTATATGTGGTTTCTTGATTCTTGAGACAAAAACGCGGCGAAAATCTCGGTTGGGATTTAATTTGAGAGAAGGAATTTAGTTTGAAGAGTTGAATGTCGTGTTGGCTCAAAAGCATGCCCATTTCATATGGAGATAATGACATCGTGCAATGTGGTGGCTGCAACATGAATCATCATGTATTGCAACAGATTAATATTTTGTAAAACTTTAAATATTTATTGCTCTCCGCATCATTTTAATACCTTACAGCCATATTCGTAAACCTAGCCATAGAGAATTCCAAAGCATTGATGCATGATGTAAGTAGAAATATGACAATCTTTAAAGAAACTGATGGATTTTTTTTTTTTTTTTTTAAAGCAGCATGCAATTCCTTAGTCAATGCTCGACATGGTGTGAAGAACACGCTTCTAACATGTAATTCATGAATACAGCCATATTATTACCTTAGTATTAAATAATGGATGTAATGCATCAAGCTTCATTATCCTGCTCAAAGTCAAGAGAAAAAGAATTACCACGACTCTACTGGGATACGCACATACTATAGTGCATGTAGCTATCCTTTAAATCCTACAAAGCGTGGGGTTTGTCCTTTCTACTATCTAGGGTATGTGGAGTGATCAGGGTTTCGTTCTGGCGTGTTCATTCTACTTAAACTTAATTTTGGCTTGCATTTGACTTTCGTAATACAGTTGCTGGAATGCCTTTCTTTGAGTTTGTGACTTCATGATCACCTTAACTACCAATTCTATGAGTAGTAAACAGAACCAGCCCATGGAAGCTGAATTAAATCTAATTATAACCACAATGAAATTAAGAAAAGCGTCCTTGTACACTGAAAGGATTAAATATTCTAAGCTGTCACGAACGGAATCAAATCTCATTAATTTTTGACCTAGTAAGTAGTATATGCATTTCATAGGTTCATTTCAGTAGCTTAGAGATCCAGAATAAGAGACAATTTATGGCCCTGAGTGTACATGGGCCCAGATACTTAAATTAGTTCATAATTTTACGACTAGGTAAAAGACTTATTTTTTTGTCTATGTGGATGAGGGAGACAAAAGGCAAACCTGCCTGTGACGAGTGCCTCCCACTGAGTTGCAAGAGTGACAGGGTCAAAACCAAGGAATGTTCGAGCAAAAATGTTTGGACACATGGAGTTTGAAACAACTTAAGTCATAGGATGAGAGAAAGGTGGATTCAGGGAGCGAGTTCCAGAGCTCAACTGTTGAAAAGAAGAAAGCTTGGGAGTATCGTTTCACTCTTGGGTTGGAGAGTTGCACATAGTAGGGGTGGGATTGTGTTGCAAGACGGGTATTACGTACCCTTCATAGAAGAGGTGGTATACACTGAAAGAGCTCCGAGGAACACTGATTATTGTAATAGGGATAGACTAGTGAGAGATACGCAACATTGCGGCGAAGAGAGAGAGATTGCAGAGAATCGGTGAGTGGACGGGAGTTAATGAGACGAAAGGCTTTCTTTTCTACTTTGTATAGAATATATGTAGTCAAATCTATTTGAAGTAAACTCAAACACCTCCTGGAGAGCCAAGACATGTTTCCTACCGAAAAATGAACAAGCTAAGCTTGTGTTCTGCAGTTTGAAGAGGATCTGGGGAGGTAAATTGTGTTTTAGTTTAGGGTGCAAGCTTTGCTCGAAAAAGGCAAAAACAATCAAGACCCTCTATAATAATGAAACTAAAAACAACAACTCACTAAAAAGTCGCATGTGATAGTGTTAAGTTAAAGTTCGTGGGAATCTCTTTCGTGTTTTACCTGCTCGTCCTTTACCTAGATCACCACAATCAATCACCGTGCATACTTCCTAGCGGGGGTCATTCCTGCCTCCAACTTTACAAATAAGGGTCGGCAGGTTAGGGTCCAAGTCTGGCCATCCCGAGTCTGATAACCAAACTCCGGAGGACATCAGCAACGATATATACTGTACACTTGTCCATACTCAATATACTCTATTTAGTATGAACAGTATCAGTGCTACGTAATCTGGGTTAATGTAGCGTTACGTTACGTATCCTTCCGTAGTCTTAAGTTGAACGCTTCCGTAACCATATGTTGCACGTTCCATATTTTTGGAAAGAATATATTATTCTGTAGTTGAATATGGGCAAGTATTGTAGGATTATAATTCCCCATATATTAATGTATTACTTATTTTTATTGTTCATAATTATGTATCTCATTATATAAGAATGGGATACATTTACCGTATGCTATGCGCGTGCGCAGGCAAGTCGCAAGAGACTCAAAGACTACTCTCTCGTGCTCACTCTCCAACCAACCTCCGTCCCAGATACAAGCTAAGCTTCATTCTTCATTTGTCTCATCATTAGGTGTTTTCGCTTCACTTTCATCTCATTATCATAGTCACATCATCATAATTAGTTATCATGAAACTTTAACGTAAATACCATCTATCTTAGCCTATTCTAGTCAGTTTTCTTAGCCTATTCCTTGTCCCACTAAAACCTTGAGTTCACCTAGCCTATCTTCCGCCATCTTTACTATCACCATCTGAGTTGTCATCATAATAAGGTTTAAATTATTCTATGTGCGTTTCTGATTCATTAATTATACAGTCCACTTAATTAATTTAATCTAAATTAACCACATAATTGGTCCTTCGAACCTTCGGACATCATTGATCCTTCGAACATTCGGTGGTTTGCCCCCCTTTGTTTATTTTTTTCGGCGGTAGGTAGTTGCCTTGCTTGGATTGGAGTGGGGCTTTTCCTGTTTTTTGTCATGTTTCCTATTACGTCCTCATGGCCCAGGTCTTTTGGCCCCATGGAGCTGTCGGTCTATATTTCGTCCTTTCTTTGCTCTGGCCGCCCCAGGTGCCTGGCCACCAGTAGGATTTTTTGGACAGGATGTGAAAGCACTAGCATAGGCCATAGGCTACGACGAGATGTTTGCCCATAATGAAATGCAACAAATAAATCAGATCCAGTACAGTAAATTTATTCAATAAATTAATTTCTGTAAATTTGTGAAAACTAACCGGCTTTAACCCTTAACCAACGGCGCACGACATCTGTCAAGTTAAATAAATTTGGACTATGTGGCGGTGCACGACAGCTGTCGAGTGCCATTTTCAACACGTAATGTTGCTGAGAGAGAGAGCGGAGCGGTGGGACGAGCGTAGTAACCTTATGACCGCTCCCCACGACCAACGTGCACGTACTGAACTGTATTCCACCTTCCTCCCCCCTCTCTCACTCGCTACACAGGGAATTATGTACGGAAATTACCTTATTTTAGGTTTTTTGAACTCGTGTTGCACGATCGTTGCAAGAGAACAAGTGGTCGTACAAGGATGGTTCGGGTGTCATTGGAAAGCTCTGTTTACACCCTTTCAGGGATAGATACTTGTTTTACGCTCTGGGTCTTGTTTATGCATGAAAATGAGCACGGAAACAACCCTATTTAGGGTAAAAACACCCCGCTCGGCGGCACAGTGTAAAATATCCTACCACCCGCTCTTTGTGTGTTAATCTATGCTTTTTCGGGCTCATCTAAATATATTGATACTCTTTTAGGCCTAACAATATTATCATAATTAATTAGCATTGCGTTAGATCAAAATATACATACTGTACTGTAAAATAACTTCTTCAAAATTTAAGGTTATTCAATCGCTAGATCAATTTATACAATAAAATAACTTCTTCAAAATTTAAGGTTATTCGATCGCATATCTTTTCTAAATTTACTCTTGTCGTATGCCCTGAAGGCGAGGTTAATATGATTGTTGTTAGGTTGAGTGTGGGTTGAACCAACTCAAACTTTCTTTATGTGACTATATATTTTCTTGTGTATAATTTTCACACAAACAATTAAATTCCGGTACCCATTGAGTTTTAGCCTACTTAAATTACCCCCCTGGCTCTCTCTCTTAAAATCATAAAATCTTAAACCTATTATACATTAATATCGGTGTGGTGGAGTGGTCATGCCACTGGATTGGTAATCCAATGGACCCGGGTTCAAATCCCGATATGTCAATGGGAAGATATTATTGGGATTGAATTTGTGCTGTACTTTGTGCTGTGTGCTGTGCTTTGTGCTGTGCTTTGAATCAGTGCATTACCACAAAAGCCCACCGAAATGCCAAAAAAATACCCTCATTGTTCCCTGATTAAATAACACTGTATGAATATTCCCATATTCAAAATATGTTACAGGGGTACAATGCCTAGTTATTTCACTGCTCAATAGGTGGCGTTCTGAGAGTGAGGGTCTGAGTCTGGAGGGTGAGACGGTGAAGCACTTGAGCGAAGCAACCAGCCGCTTCAGAGATGGAGCTGCTTCGAGCCATGATAGATGCTTCGCATGTCTCACTCCCCAGGTTGGAACAAGACCTCACGGGCTTCACCGTGTTGAGCGGTGGAATGTACAGGCTCTCAGCCTATGCCCGAGAGGGAGTAGTTGGAATATAGAAAAAAAAAAAAAAAAATCTAAAGACCTCTGGCCTATTGTACTTTAATTTCCCTCCCGGCTCTTCTTAAATTGTTTTGAATTGATACTAAATTTTCTTAATCTAAAATCAAAACTATTACTTAATGAGTTAAATTGAAAGTCTCCAGACTGCTAGTCTACATTTTCGGGCAAATTCTTACTCCGCATTTCGTGAGGGTGTTTTATTTTCAGCTCGCGATTTAATTTAACGGAATATATATTGTCTGCAACTTATTCGGACTAGCATTTATAATTTAATTTGATATCGCTAAATTTCTTTCTCAAAACATCATGGCTGCGAGTTTCCAACAGCGTCGGGCTGGGCTCATTGACGGTCTTGACCTCGGAGATCGACGAATTCCTTGACTCGGCGTCTAGGGTGGAAGTGGAGGCTAGGTTGCTCAGCATTCAAAAACAAATTGACAAGTATGAGGTCACACAGGAGGACCTGGCTGACCTTTACGAGACAGACGCCGAATATGTCCAGGAATTGAGAGAGGATACCCTATTTGGAGGGTATGCAAGTAATCGTCGCCACACTGAAGGGAATCTTAGTTCCAGAGGTCAAGAAGGAGTCGGCTCGACCTGAGCCGAAGAAGACAACTGTCAAATTACCATATCTTACTCTTCCGAAATTTGAGGGTGATGCAACGTTGTGGTCGGGGTTTTGGGAAATGTTTAAATGTACCATACATGACAATCCAGATCTCACAGATATACAACGATTCACCTATCTTAAGGGTCAGCTTCTGGGTGATGCGCATAAGTTTGTCGAGGGATTTATTGTCGAGAGCGCAAGTTATGCCCCAGCAATAGAGCTCCTGCAAGAAACATATGGGCATCCAGATCGCATCAAGGCAGCTTATGTTACACAATTTAATCAACTAGCTTCACCCAAATACCAAACCGCTGATCTAAAGAACTTCTATGCAAACATGGAGAGTGTGATGAGGTCAATCATTAGCCATGGCATTTGTTTGGAGGAATTTTGTGTGGTGACTCTTGTCAACAAATTACCATCACTACTAAAGGAGACTATAAAACGGGAAATGGGAGCCTTGAGCCTGGATTATAAGAAATTTACCCATTGCTTCCAGGCTGAAGTGTACAACTTGGCAGGTCAAGACAAAGTGGGAGGTACATCAATGGCTACTGCAACATTTACCGCCCAGAGTGAAAGCAGGAAATTTAACTGTGTCTTGTGTAGTGGCACCAATCATTTGTGGTACAAGTGTTTGAAATATAAAACAGGGCCTCTTAAAGTGAAAAGAGCCCGTCAACTACGTCTCTGCACTGGGTGCTTATCAAGAGAGCATGGCCAATCGGGTAGTACTAACCCTAACATTAGAAACTGCAAGTTTTGTAAGGGCAAACACTTTCATTCCCTATGTACACAAAAACAAGGGAAGGAAAGTAGACCAGCGGAGGATAACAACAAGAGAGAGCATACTGCTGCTACTTCAACTACACTGTCCGTTGCCACAGGTAGAAATACCGTAATCTTGCCTACCGTACAGCTGCCGGTAAAAGGTAAGGAAAATAAATGTGTCAAAATCAGATCGCTACTCGATCAATGGTCTCAGAGGACCTTTGTGAAGTCTTCTGTTCTATCCTCCCTTTCCTATAATTCTAAAGGAACTGAGGAGTTATGTCTTCACGGATTTACCGGAAAACAAGCCTCTAAGGAATATAATGTTGTAGCACTGCATTACAAACAGAGGTAAATTTCATCAACTAGACGCAATAGTGGTTGATGAATTACCAGAACATAAGGGTGAACTTAGCGTCTAAACTGGTTAGTTTACAATGTAAAGGCATAAAATTAGCCGATCCTCATGCAACGGACACAGATCAGTTGGAGCTACTCATCGGTGCGGATCAATACTACGACATAGTGCGACCTGGGTATAAAAGGTCAGGTAGCCTAATTCTGCTTCCTACCAAGTACGTGTACGCCATAAGTGGTTCATATGTGGCACAGAATACCAGCTCCAGCACTGAAATAATTACTATTGAAAGTAGCAGTAACACTAATGGACGAATACATGTCTACTGGTAATATTCCACCATGCAAAAATTACTTAAATTTTCTGTGGGATATAGATCATATCGGGATAACTCCTAAGAAATGCTAAAAAATTGAGCGTCAAGCACTATCGTCATATGAGGATACCGTTACCTATGATCATGACAGCCAACAATACAAAGTGAGACGGCCCTGGAACAACTACATGGATCAGCTGCCAACAAACAAGGGTTTGGCCATAGGCCGTCTTCAGGTTCTTCAGAGAAGATTCATTAAAGAACCTGACTTTTGCGAGGAATACTCAAAAGTCATAAAGGATCAGGTGTCCCGTGGTTTTATAGAAGAGGTGCCTTTTGACAATTCAGATACCGGACATTACTTGGCTCATCATGGAGTTGTCAAGGAGAGCAAAATTACTCCAGTGCGTATCGTCTTCGATTGTTCAGCCATGGTGAGTGATCGACAGCCTAGTCTTAATGACTGCTTGCATACTGGACCTTCACTGGTACCAGACTTGGCGCAGGTTTTACTCCGGTTTAGACTCGATAAATATGCCTGGGTGTCTGATATCGAGAAGGCATCTCTGATGTTAAAACTCCATGAGGACGACCAGGACTATACTCGGTTTATGTGGCCAAAATTTCCACGGCAGCTAGATTCCCCCCTCATTTGTTACCGATTCCGGGCGGTATTATTTGGCGCTACATGTTCCCAATTCCTTTTAACCCTTAATTAGCGGCTCACCACATAAGTCGAGTTAAATAAAGCTGGACTATGTGGCGGCGCTCGACATAGGTCGAGTGGCAATTTCAGCACGTAATGTTGCTGAGAGAGAGAGACAAGTGGTGGCAGGAGAGTAGCGAGCGTATGACTGCTCCAGACCACCGCGGCGAACATACTGACACGAATCCCAGCTCCCTCCTCCCTCTCTTACTCGCTATATAAGGAATTGTATCGGGAAAGTGGCTAATTACATGCTTTTTGCACTCGCGTTGCACGGTTATTGCAAGAAAACTAGCCATCATAAAAGGATCGTTATGGTGTCATTCGAAAGCTCTGTTTAGGCCCTTTCAGGGATAGGTACTTGTTTTACGTTCTGGGTCTTATTTAGGCATGAAAATGATCACGTAAACAGCCCTATTTTGGCTAAAAACACCCCGCTGGGCGGTACATATAAACAAACCGCATAGGCCGCTCGTAAGGTGTTAAACGCCACCATTTTAAAACACTTTTCAAATGTCAGTGCATATGTGCAGGTTATTCTGCAGTTTCGGTCAGGGCTTTACATCGACAATTTACTGGGTACAGGAAATTATGAAGATCTCCTGATTGATAGCTATGGTGTGGTCCGGGAAATAATGAATGATGCCCATCTACATTTGCGTGAATGGGCGACAAATAGTTCTGTTTTGCGGACTGTACTGCAACATGATGGAGTGGCGGCTGTACAGCAGGAACATGTGAGGGTGCTAGGGTTGCTTTGGGAGACGGACACAGATACCCTCTCATTCAGCGTTCAGTACACACAATATTCGTAGATTACAAAACGGATTTGCTTGAGTTTGACGGCTAGACTTTTTGGCCCCTTGGGGATAGTTCTACCGGTGTCGATCAAATAAAGATTATTCCTTCAGCAATTATGGAGGATAAAATTAGATTGGGATGAGGTTTTGACAGACGATCTGGTTCAGGAGTGGGAAGACATTATATCAGATCTTCGTCTCTGTAAGGGTTTTAATTTTCATCGGAGAGTAGTCATAGATCAACCGGTTTCCATTCATGCCTTCTCAGACACTAGCAAGGTCGCTTACGGGACTGTCATTTACTTTGTTGACACAAGTGGCAGCCGTCTAGTCATGGCGAAGGCGAAGGTCGCCCCGATCAAATCCCTTTCCATCCTAAAATTAGAGCTAACTGCAATTCTGTTGGCTGCTAGACTCGTTTACTTTATCGAGGAAACTTTAAAAAATTTGCTAAACATCTCGGAGACAGTTATATGGAGTGACAGCCCAATTACGATCTACTGGTTACATAGCCGAAAGAAGCTGCCAGTGTACGTCACCAACCGTGTCGACGAGATTCATACCCTGCTCCCGACAGCACAGTTCCGGTTTGTGTCTACCAAGGAGAATCTAAGTGACTGCATTACTCGTGGTGTGTCTGCTAAATTTCTCTAATCTTCTGCGTTGTGGTGGAATGGCCCATACTGACTTAATAATCCCAACAAATGGCCAGAAAATATAGATCTGAACGAGCAACACACTGCTATTGTGGCACCGGTAATTGACTTGGTACCTAAAAATGACACACGGTTATGGGACTGGGCTAAATTCAGCAGCTATGAGAAGCTACAATGTGTTACAGCATGGGTGATACGCTTTATACAAAATGTAAAAGCAAAAATCAAAGGCACGCCGCCCACAGGTAGTGCTCACCTCCATGTGAAGGAGATCAGAATTGCAGATAAAATACTACATAGGCTCTGTCAACAAGAATACGCAAGAATACGCAGGAATATAAATTATTGGTTAAGGGAACAAAGTCCAGGAATAACCTGATTAACCAGTTGGGCTTACACTTGAAGGGGGATTTGATACATTGCGGTGGCAGATTATGATTGGCAGCACTCTCTGAGGCAAGTAAGTATCCAATACTACTGCCCTCCAATCATCCCTTCACCCATCTTATCATTGATAGGTGTCACCAACTCTGTTGCCATTATGGGGTTGGACACATAGTCACCTATATCAGACAAAGATGGTGCGTGCCTAGAATCAGGCAGGTGGTCAAAGAAGTCCTACGCAAATGCTTAAAATGTAGACGGGTACAGGAAACACATTATGATCCCGTAAGTGTACCTCCCTTACCAAACCTGCGAACCACCCCAGGTGACCCATACAAAGTTACCGGGGTTGACTACAGTGGAGCAATCCCTGTGAAAGATTCACCCAATCTTAAGGTGTATATGATACTTTTCACTTGTGCCGTTACCAGATCAATTCATCTGGAATTGGTCACTAATCTCACTTGTGATAGCTTCCTACATGCCTTCAGAAGATTCTGCAGTAGACAGGGATATCCACGTATCATGCTGAGTGATAATGCAAAAACATTTATAGGGGCATCTACTTATCTCAAAGACGTGAGGAACAATCCCAAGATTCTGCCTTGCGGACGTAAATGGCGAATGGCGATTTATTCCCGCCAGAGCACCTTGGTTTGGCGCCATATGGGAAAGAGCCATAGGAATCGTCAAGGCGGGTCTGAAAAAGGTGCTGGGTAGAGCTCTCATATCAATTGAGGAACTCAACACCATACTATTGGAGATTGAAGCCACAGTTAATGATCGCCCTCTATATTATGCTTCTGGTGATTTGGACGACCTTACCCCAATCACACCCTCAGTACTGGTACGTGGATACAGACTGCGGGATCTTCCTGAGGAACATGATGAGGATGCTATGGGAGATCCAAACTACGCGAGTAGGGAAGTGATATCGGCCCTCTATAAATACATTTGTAAACTATCGCGAGACATTTGGCATCGCTGGTCGACGGAATATCTGGTGACTTTAAGAGTAGCACAGAGAAGTAAACTAGCACCATTAACAGGTCATTGGCCTAGGGTAGGTGACGTGGTAACCATCCATGAAGAGGGCCCACGCGCATTCTGGAAATTGGGTTGTATAGAGGAGTTGTTACCCTGTCGTGACGGTGAGGTTCGGGTAGCAAAGGTTCGAACCAGGACTGGAGTAATCACACGTCCGACTATACGGCTATATCCTCTTGAAGGTGACCTAGATCGCAAGGACGCCCCCTCGGACCAGTTATCCATAGATGTCCCCTCCCTGGCTTCTACTTCGGCGCAGCCTGTTGACGAGTCCAGCGGACGCCCAAGTCGACAGGCAGCCTAAATATCCTCCCAAGCTTGGCGGGATAAGATTGCCTCCGGGCAAATATAATCATGTAAATTTTTTATATTTTCGGTGGCGGGAATAACTCATTCAAATCCAACTTCACTACTGTTTCATCCATTCCACCATTAAAATCTCCGACTGGCAATCTTGTAAGTGACCCACGAGGTAAAGCTAACCTTCTTGCGGATATTTTCTCCACCAACTCAACCTTAGATGAAATAAATCAAGATGTCCCTGTACTTAATTTTAATTCGCCTGAAATTCCCTCACTTAAGATCCACACCAGACATGTCAAAACTATTTTGCAGAATCTCTCAGTAGATAAAGCTCCTGGTCCAGATGAAATTCCTCCAATAGTACTTAAGAATTGCTCGTTGGTGCTCGCTCCTGTATTGGCAAGATTATTCCGTCTGTGTACTCATACCTCATGCTTCCCAGTATCCTGGAAAGAAGCAAATATCCATCTATCTATCTATCTATTGCCTGACGCCGTGATCCCCGAAGGGGTGGCCACGAACGAACCGCCCCCATGCACCTCTGTCCCCAGTCAGTCGACGCCCCTCCCCCCAACCAGCACCGCCTTCGTTCATGTACTTCCTCACTCCATCCTTCCACCTCATATTCGGTCTACCTCTCCCCCTCTGTCCCTCCACCTCGCTCTCGTACACCCTCTTAGTCATTCTCTCGCTTTCCATACGTTCCATATGGCCGAACCATCTCAAGTTGTTCCTTTTCACACTTTCCAGCACATCTACCTCCACACCACACCTCCTTCTTACTTCCTCATTAGTCTGTCTATCCCTCCATGTAACTCCGCACGCACTCCTTAAGTAATTCATTTCCACTGCTCTCACTCTTGGTCTGAGTCTCTCAACCAACGTCCATGCTTCGCTTCCGTAAGTCAGTGTCGGGATTACCACACTGTCATGCAAGGACTTCTTCACTTCCATACTGACCACCCTATTTCTTGTTACTGCTTTTAGCGTTCCTACAACCCTCTTCCCCTGTTGTACCCTCTCCCGCACCTCTTCATCCATAGTCCCATCTTTACTCAACACACTGCCCAGATACTTAAAAGAGTTGACGATCTCCATAGCCTGACCGTTCAGCTTCACCTCACACTCTGTGACTTCACCCCTTTCGAAGACCATAACCTTGCTCTTCCCCGTATTTACCTTCAAATTCCGTTTTTCGCACACTGTTCCAAACTCATTTACCAGACCCTGCAACTCCCATTCATTATCACTCATCAGAACTGTATCATCCGCAAACAGCAGTATAGGTAGCTTCCACTCAATTCCCTCCCTTTTCAGCGATACACCAACATCCACTGCTCTTGATAGTATTTCTTTCATAACTCCATCCATATATACAGTAAACAACCACGGGGACATCACACACCCCTGTTTCAATCCAACATTCAGGTCAAAGAATTCGCTCTGCTCACTCTCCACACGTACTGCCGCCTTTGCACCCTCATACATGCTCTTCACTGCTTTCAGCAACTTGCCCTCTACTCCGTATATTCTAAGTACTTTCCACAAACCTTCTCTATCCACTCTGTCATAGGCCTTCTCCAAGTCCATAAAGGCAACATACACCTTTTGTTTCTTCTCCAGATACTTCTCCACAACACATCCATCCAGTTCCTAAAAAAGGTACCTCTTCAGATCCATCAAACTACAGACCAATAGCTATAACTTCCACTCTTGGTAAAGTCTTTGAAATTATATTAAATAATCATATAATTAAGCATCTTGAGAATAATAAATTAATCAGTGATAGGCAATATGGTTTTAGACGATGTCGATCAACTGCAGACATTCTTTGCCTTCTTACACATCAAATCAACCAAGCTACAGACCAACATGGTGAAACACATACAATAGCACTGGATATATCAAAGGCATTTGATAGAGTCTGGCATCAATCCTTATTGTCGAAGATGTCACACTACGGCCTTGCATCATTAGTTCCACTAATTTCTTCTTATCTTCATAACAGAAAAATATGTGTAATGGTAGATGGCCTTTATTCTCAATTTCACTCAATAAATGCTGGTGTTCCCCAGGGATCAGTTTTGGCCCCAACTCTGTTCCTCATTCATATCAATGATCTCATATCTACCACTCATAATCCAATACATTCCTACGCAGATGACTCAACACTCCACAGTTCCTTCACATTTACCAATTCTTTCACCCAACCCGATCTTATAAATTCAAAAATAAACACTGCAATTTCTCTGAACCAGGACCTTTCTAGAATTAATTAATGGGGCCAAAGAATCTAGTTTCCTTTAATGCACAGAAAACCAAGTACATTCAATTTTCTAACCGACAGAATCTCACTGACTCCCATATATTTTTGAATGATGTAAATATTCCCACTTCCCCTAGTATTGACATTCTCGGTGTAACATTAACTACTAACCTGAGCTGGACACATTACCGGTATGTTAGAAGCATTGCTAAGAATGCCTCTAAAAAACTGGGACTCCTGTACAGAGTTCGAGAATTCTTCACTGACGAGCAGTTGGCCGTAATATATAAAAGTCATGTGCGTTCTCAGATGGATTACTGTTCACCTCTGTGGAGTGGAAGTGGAGTGGTTGCATTGAGGCAGTTGGACAAAATTCAAAATAAAGCTATTAGATTAATCAATAACCCTGCAATTACACAGGACCTTCCTACATTATCCATACGAAGAAACGTTGCATCCCTTGCATTATTCTACAGATATTTTCACAGCAATTGTTCTGAGGAACTTGCTTCAATTGTGCCGCTTCTCCACATCTGTCCCCGTAGAACTAGGGCAGCTGAGAGCGCCCATGAATTTACACTTTCTCCTCCACAATGCAGAACTTCTGCTTATCAAAATTAATTTATCCCCAGAACTACTACTCTTTGGAATTCACTTCCCATGAGTTGATTTCCACAAACTTACAATCTACAATAGTTTAAATCCAGTTGTTACAAACATTTTATGAATGGAGGATGCCTTTAGGCACATGGACTTTTTTGTTTTATCTGTGTTTTTTTCCTTCCTCCGTTCATTGTCTCTTAAAAAAAAACACACAAAACAAATCCATACTCAATATACTCTATTTAGTATGAACAGTATCACTGCTACGTAATCTGGGTTAATGTAGCGTTACGTATCCTTCCGTTGTCGTAAGTTGAACGCTTCCGTAACCATATGTTGAACGTTCCATATTTTTGGAAAGAATATATTATTCTTTAGTTGAATATGGGCAAGTATTGTAGGATTATAATTCCCCATATATTAATGTATTACTAATTATTATTGTTCATATGTATCTCATTATATAAGAATGGGATACATTTACCGTACGCTATGCGCATGCGCAGGCAAGTCACAAGAGACTCAAAACGACTCTCTCGTGCTCACTCTCCAACCAACCTCCGTATCGTGGATTCACGATAGTCAGTGGTATAACCTACATTTTCTGTGTATCATACCCTAAAATACAGTTTGTACAGTATGTAAGCTTAATATGTTAAATAAGGCCTATTATACGAAAGTATAGTATTTAAGAGTCTTTAGGAATGCATATATGATTTATCATATAAATCATGCCGTAATATTATGAAAGCGGTGCGATATTTACCGCTAGATATCCGCTACTAACTTAGCAGTAGCCGCTAGATTCGTAGCGTAAGACGATGACGTCTTGGATTGTGGTGCACCGCGTCAGAGCACTTTTATACATCGTCCTAGCAACAACTCCACTCTTTAGTTCGCCGCGATCCTGGTTCCGGTGTCATCCAGCTCTCATCATTAACTTAAACTCAACTTCATCCTACAGACAGACCGACTGACAGCTAAGCTTATTATCATGATTTAACTTTCTTCAACCTTACTTATTTATTCACTATTTGTTCAGGTGCATCCTCGTGGTCACCTTAACCCCTAACTATCGGCGCGCAACATAAGTCGAGTATAATAAATCTGGACTATCTGGCGGCGCACGACATAGGTCGTGTGGCAATTTCAGCACGTAATGTTGCTGAGAGAGAGAGACAAGTGGTGGCAGGAGAGTAGCGAGCGTATGACTGCTCCAGACCACCGCGGCGAACCTACTGACACGAATCCCACCTCCTCCCTCCCTCTCTCACTCGCTATATACTGAATTGTATGGGGAAAGTACCGAATTACATGCTTTTTGCACTCGTGTTGCGCGGTTGTTGCAAGAAAACTAGCCGTCATAAAAGGATCGTTGTGGTGTCATTGGAAAGCTCTGTTTATGCCCTTTCAGGGATAGATACTTGTTTTACGCTCTGGGTCTTATTTAGGCATGAAAATGATCACGTAAACAGCCCTATTTTGGGTAAAAACACCCCGCTGGTGGCTACATATTATATACCGCCTAGGCCGCTCTTAAGGTGTTAAGGGGAGGGTTTTAGTTTGTTTCCTACTCCTCCAGCAATCTAAAAAATTCACCCCCTCGAGCCCCTTTCAAGATAAATTTGTAAATTTTTTGGTAGAAAAATGTCCCGGCCGAAGGCCGGTTACTCTTAAATTACAGGCTCGCTATCGCTCGCCAGGATAAAATCGACACCTAAATGGCACGAAGGATCTTAAAATTGACAGAATGGGGCGTAAATTCTTAAAATTGCCAAACTAATGGGGCGAACATCTTAAATTCTCAAAAGCAAGGGGGCTAGACATGAGGGAGAAAGGAGTCAAGAAAAAAGTCCCTCAAGTGGAAATCTCCCCTTAAGGTAAACATCCAATGGTGTTCGAATAGTAGCCATTTGCCTACCAACCATCAGCACCTCCATCAGCATTTCCACCTTGCCTAACTGCAATATTCTATGGTGATTTTAATAGTGATTTACACTCCCGGTATTATTATTAATTTATATTATATGAGCGGACCTTTTCAGTCTTAGGTAGCCTAGAGTAAACTTATCTTCCTTAAATCCGCCATATTGGTGCCCAGACCCGGGACTTTGACCCACAGTTAGATTTCCAATAAGTTAGGTTTTATGAACAAGGGCTATATTGATGGAGGTTGTGGATCAAAGGATCCTAGTAGGGGTAGGTCTCGGCTATCACCATCATACCCTGTATTTGTTTCCCTAATTTAATTATTATTTACTATTTTTCTTTGACTCATGACTGACCTACCATCTCATATTTCCTTCATTGTTTAATCATCATATCCCAATCTCTTGTGGTACTGTATGGTGTAAGGTAAACGGTTTATATAGTAATTTCTACCTCTTTACTTTAATTACATTAATCTATGAAGGGTAGGCTAATGTGAAACAATATTGCATATGAGGACTAAAATGTAATTTCATATGACAATTAACAAATGGGTAGGCCTATATTTCACGATCGAGACTTATTATAGAGGTCTGTGTTGGCCGACGAAGGGTTAGGCTAATTTGTGTGAATCATTTAATGGCTAGTAAACCAGAAGATAAAAAAAACATAATTATGTCTATCAAAGTCTTGAAAAACCAGAGAGGGGGTTTGAGGGGTCTCATCACTAGGCTAACGTCCGATTTGGAAGACTTTGTAGCTAGTGCAACTCCTGAACAGCTAGAGGCTAGGTTAGAATATCTACAAACTACCTATGATCGTATAGTTACCCTGAATGAAAGTATAATATCAGGGTTAGAGGAGGAGTCAGATATTCAGGCGGAGTACGAGCAGCGCGCTGTCCATGATATAGACAATTTAGAGGCAATCCATTTACTGCGAAGGGCGGTGAAGATAATAGAGATAACCTCGATTAGCAGCGCTGCCAAGCAGACAGATCCCCGTCGTGAAGTCAACTTGCCCAAATTAAATTTACCGAAGTTCAGGGGAAACTTGACCAAGTGGTTAGCATTTTGGGACGTCTTTAAATCCACAGTGCATGATTCAAAACTTGACGATGTACGAAAGTTCCATTATCTTAAAGGCCAACTCGAGGATGAATCTTTACATTTGGTAGAAGGTTTTTCTATCGTAGGTGAAAATTATGATAGTGTTGTGAGGTTATTACAGGCGACGTATGGAGACACTGACCAGCTCAAGGTAGCCCACGTGAATGCCCTGTTGAACCTAGCACAGCCTAGGTACGGGGTTGATGAACTGAGAAAGTTTAGGGCAGATATGGAGTGTCATACAAGATCATTAGATGCATTGGGGGTAACCTCACAAGAAATGCTGGTCATAATTTTAAGACAGAAATTACCTCTAGCTATTCTAGATAAGGTTCGTACCTTTAACTTGGAGGAGTTCAAAGAGGCATTTAGCAAGGAGATTAGCAACATACAATTAAACAATGGTAGGACGGTGGGTGGGTCAGAAGGACAACAGCAAGGGGTTCAATTAATATGATGGTAGGTTCTAATGAAAGGTTGAAGAGTCACGAAAGAAACCACAAATGTCATGTAGGCTATGCAACAATCCCAAGCATAAATGGCTAAGCTGTACCAAATATCAAACCAATGAAGCCAAATTAGCTCAAGCAAGGAAGCTAAAATTGTGCAAGGGTTGTCTGAGTAAGGACCATGGTATGCAGGGTAAATGTACTGCTTCCTATTTGAGGCCCTATCACAACTGTGAGGGTCATCACTTTGACAAGTTATGCCCCACAGGTAGTCTAGTCAAGGAGGAAAAAGTAGGGGGTACTGCAACACAAATGCTAGGCAGTAGGAAGGACACCACCATTTTACCCACAATCAAGATACCCATAGAGGGTTATGGCAGGACACAAGTCTGTCGGCTACTCCTGGACCAGGGCTCACAACGATCCTTTATAAAGAGATCGGTGCTGGACGGTCTAAAACACCGTGTAGTAGGTAGTGAGACCCTTAGGTTGCAAGGTTTTACAGGAGTGACCGACAGTAGAGACTACGAAGTTGTTGAAGTTGCTTACATCTACCGTAAGAAGAAACACTTCTTACAGTGTGTAGTGGTAGATGAACTCCCA
Source organism: Paralithodes platypus (assembly GCA_032716605.1). Classification (NCBI taxonomy): domain Eukaryota; kingdom Metazoa; phylum Arthropoda; class Malacostraca; order Decapoda; family Lithodidae; genus Paralithodes; species Paralithodes platypus. Next base: position 27,073,238 of record CM064524.1, on the reverse strand, counting down.
GACTATCAATCTGTAGGAATTAACAAAGTAGAGCATAAACTTCGTAGGAAAGGTATTTACCTGTCTGATCCCGTAGGTGACTTGAAGGAGGTGCACATACTGTTAGGAGCAGATTATTATTATGATGTAGTACACCCGGGTTTTAAAAGAGAGAGTGGAGTAATCTTGATCCCCACTAAGTTTGGCTACTGCATGAGTGGTACAGTCCAAACTACCCAGTCAAATGTTCTGGTTGACACGGTATCCGTGTTGAGGATGAGCACGAATGCGGCAGAAGAGTTCACCGATGATGATACTCACATTGAGGACCCAAAGTTAGCTGCCGAGTTCAATCTAGAAAGACTGTGGAAACTAGACCACATAGGAATTAAACCTATGGAGAATGACCAGGAATCAAAATTCGCGATAGAGAAGTTCTCGAAATCTGTGCGTTACTTGACCACGGAATAACAATACGAAGTTTGTCTACCCTGGAAACATGATAATATCAGTTTACCTGCTAATTATGGTTTAGCGTTGGGTAGGTTACTAACCCAAGAACCTAGCACCTACAAGGCTTATGACGAGGTTTTTAAAAATTATCTCGACCGAGGGTTTATCGAGGTCGTCGATGTGGATGAGCCAGGGAGTGCCGGGAAGGTCCATTACCTCGCACATCATGGGGTAAAGAAGGATAGTGTTACCACTCCTATCCGAGTGGTATATGACTGCTCAGCCCACCTAAATGACCCAGTCTAAAATGTCCCAGTCTAAATGACTGTCTATAGACCGGCCCTTCAATGGTGTCGGATCTATCTCAGCAATTACTGCGATTTAGACTGGGACAATACGCATTCACCAGCGATATAGAAAAGTCCTTCTTAATGGTGGAACTGCAGAAGGGGGATAGAGACGTCACCCGGTTCCTCTGGTTCAAAAACATCGACGACCCCGAGAGTCCCATACTAACCTATCGGTTTAAGGTAGTCTTGTTTGGCGCAACATGTTCGCAATTTCTATTAAACGCGACCATTAAAAAACATCTTGAGGATTCTGAAGAAGACACGACTGAACTCGCTCGCGGATATAGACAATTTACAGGGGTCTAGTGATAGTGAAAAGGAACTAGTCGCAAGCTATAGGCAGGCTAGTAGGTTGTTCACTGAGGCTCATCTGTTTCTCCGAGAGTGGGTTTCAAATTCTGTGTTGCTTCGGGATGGTCTCATAATAGATGGGGTAGCTTCTGATAACCAAGAATATGCCAGAATCTTGGGAATGATATGGCAACCAGGGAAAGACATACTGATGTACCGGAACAAAGATTATACTAAACAGGCAGGGACGCACACAAATCGTAGTCTGTTGAGTAAAGTCGCGCAATTTGTTGATCCTTTAGGTTTAGCATTACCTGTTACCATCAGAGCTAGGATTCTAATACAGGAAATATGGAGATGCAACGTGGGGTGGGACGAAAATTTACCCGATGATCTTATTGAACAGGGTAGGTCCTTACTAGAAGATTATAACACCCTATGTACATTAGAGTTACCGCGCCAAGTGGCCGCATTTGGACCCATGTCTTTACATGCATTCTGTGATGCAAGTGCCACAGCGTATGGAGTAGCTATTTATTGTGTTACCTCGTTTGGGATTAATTTACTCACCGCCCAGGCTAAGGTTGCACCAGTAAAGGGGGTCACGATTCCCAAATTGGAACTAACTGCCATGCTGCTATTGGGACGTTAGGTTAACCATGTACGCACTTCATACGATAAGGAACTGCAACTAAGGGCGGTAGGCCTACACGTATGGTGGGATAGCCAAATTGCACTAAGCTGGGTGCATAGTCAAAGGACATTGCCCGTCTATGTGCGCAATAGGGTGGATGAAATACGATCCCTACTACCAAACGCCTTCTATCATTATGTACCAACCAAGGACAACCCCAGTGACTTAATAAGTAGGGGAGTAACGGCGTCCAAATTGATTAAGTCCGACCTGTGGCGGCAAGGCCCAAAATGGCTACTCCACGAAGGGGATTGGGCTGTATGGAATGCCGAGGTTGAGTTAGCTTTGCTTTTAGAAACGGTGACAGCTGTCATTCAACCGACATCAACACCGAATCCTATGTTAGAGTGGGTAAGGATCGGTGGGTACAATAAATTAGTCAGGGTCGTAGCTTGGGTGTTGCGTTATATCACCAACATAAAGGCCAGGCTACAAGGACGACTCTACAATCTGGGTCAAAGCTTAAATGCAGTAGAAATAAAAGCAGCTGAGGTAACACTAATTAGATGGGTTCAAAGGGAATCCTTCAGTCAGGAATTAGAGTCCATGAGAAATTCTGGTAAGATTAAAATGCCTAACATTGTGCGTCAACTAAGGCTACACCTGAAGAATGACATTATTAGATGTGAGGGACGTCTAAAGTGGTCAGGTGTGGACGACTGTGCCAACAATCCTATCCTGATGCCTGCAACACACCATGTCACCGATCTACTGGTACAACGCACACACGAAGAAGTAATGCACTACGGGGTCCACCATGTTATTTCTAAATTGCATCTCAACTGGTGGATACCCAGTGTTCGGTAGGTAGTTCGACGAGTAGTCAAAAGGTGTGTGGTGTGCCGTAGACTAAAAGGAAGACCATTTATGACTGGACCTGCTCTGGCAAGGGTGTCGTGTTAATCATCTAGAACCCTTCAGAGTTACAGGACTAGACTATACCGGCGCACTGAGAACTAGGGAACTGGACAAGGTTTATGTGTTGCTATTTACTTGTGCCACTTCACGTGCAATACATTTAGAATTCTGTGACAATATGTCGTGTGAAGAGTTTATGCTGGCATTCATGAGATTTTGTGCACGTCGTTCCTTCCCTCATTTGATTCTTAGCGACAATGCTCCCACTTTTCTTCAAGCTTCCAGGTACTTGGAAGATATTAGCGACGATCCAACAGTTGTTGCTTACTTGGGAGAGCGGAGGTGCGAATGGAAACTCATACCAGTCAAAGCGCCGTGGTTTGGTGGAATGTGGGAACGGTGTGTAGGCATCGTGAAGTCAGGCTTACGGGCGGTTACAGGACGCGCCTTGTTAAAAAGGAGCGAACTAGTAACAGTGCTCACTGAAGTCGAGGCGGTTGTTTTTTTTTGTTTTTTTTTTGTTTTTTTTTTCTATATTCCAACTTACTTCCTCTCGGGCATAGGCTGAGAGCCTTAACATTCACCGCTTTACAATGAACAGTGAAGCCCGTGAGGTCTTGTTCCAGTCTAGGGAGTGAGACATGTGAAGCACGTAGAGTACAACGAGCACCTGCCATCTTGCCTTCACATGAGGCACGGTGCTCACTCATGGCCCGAAACGACCCCATCTCTGAAGCCATCTCGTTCCCGTGCTTCACTGTCTCACCCCTACACTCGGACTCTCTCACTTACACACACACAACGCCACCTGTTGAGCAGATAACTCACCAGGCATTGCACCCCTATAGCATATTTTGAATATGGGAATATTCATACAGTGCTATTTAATCAGGGAACAATGAGGGTATTATATTGACGTTTCGGTGGGCTTGTGGTAATGCACTGATACCAGGTACAGCACAAATTCCATCCCAATAATATCTTCCCATTGATACATCGGGATTTGAACCCGGGACCTTTGGATTACCAGGCCAGTGGCAAGACCACTCCACCACACCTCCCCTTAACGATCGTCCGATCCGAACGATGTTAACGATCGTCCTCTCACTTATGTATATACCGACCTGCAAGAACCACTGCCACTAACACCAGCGCATTTGCTCTACGGCAAGCCGTTGACTGCATTTCCTACTGACTTGCAGTCACAGGCAGAGTTAGAGGACCCTTCGATGTTCACCGAGGCTGCGGTGTCCCGACGGTACCAGCATATTTCTAGGGTTATAGGTGATTTTAGAAAGAGATGGGTGAATGACTACTTATTGGCACTACGTGAGAGAGCAACTAAGACTGCTGGTCAACCATCAGCACCCTCTGTAGGCAAGATAGTGTTCATCCATTATGATAGTCCTAGATTGTACTGGAAGTTGGGCCGCGTGGTGAAGGTGTACGAGGGCGAAGGCTCGTGGATTCACGATAGTCAGTGGTATAACCTACATTTTCTGTGTATCATACCCTAAAATACAGTTTGTACAGTATGTAAGCTTAATATGTTAAATAAGGCCTATTATACGAAAGTATAGTATTTAAGAGTCTTTAGGAATGCATATATGATTTATCATATAAATCATGCCGTAATATTATGAAAGCGGTGCGATATTTACCGCTAGATATCCGCTACTAACTTAGCAGTAGCCACTAAATTCGTAGCGTAAGACGATGACGTCTTGGATTGTGGCGGACCGCGTCAGACCACTTTTATACATCGTCCTAGCAACAACTCCACTCTTTAGTTCTCCACGATCCTGGTTCCGGTGTCATCCAGTTCTCATCATTAACTTAAACTTAACTTCATCCTACAGACAGACCGACTGACAGCTAAGCTTATTATCATGATTTAACTTTCTTCAACCTTAAGGCCGCGTCATACAGAGGTCGACAGCGACCCGACAGTAACCCGAAGGCAATGACTTGCACTTTTCACCCGAATTCACCCGAAGTCCCCGAATGAGACTCGTACCACGACTATGACTAGAAAGCAATTCGAAAGCAACCCGAGGGACTCGAATGCGTCTCGAATATGAGTCGATGTTATCCCGTATATTACTCGAAACTAACCAGAAGTAGAACGGAATTGAATCGACCATGAGTCGAAAGCTAATCGACGGTGACCCGAGTAGCAGATACCAACCCGAGTTAAAACCGAATCACACCCGAAGTAACCCGACTTAAAACCGAATGAAAATCGAACCCCACCCGAAGTCAGGAACCCAACCGGAATGAAACCAGAATGTAAGTCGAACGTGACTAGAATAAGTAGATTATGACACGATTTTGAAGTTATGCATCACCCCACTATATAAAGAGAGGGTGTGCTCACACAAGCTTCATTTGTACAGTGCACCCAACACAACAACATGTCACAGGAAAGCAACCTCCCGGACCCATCACGACCAGAAGAGATGGATGACGAGGCATTGGAGTTGGCAATCTTGAGGCAGGAGATAGTTAATGCCAACCTCAGATATCAGATTACTGCCCGCGCCATCATGGACAAAGAACGTGAACCCCAACGTGCTCAACCTCGACGGCCACGACGACCAAGGAAACCCCGAAGCTGCAGCGTCAAGCCATGGGTGGTACAGCGAGAGACACACGGACACTACCACCAGTTGCTGAAGAAACTCCAGGAAACTGACGTGGTTACCTATAAATACTTTCTGCGTATGGACGAGGAGCTGTTTAATATGATTGTCGAACGTGTCACACCCAGGATCAAGAAGGACGAGACCAACTGGAAGAAGCCCCTGGAGCCCGGACTGCGAGTTGCCATGACACTACGCTTTTTGGCCACTGGCGAGGCCTATAAGAGCATGGCACTGAACTTCCGTGTAGGTGCCAACACGATATCACTGGCAGTGCGGGAGACGTGCGAGGCAATCATACAGGAATACATGGAGGAGCAAATAGTGTGCCCATCAACACGTGAAGGTTGGAAGGAGGTCGCCAAGGGCTTCAAGGATAGGTGGGACTTCGGACACACCATTGGGGCAATTGATGGGAAGCACATTGTCATACAGCCTCCAAGCAACTGCGGATCCTTGTACTACAATTACAAGCACTACCACTCCATTGTGCTCCTGGCAATAGTCGATCACCTGGGAAAATTTATGTACGTTGACGTTGGAGCGAACGGGTCAGCATCTGATGGTGGTATATTCCAGGTGACTGACATCCGGAAGGCCCTGGAGGACGGAGCAGCAGGATTGGCACCACCCGAGCCATTTCCAGGGGAGGACCAGCCAGTGCCTTACTTTCTGGTTGGTGATGGCGCATTCCCAATGAGGGAGTGGTTGCAGAAGCCATACCCACACCGAGGGCTCGATGATGACAAGAGAAACTACAACTACAGACTGTCTAGGGCCATGAGACAGGTAGAGAATGCCTTCGGTATGCTAGCCAACCGCTTCAGGTGCCTACTGACTACCATCAACGTACACCCCAGTACCGTGGAGAAGGTAGTCCTGGCTTCATGCATACTCCACAATATGCTAATCGACCGACGTGAGCCCCAACCAGAAGCCGGACTTCGTCGCCCTGAAATACCCCAAAGTGACTGGGCGAGGGACCCCTTGGATGGCTTGGAGCCACTTCAGCGCCAGAGAGGACCAGCCACTGCCAAAGTGACGAGGGACTACCTGACCCAGTACTACAACCGCCCTGAACAGCGCCTTGCCTGGCAGGACTAGTAAAAAGGTACGTTTCCACTATATGCAGGTCCATAATATCCCACACCCGTTTTATAAGTGTTGCACAATGTTGCAGTGTGACTGTCGTAGGTGTCCCAATACTGTCATTGCAATGACATAAATCAAACTCCCTTCGATGCCTTATTATAAAAGTGTCAAAGTCTTTGATAAATATATTGTATACAAACCCGAAAGTGAATCACAGCACTAAATATTCTGACCTGTTATAAAGTTGTTATAATATATATATATATATATATATATATATAATTATATATCCTTGAAACGTAAGTTCATTAAGATATAGCCCCTACTTTATTATTAATATATTTGGTCAAAGCCTCTAATTGAAATAACAAAAGAAATTGTTACCTTACTTTGGACTGCATGTCCACGTCACTTTATATGTTAAACTTTTATATTGTTTTCTGATTAATATTCACGAACATGTTGCTCAAGGATGTTGATTTGGTTAAAGTAATACCATGTTAACTTTTAATTATAGTCAAATTTGTTCAATGTCAATATTATTTATATCATATTGGGATGTGTTAAATTTCTCTGTTTTTTTCTTATTTGTTGATGTTGATCTTGGCTGTTGATTTGTTTACAGTAATAACATGTTAACATGGTCAAAAAATGTCAATGTCAATTTAATATATATCATATTGGGATGTGGCACATTTTTTTTTTTTTTTGTTTTTTCATTTTTTTTTGTTATATCCTATTCCCATGTGATCTACTCGATCATATATTTTAACTTTAGATTCCCTTTAATTATTATTAAGCAAGCAAATTAACCTTAGGAACAAGTAAAACATAGAACATAAATTTTAGGAGTAAGCACAACACAAGTCAAACATAGAAAATAAATTTGTATTATAATTAATGAGGTACAGAGGTAGAGATATTGGTTTGTCAATGAGGTAGATCCAGCATGGTCTCCAAGAAGGCAGGGTCCAGGGGTGATTGTTGTACGGGCGTGGCACAAGGACGTGAAGGCCCATAGGCCTTCCACTGAGAGGGTGTGTCTGGCTGCTGGATTGGAGACTGTTGATTTGTTTTCCCTATATGGTGGTAGGACGTGCTAGTGGTAGGGACATTGAGAGTTTCATAATACTGACGTTGGGGATGATGTTGGGAAGGGTTTGGGGACAGGGGGTGGGAGAGGGGTGCAAAGTGTGGGAGGGGTCCTAGGCCCTGGTTGTGGGAAATCATGGCATTGGAAAATTTTAGCACGTCCAGCTGGAAGGCCTGAATCAAGGGTGATGGAAGGTCACGCATGTTGGTCTGGAGTGTCTTGAAGTATGGCTTCAGACTCGCCTCTGCGGGGGTGTCTACCTGGTGGCTCCTCTGCCACACATGGTAGAGGTTGTCCAGCTCCTTCTCACCTTCACGAAGCTGTGTGAGAAAAATAAATGTATTAGAATGAATCATACAATACTTCATAAACATTAATGCAGTGTACCTTCATTACAATAATGCGTGACAAAATAACCTCTGCACCATTAATATTGCCTGATAAACGTTACTGCATTGATAACAAATAAGTTACAAATTACCGATATATGATACATCGAAATGTATAATAGATTTATTGTATGAAACATTTTATTTTTATATATACTAAAACATTTACATAATTGCGAATGTACAATTAAATGTGTTCAATACTATAATGGGTGACAGTCAGTGAGTGGCTGAGTGAAGGCACAGAGGGTGGGGTGTTTTGTGTTGCATGTGGGTGTATGTGTTTACGAGTGGAGAGATTCAATTATGATGGTATGTTAACATTGGATACATAATAATGATATTTACCTTGTCATACAGGTCGGGTTGGGTGGCTGGCACCTGGCTGGGGGTGGCACCGGACCCAGATGACCCGGGAGTTGCCACCACGGCTGAGCTCCCGGTCGCGGTGTCCTGGGTAGCTGTGGTTTGGGTTGGAGTGGGAGTTGACTCTGGCCCGTCCTCCCCTTCAGGCTCGACGTCGTCAGCCATCTCCTCCTTCACAGTCGTTGTCTTGTAGAGCTGTGGAATGTATCAGGTTATTAGTTTATGACAGTGTTGAACATCAATTTATAGAGTAAATAATTTTCTAGCAACACTCATACATATATATAATAATATATATATATAATATATATATATATATATAATATAATATCAATGGTTATTTAATTTGGTCATTTTTACATAGCAATAAATATTCACAATAATCTGGGTGCAGCTTATTATTTATACATAGAAATAATTAAATAAGTATTATACATGTTAGACAATATTAATATTCGATTTTATTCTATTTACAACATCCAACAATAATGGAGAAACATTTATGTAACTTATGTTTATTAAATCTTATGTTGAACAGCACCAAGATATTTATTTATACCTTTAACATTTATTTTTGATTAAAAATAAATTTGCAATAGACTTGATAAACGTACCTTGCTCTTTCTGGTGGGCAACTTCACAAGATGGGGTTTGAGGAACGCGAAGTGGGTCTTGATCCAGGCGTCTCTCTCCGTCAGCTGGACCGCACCTGAACCAGACACGGGAATCTTGTCAAGCTTCCCGTACCTGGTCCTCATCCCTTCCATCCACTTGTTGAGTGTTTCCACTGAAAAATTTAAATAATATATATTAGGAGTGATTACGTACATAATATAAATAGTATGGGGACAAAGATTATCACAACCGAATTTATTATCAGTCAACATGAATAAGTATGGTTCACCTGGGCAGGTAACCACACAGCACACATTGATATGAGGGAAGTACAATGCAAGACTGCACACGAAACATTATCTATTATTAACTCCAAATATTACCTAGTTATTTCAATTCCGAAAACAAGATTCGCCAGCAATGTTAACGCCAAACTTTATGATAAATATGTATCCACTTTGCACGGCACAAGTAAATTATTCCAGAAACATAGATGTGTTTGGTATTTGTAAGTAATATCACTCAACATAATGGTTATTATATCATAAGAACGCACACAACCAACCTTCAATGTTGAGCTCCTTTGCCTTCGTGGCGAGTGTCTTCTCCCGCATGTTCTTATCCTTGTGGGCCCTCATTTTCCTGTTGTACAGGAACTCCTGCTCAGAATACCACTCGGCCACTTCCACCTCCTTCTGATCAGGGAGCCTGGCGTAGGTCCTCCTCCTCCTTTTCGGCACAGGTTGTACTGGGTTGATGGGCGGCGTGGTCTGGGTAGGCGTCTCGGAGTATGTCGTTGGTGTCGGGGTAGGTGGCTCGGTGAGTGGCGTGAGGTCATCTTGGGTGGCGTCATCATCCTCGCTTTCCTGTTCCGAAGGACTGTCACCTTCGGTTGACACGATAGGGTGGGTCTTTTTGTGAGGGACATGGGCTTTCTTTGCTATAATAATAGACTGTGACTCTGCTTCCTCGGTTGGGTTTTCATCGTCGAAAACGGGGTTGGAGTCGATGTGCTGCCTCTCCTCTACTTCCTCCTCGCTTTCCTCTTGGGATTGCTGGGTGGCAAACAGGTCCACAGACTCCATGGTAAATTTGCGGGGCCTCTTCACTGCCTTGCCTCCTTTACCATAGTTTCCGGGCATGTTGGCGACAAGAGTTGGAGAGAGAGACGTGGTGGGCGAGAGAGATGTGGTGGGCGAGAGAGACGTGGTGGGCGGTGGGTACTGGTGTGGAATGGAGCGAATTACTCCCACCCGCTAATTTATAGGGCCCGTGCGGGGGTGGCAGTGTACGATAATTCGGGCCGCTCCAACCGCACACGGGCCTGCTTCACGTGGCTCCGCCCATCGACTCGCGTTTGGGTTTGATTCGACTTGGCTTCGACAACCCTTCGACTTACATTCTAGTCATTCGGATCACGATCGAATATTCATCGAGTCTAATTAGGAATGTCGGACATGCATCGAGTCATTTTCTAGTAGTATTCGGGTATCCATCCAGTCACCATCCTAAAATTCGGGTCAGCATCGAGAACAGTAGAAGTTCGAACAAGTTTATATAGGAATTTTCCAGTGAGCATCGAGTCTAATTCGGGTTACGGTCTAAATCATCGGGTCTAAGTCCACTTAGGTTCGATCAATTTTGGTATGAATCGAGTTACATTTTTTGACTCGAAAGTGACTCGCATAGGTCGAATGCGATCAGAATATGGTAGAATGTAAGCCGAATACGAATCGAATGTAAATCGAAGGTGACTCGAGGATTTTGTAACGGTTTTTTTACCCGAACGCACTCGAGGATTTCCCAAAAGTTAACGCATGCACTAACTTTTGGCCGACTCATCCGAACTTTCGGGTGATGACCAGAGCATGACTAGAATGACTCGAACATACCAGAATCATACTCGATGTCGCCCGATTTTTGGGCCGAATACACTCGAACCGCAAACATTTTTTTGGCAAGTCATTGCCTTTGGGTTTCTATCGGGTCGCGGTCGACCTCTGTATGACGCGGCCTTTATTTATTTATTCACTATTTGTTCAGGTGCATCCTCGTGGTCACCTTAAGGTAAACAACCAATGGTGTTCGAATAGTAGCCATTTGCCTACCATCCATCAGCACCTCCATCAGCATTTCCACCTTGCCTAACTGCAATATTCTATGGTGATTTTAATAGTGATTTACACTCCCGGTATTATTATTAATTTATATTATATGAGCGGACCTTTTCAGTCTTAGGTAGCCTAGAGTAAACTTATCTTCCTTAAATCCGCCATACTCCGTCCCCGATACACGCTAAGCTTTATTCTTCATTTGTCTCATCATTAGGTGTTTTCGCTTCACTTCCATCTCATTATCATAGTCACATCATCATAATTAGTTATCATGAAACTTTAACGTAAATACCATCTATCATAGCCTATTCTAGTCACTTTTCTTAGCCTATTCCTTGTCCTACTAACAACTTGAGTTCACCTAGCCTATCTTCCGCCATCTTTACTATCACCATCTGAGTTGTCATCATAATAAGGTAAAATTATTCCATGTGCGTTTCTAATTCATTAATTATACAGTCCACTTAATCTAAATTAACCACACACTCGGGGGCATAAGTCGTGCATTTAACCCATTCACTATATTATAACGTGTTTCTTAATTTTCTTTTGGCTAATTTCTGACGATTTTGGGACCTTAGGATGGATATATTACAGTTAAATGGTCTAAATTAACCCGTTAACTCCCACGAGTTCTGCCTAAACTGAATGATATCGTCTAATTATAGCCAAAATAAACTTAAGAAAAGCGTCCTCGCACACTAAAAGGATTAAGTATTCGAAGCTGTCCCGAATGGAACCAAATATTCTCATTAATTCTTTATGTAGTATATGACGTATTTCATAGGTTAATTTAAGTGGTTTAAAGATTCAGAAAGAGCCACAATTTATGTCCCTGAGTGTACATGGGCCCAGATACTCAAAGGTGTTTATAAGTTTACGCCAAGGTAAAAGATTTATGACCCATGACAAATCAGCTTGTTAAATGTTTTCAACGTCGTAACTTTCCCATACCTAATTTTAGTAAATAGTCAGTCTAGAAGGTACTGTACAATACAATCATGAAGATAAATGGTGACGCACCAATATGAATCCGTATCGAACTCAAATGAGAACATTCAATGTTTTATTACTGCCCTGATACTGTACAGTAGTTTAGAACTTGGACTTAAAGGTTCGATTATTCAAATTGGAGTAACCTTATATAATTATGCTCACAACAGCATTATGCTCAGAGGCAAGGGACTGGAGTTCTTGAACAGAGGCTGTTGTCTTGATTTCCTGACTTATGCTGGATTTATCCTCCAGAAGGGTTGGTAACCTATAAGGACCTATTTTAATAAATATACTCAGAGAGCTTGATGACCGTTTAGTGTAGAGAGAGGATGTGTTCTCAAACTTCATTTTGGCTTTGCTTCTCTTTTGCCCAACCCGATACCTGGTTGCAGAGTAAGTGTCTCTGCCCAATTTGTTTGCATTATCCGCGCTTTCTTACCACTGATATATCCCCACCACTAATCGCTCTGGGCCTGGATTGACGTGGAGGTGGCTCCCCGACAGAAGATTGAGAGGGTTTAGCAAACTTTAGTTTTTCAGCCACTACCTTCCTCCCCTTTTCTGGTGTCCAGGTGCGTTTCTCATTTCCCCCTTCAGGGGAATTGGTACAGATGTTTATTCTCTCGCCCCTCTCCTGAGGTGGGGGTGATCCTCCTCCTATAACGCTTGTGATAGCCCATGAGAACACTTCCTTCGAGACGTTTCGCACGCCTCGTCTGGTGACACTTGCAAGCTTCAATCCCTTCTTGATTAAGAAGGTGATTGATGGTTGTATGAGCAGTGGGGTCAGGTCAAGCAGCTTGCTAGTGATGACCTTGTTAAAACCCTTAATCCTTTTGAGGTGAAAGACCTACTGAAGCTACGAATATTCCATTCATATGATATATCTGACTATCTCAATGTCAATCAATTCCTGTAAGGGAGTAACCAATATTAGGGATTTCTTGACTATATCTGAGCAGATCATTGATAGAATAGCCGACCAGTTTGTCATTGATGCAAGATTTATTACACGTCTTGCAAATGGCGATATCATTAAGACTGCCACGATTGGTTTAAATTTTGGTAGAGCTAAGCTCCCTACTGATGTTCAGGTGGGTTATGAAAATTTCTCAGTCATAGTCTAAAACTTAAAACTGTTACATTGCTATAAATCCAAGTACTTTAGGCATCATGAAAAGACTGGCCTTGCTGCTTAGCTTGAGGGGCCATGGGACATCCGTCAGGATCTACAGTCCAGTCTCTCTTTCAGTAAGAAATCTATTAATCATTTGTGTCAAAGTCAGTGGACTAACTTGACTGTAAGTTCGATCAAGCCCACCTTTGTGGTATGGCCATCTGCGATCTGCTACTTTCGTATAGAGGAGGTTGTCCTTGCGAGACTTCGAATGAATTTGACCTTACTGGTACTCATGATACAATATAATTATAACTGTGCATTCCCACCGCAATGAACAGTCCAATCAGTACAGTACTAATCTCTGACCGCAGAGGCATGGCGGGCACTGATATAACCACACACGAGCCACATATTTGAACACAGCCTCTACACTACTGGGCGGGGCAAGTAACTGTAACCAGGTGATTTGAAACGTTCTACTTCTCAGATCTCTGATGTTGCCCTATTTTTATGGTGTCTCTTCCCTAATAAAGTAATCTGCGTTTATTGACAGAGACTGAAATTTTTTCAATCAATCTGTAATTGGTAATTTCCATTAAGGAAATGTGCATGTGCCATTATTTGTGGATATTGGCATCATATATAATAATCCTTTGTTGATTAATGGCATTAACTAGAGCAGTTGGTTCAGCAACCCATCCGTGTCCCGGATCGCTTCAGAGATCGGTCCAACATTCTTGACCTGTTTCTAACTTTTAACCCTTCTTCTTATCCTGTCGATCTTTTCTCTTCTTTAGGCTCCTTTGGCCATAAACGTTTTGCAGTTACCTGTCCTATTTCTCCAGTATGGCCACCCAATCCTCCCAGCCGTTGGCACTTGTGGCACTTTGGCACTGCCGACTGGGAGGCTTTTCGGCAGTACTTCTTTGATTACCCATGGATTGATTTTTGCTTCCATGGCCGGGGACCCTTGGAGAGTGCTGAACACATTACCGAGGTAATCCTATCGGGCATGGAGGCATACATTCCATTTTCTTTCTCTCAGACTAAAGCAAACAAATCTTGGTTTACTCACGCTTGTTCTGCTGCTGTTCGCAATAAGGAGGAAGCATTCAAACGGTACCGACGCCTTTAAACTCAAGAATCTCATTCTTCTTATGTTTCTGCCTAGAATCAAGCCAGATATGTCCTTCAACCTGCCAAACACTCTTTCATCAATAATAAATGCACTGAACTATCCAACTCTAGCTCTTCCCAAGCTTTCTGGCATCTAGCAAAAAACCTCTCCAACAATTTTTCTTCCTTGTCTTTCCCTCCACTTTTCCAATCTGATGGCACAGCCAACACTTATTCCTCTGACAAAGCTAACCTCTTCGCTCAAACGTTCGCTATAAACTCCACCTTGGATTATTCCGGTGCTATTCCTCCCTCTCCACCCCCCTCTCTCCTACTTATCCCTAATATCCCAATCTTTTCTAAAGATGTACTTTCTATCTTCTCTGGGGTTCATACTAAGAAGGCGTACGGTCCGGACGGTGTTCCTCCTGTTGTACTAAAAAACTGTGTTTCCGTGCTGACTCCCTGCCTAGGCAAACTCTTTCGTCTCTGTCTCTCCTCTAACGTCTTCCCTTCTTGCTGGAAGTTTGCCCTCATTCAACCTGTCCCAAAGAAGGGTGACTGCTCTCAACCCTCCAACTATTGTCCATTTGTTCTCATCTCATGTCTTTCTAAAGTTTTTGAAAATATTATTGCATCCAAATTTCTTAAGCATTTCTCTTCTCATAATCTGCTCTCAGATCGCCAGTATGGCTTCCTTAAGGGTCGCTCTACTGGTGATCTTCTTTCATATCTTACTAACTCTTGGTCATCCTCCTTTCGGGACTTCGGTGAGACTTTTTCTATTGCACTAGACATATCGAAAGCCTTCGATAGAGTCTGGCACAAATCTTTAATTTATAAAACTACCCTCCTTCGGTTTCTATCCCTCCATCTGTGCCTTTGTCTCTAATTTCCTTTCCGGCCGTTCCATAGCCGCGGTTGTGGATGGCCATTGTTCACTTTCTCACCCTATAAACTCCGGTGTTCCTCAGGGCTCTGTCCTATCTCCTATTCTCTTTCTAATTTTTATAAATTATCTCCTCAACTGTACCTCAATTCCCATCCATTCATACGCAGACGACTCAACATTACACTACTCCGTTAGTTTTTCAGAACGTCCCAGCCAGCAATCCCTCAACGACAAACGTAATGAAGTCATAGAAATTCTGATCTAAATACTATCTCCAATTGAGGCAGAGAAAACCTTGTTACCTTTAATGCTTCCAAAACCCAATTTCTCCATCTATCTACCCGTAAGGAACTCCCAGCGGAATATCCCTTATTCTTCAACAATACAAAAATCAATCCTTCATCTTCTATCAATATTCTTGGTGTCTCTTTTTCTTCTGCTTTCAGTTGGAAGGACCATATTACTAGTCTTGCTAAGGCAGCCTCCCAGAAGCTGGGTGTGCTCAACCGCCTTAGGGGGTTCTTTTCCCCTGCACAGCTTCTTGCTCTGTACAGAGGCATAGTGCGTCCTTGTATTGAGTATTGTTCACATGTGTGGCGAGGTTCCTCTCACACCGCTCTCCTAGACAAAGTAGAAAGGAAGGCCTTTCGTATCATTAACTCCCGACCACTCACCAACTCTTTGCAATCTCTCTATCTCCGCCGCAATGATGCATCTCTCTCGCTATTCTATCGCTACTATAATAATCAGTGTTCCTCAGAGCTTTCCCAGTGTATACCACCTCCTTTACGTAGGGCACGTGGTACCCGTCTTCCAACTCAATCCCACCCCTACTCTGTGCAACTCTCCAACCCGAGAGTAAAACGTTACTCTCAGTCTTTCTTCTACTCAACAGCTTAGCTCTGGAACTCTCTCCCAGAATCAGTCTTTCCCTCTTCCTACGACTTAAGTTGCTTCAAACTCTGTGAGTCCACGCATTTTGGCTCGAACGTCCCTTGATTTTGGCCCTGTCATTCTTTCAACTATGGGGGAGGCACTCGCTATAGGCAGTTCTGCCTTTTGCCTCCCTCAATCACATAGAAAAAAAACAAAAAAAAAACAAGCACACACCCTTCCCTACTGTGCCCCTTCCCTCTCCTTACCATCAAGCTACGCCATCTATGGGTCATAATCTATAAGATGATGGGGGTGAGTGAGAGCGAACAAAACATGCAGCGAAGTTACCATTAGGTGGCCCAGTCGGAAAGGTGACCAACTGTACGTTAAATATGCAAATATTTTACTAAGAAAAATATATACCGTTGAATTACAGATTTCGAAAAGTCTCATGAACAATTGCAATAATGGTATGTAGCATAATATACCTGATATGCTAAAAACAAAATAATAAAGGATAACAAATAAGACATCACCACCAATACAACACTCAAGTTACAACTCTGAGTACATTAGTCTCTTTCAAGTAAGTCATCGAAATGTCGATCACTCCAACATCCCCATCACCCAAGATCGAACATAAAGTGATGGGGGTATTATTCGCTCTGCAGTAGCAAAGGAGAGGGCTACGGTCTTCCACATACCTATCACAGGACAAAAAGATGTGATTGACTGACAGCAGTATCCCGTCATAGGTGGTACAGTCAGGATTAATAATCTCTGTACAGAGAGTTAGCCAAAGTTGTGGCCAGGTGTAGGCTTCACAATCGGACACACTCAACCATTGTTCCAGAAATTCTTAGTGCCCCAATGAACAATATTCGGAGCATCACTGTAACATTAGTGATTTTTGACACCTTCGTTTCACATAATACATTACATATACATTGTGAGAAATAGGCATTAGAGTTGGTGATAGCTGTTTGCTTGTTGCGCTATTCTGACACGAAGTCTTAGCTGCATGCACTATGGTAAAAAGGTGTATCATATTTGTATTTGTTTTCCTATGTGGATGAGGGAGACAAAAGGCAGAACTGCCTATGACGAGTGCCTCCCCCAGAGTTGAAAGAATGACAGGGCCAAAATCAAGGAATGTTCGAGCAAAAATTTCTTGACACACGGAGTTTGAAGCAATGTAAATCATAGGATGAGGGAAAGAGGGATTCAGGAAGAGAGTTCCAGAGCTCAGCTGTTGAATAGAAGAAAGACTGGGAGTACCGTTTCACTCTTGAGTTGGAGAGTTGCACAGAGTAGGGGTAGGATTGTGTTGCAAGACGGGTACTGCGTACCCTATGTAGAAGAGGTGGTATACACTGAGAGAGCTCTGAGGAACACTGATTATTGTAGTAGCGATAGAATAGCTAGAGAGGTGAGTGGACGGGAGTTAATGATACGGAAGGCTTTCCTTTCTACTTTGTCTAGAAGTGCTGTGTGAGAGGATCCTCCCCACACATGTAAACAATACTTAATACAAGAACACAATGTACCCCTGTACAGAGCAAGAAGCTATGCAAGAGTGAAGAACCCCTTGAGGCAGTTGAGCACACCCAGCTTCTGGGAGGCCGTCTTAGCAAGACTGGCAGTATGGTCCTTCCAAGAGAGAGCAGAAGAAAAAGAGACACCAAGAATACTGCGAGAAGATGAAGGGTTAATTTTTGTATTGTTGAAGTATAAGGGATAGTCCTCTGGGAGGTCACGACAAGTAGATAGATGGAGAAATTGGGTTTTGGAAGCATTAAGGGCAACAAGGTTTTCTCTGCCACAATTGGAAATGGACAAATGGTAGTTAGATCAGAAGATAAGTGTTGTATGATTACATTACGTTTGTTTTTGAGGGATTGCTTGCTGGGGTGTTCTGGGAAACTATAATTGAATAGTGTAAGGTAGAGTCATCTGCATATGAATAAATAGGACTGGAGGTACAGTTGAGAAGATTATATATGAATATTAGAAAGAGAATAAGAGATAGGACAGAACCTTGAGGAACGCCGGAGTTGATAGGATGAAGAAGTGAACGATGGCCGTCCACAACCGTAGCTATGAAACGACCGGGAAAGAAGTTAGAGACAGAGGCACAGATGGAGGTATAGAAAACGAAGGAGGGTAGTTTAGAAATTAGAAATTTGTATCAGCCTCTATCGAAGGACTTCAATATGTCTAGCGCAATAGAAAATGTCTCACCGAAGTCCCATAAGGAGGATGACCAAGAGTTAGTGAGATATGAAAGAAGATCACCAGTAGAGCATTAAAGGAAACTATATTCTTTTGTCCCCATTCATTAATTCTAGAAAGGTCCTGGTTCAGAGAAATTGCAGTGTTTATTTTTGAATTTATAAGATCGGGTTGGGTGAAAGAATTGGTAAATGTGAAGGAACTGTGGAGTGTTGAGTCATCTGCGTAGGAATGTATTGGATTATGAGTGGTAGATATGAGATCATTGATATGAATGAGGAACAGAGTTGGGGCCAAAACTGATCCCTGGGGAACACCAGCATTTCTTGAGTGAAATTGAGAATAAAGGTCATCTACCATTACACGTATTTTTCTGTTATGAAGATAAGAAGAAATTAGTGGAACTAATGATGCAAGGCCGTAGTGTGACATCTTCGACAATAAGGATTGATGCCAGACTCTATCAAATGCCTTTGATATATCCAATGCTATTTTTTTCACCATGTTGTAGCTTGGTTGATTTGATGCGTAAGAAGGCAAAGAATGTCTGCAGTTGATTGACATCGTCTAAAACCATATTGCCTATCACTGATTAATTTATTATTCTCAAGATGCTTGATTATGTGATATTAATAATTTCAAAGACTTTACCAAGAGTGGAAGTTATAGCTATTGGGCTGTAGTTTGATGGATCTGAAGAGGCACCTTTTTTAGGAACTGGATGGATGTTTGCTTCTTTCCAGGGTACTGGGAAGCATGAGGTATGAGTACACAGACGGAAAATGTTTGCCAATACAGGAGCGAGCACCAAGGAGCAATTCCTAAGTACTATTGGAGGAATTTCATCTGGACCAGGAGCCTTATCTACTGAGAGATTCTGCAAAATAGTTTTGAGATGTCTGGTGTGGATCTTAAGTGAGGAAATTTCAAGCGAATCAAAATTAAGTACAGGGACATCTTGATTTATTTCATCTAAGGTTGAGTTAGTGGAGAAAATATCTGCAAGAAGGTTAGCTTTACCTAGGATTAGGATATTAGGTATAAGTAATATTATTTTTATTAATCTCACCACCACACCCCCAATGAAATTAATTAAAGTATATATGATCCACCGGATTCGAACCCGGGTTATCACACACATATTTTTGCCACCTTAACCATTACACCACCAGGACGGTTAAAGGTTTATGCACACGCCTACGACTTATTATCCATTCTCGAATACTGGATATTAATCTAATCATGTTCATATTCCCAACCGCACTATGGTAGCCTACTGTTTAAGTGAGAGGAAAGAATATTCATGGGGCACAGATCATATAGACCGGCCTCTCGAAGAAATATCCCTAAACCTACTAATAATATTATTTTTATTAATCTCACCACCACACCCCCAATGAAATTAATTAAAGTATATATGATCCACCGGGATTCGAACCCGGGTTATCACACACATATTTTTGCCACCTTAACCATACACCAGGACGGTTAAAGGTTTATGCACACGCCTACGACTTATTATCCATTCTCGAATACTGGATATTAATCTAATCATGTTCATATTCCCAACCGCACTATGGTAGCCTACTGTTTAAGTGAGAGGAAAGAATATTCATGGGGCACAGATCATATAGACCGGCCTCTCGAAGAAATATCCCTAAACCTACTAATAATATTATTTTTATTAATCTCACCCCAATGAAATTAATTAAAGTATATATGATCCACCGGGATTCGAACCCGGGTTATCACACACATATTTTTGCCACCTTAACCATTACACCACCAGGACGGTTAAAGGTTTATGCACACGCCTACGACTTATTATCCATTCTCGAATACTGGATATTAATCTAATCATGTTCATATTCCCAACCGCACTATGGTAGCCTACTGTTTAAGTGAGAGGAAAGAATATTCATGGGGCACAGATCATATAGACCGGCCTCTCGAAGAAATATCCCTAAACCTACTAATAATATTATTTTTATTAATCTCACCACCACACCCCCAATGAAATTAATTAAAGTATATATGATCCACCGGATTCGAACCCGGGTTATCACACACATATTTTTGCCACCTTAACCATTACACCACCAGGACGGTTAAAGGTTTATGCACACGCCTACGACTTATTATCCATTCTCGAATACTGGATATTAATCTAATCATGTTCATATTCCCAACCGCACTATGGTAGCCTACTGTTTAAGTGAGAGGAAAGAATATTCATGGGGCACAGATCATATAGACCGGCCTCTCGAAGAAATATCCCTAAACCTACTAATAATATTATTTTTATTAATCTCACCAATGAAATTAATTAAAGTATATATGATCCACCGGATTCGAACCCGGGTTATCACACACATATTTTTGCCACCTTAACCATTACACCACCAGGACGGTTAAAGGTTTATGCACACGCCTACGACTTATTATCCATTCTCGAATACTGGATATTAATCTAATCATGTTCATATTCCCAACCGCACTATGGTAGCCTACTGTTTAAGTGAGAGGAAAGAATATTCATGGGGCACAGATCATATAGACCGGCCTCTCGAAGAAATATCCCTAAACCTACTAATAATATTATTTTTATTAATCTCACCACCACACCCCAATGAAATTAATTAAAGTATATATGATCCACCGGGATTCGAACCCGGGTTATCACACACATATTTTTGCCACCTTAACCATTACACCACCAGGACGGTTAAAGGTTTATGCACACGCCTACGACTTATTATCCATTCTCGAATACTGGATATTAATCTAATCATGTTCATATTCCCAACCGCACTATGGTAGCCTACTGTTTAAGTGAGAGGAAAGAATATTCATGGGGCACAGATCATATAGACCGGCCTCTCGAAGAAATATCCCTAAACCTACTAATAATATTATTTTATTAATCTCACCACCACACCCCCAATGAAATTAATTAAAGTATATATGATCCACCGGATTCGAACCCGGGTTATCACACACATATTTTTGCCACCTTAACCATTACACCACCAGGACGGTTAAAGGTTTATGCACACGCCTACGACTTATTATCCATTCTCGAATACTGGATATTAATCTAATCATGTTCATATTCCCAACCGCACTATGGTAGCCTACTGTTTAAGTGAGAGGAAAGAATATTCATGGGGCACAGATCATATAGACCGGCCTCTCGAAGAAATATCCCTAAACCTACTAATAATATTATTTTTATTAATCTCACCACCACACCCCCAATGAAATTAATTAAAGTATATATGATCCACCGGGATTCGAACCCGGGTTATCACACACATATTTTTGCCACCTTAACCATTACACCACCAGGACGGTTAAAGGTTTATGCACACGCCTACGACTTATTATCCATTCTCGAATACTGGATATTAATCTAATCATGTTCATATTCCCAACCGCACTATGGTAGCCTACTGTTTAAGTGAGAGGAAAGAATATTCATGGGGCACAGATCATATAGACCGGCCTCTCGAAGAAATATCCCTAAACCTACTAATAATATTATTTTTATTAATCTCACCACCACACCCCCAATGAAATTAATTAAAGTATATATGATCCACCGGGATTCGAACCCGGGTTATCACACACATATTTTTGCCACCTTAACCATTACACCACCAGGACGGTTAAAGGTTTATGCACACGCCTACGACTTATTATCCATTCTCGAATACTGGATATTAATCTAATCATGTTCATATTCCCAACCGCACTATGGTAGCCTACTGTTTAAGTGAGAGGAAAGAATATTCATGGGGCACAGATCATATAGACCGGCCTCTCGAAGAAATATCCCTAAACCTACTAATAATATTATTTTTATTAATCTCACCACCACACCCCCAATGAAATTAATTAAAGTATATATGATCCACCGGGATTCGAACCCGGGTTATCACACACATATTTTTGCCACCTTAACCATTACACCACCAGGACGGTTAAAGGTTTATGCACACGCCTACGACTTATTATCCATTCTCGAATACTGGATATTAATCTAATCATGTTCATATTCCCAACCGCACTATGGTAGCCTACTGTTTAAGTGAGAGGAAAGAATATTCATGGGGCACAGATCATATAGACCGGCCTCTCGAAGAAATATCCCTAAACCTACTAATAATATTATTTTTATTAATCTCACCACCACACCCCCAATGAAATTAATTAAAGTATATATGATCCACCGGGATTCGAACCCGGGTTATCACACACATATTTTTGCCACCTTAACCATTACACCACCAGGACGGTTAAAGGTTTATGCACACGCCTACGACTTATTATCCATTCTCGAATACTGGATATTAATCTAATCATGTTCATATTCCCAACCGCACTATGGTAGCCTACTGTTTAAGTGAGAGGAAAGAATATTCATGGGGCACAGATCATATAGACCGGCCTCTCGAAGAAATATCCCTAAACCTACTAATAATATTATTTTTAATCTCACCACCACACCCCAATGAAATTAATTAAAGTATATATGATCCACCGGGATTCGAACCCGGGTTATCACACACATATTTTTGCCACCTTAACCATTACACCACCAGGACGGTTAAAGGTTTATGCACACGCCTACGACTTATTATCCATTCTCGAATACTGGATATTAATCTAATCATGTTCATATTCCCAACCGCACTATGGTAGCCTACTGTTTAAGTGAGAGGAAAGAATATTCATGGGGCACAGATCATATAGACCGGCCTCTCGAAGAAATATCCCTAAACCTACTAATAATATTATTTTTATTAATCTCACCACCACACCCCCAATGAAATTAATTAAAGTATATATGATCCACCGGGATTCGAACCCGGGTTATCACACACATATTTTTGCCACCTTAACCATTACACCACCAGGACGGTTAAAGGTTTATGCACACGCCTACGACTTATTATCCATTCTCGAATACTGGATATTAATCTAATCATGTTCATATTCCCAACCGCACTATGGTAGCCTACTGTTTAAGTGAGAGGAAAGAATATTCATGGGGCACAGATCATATAGACCGGCCTCTCGAAGAAATATCCCTAAACCTACTAATAATATTATTTTTATTAATCTCACCACCACACCCCCAATGAAATTAATTAAAGTATATATGATCCACCGGGATTCGAACCCGGGTTATCACACACATATTTTTGCCACCTTAACCATTACACCACCAGGACGGTTAAAGGTTTATGCACACGCCTACGACTTATTATCCATTCTCGAATACTGGATATTAATCTAATCATGTTCATATTCCCAACCGCACTATGGTAGCCTACTGTTTAAGTGAGAGGAAAGAATATTCATGGGGCACAGATCATATAGACCGGCCTCTCGAAGAAATATCCCTAAACCTACTAATAATATTATTTTTATTAATCTCACCACCACACCCCCAATGAAATTAATTAAAGTATATATGATCCACCGGGATTCGAACCCGGGTTATCACACACATATTTTTGCCACCTTAACCATTACACCACCAGGACGGTTAAAGGTTTATGCACACGC
This sequence comes from Paralithodes platypus, assembly GCA_032716605.1. Classification (NCBI taxonomy): domain Eukaryota; kingdom Metazoa; phylum Arthropoda; class Malacostraca; order Decapoda; family Lithodidae; genus Paralithodes; species Paralithodes platypus. Next base: position 27,049,496 of record CM064524.1, on the reverse strand, counting down.
CTACGACTTATTATCCATTCTCGAATACTGGATATTAATCTAATCATGTTCATATTCCCAACCGCACTATGGTAGCCTACTGTTTAAGTGAGAGGAAAGAATATTCATGGGGCACAGATCATATAGACCGGCCTCTCGAAGAAATATCCCTAAACCTACTAATAATATTATTTTTATTAATCTCACCACCACACCCCCAATGAAATTAATTAAAGTATATATGATCCACCGGGATTCGAACCCGGGTTATCACACACATATTTTTGCCACCTTAACCATTACACCACCAGGACGGTTAAAGGTTTATGCACACGCCTACGACTTATTATCCATTCTCGAATACTGGATATTAATCTAATCATGTTCATATTCCCAACCGCACTATGGTAGCCTACTGTTTAAGTGAGAGGAAAGAATATTCATGGGGCACAGATCATATAGACCGGCCTCTCGAAGAAATATCCCTAAACCTACTAATAATATTATTTTTATTAATCTCACCACCACACCCCCAATGAAATTAATTAAAGTATATATGATCCACCGGGATTCGAACCCGGGTTATCACACACATATTTTTGCCACCTTAACCATTACACCACCAGGACGGTTAAAGGTTTATGCACACGCCTACGACTTATTATCCATTCTCGAATACTGGATATTAATCTAATCATGTTCATATTCCCAACCGCACTATGGTAGCCTACTGTTTAAGTGAGAGGAAAGAATATTCATGGGGCACAGATCATATAGACCGGCCTCTCGAAGAAATATCCCTAAACCTACTAATAATATTATTTTTATTAATCTCACCACCACACCCCCAATGAAATTAATTAAAGTATATATGATCCACCGGGATTCGAACCCGGGTTATCACACACATATTTTTGCCACCTTAACCATTACACCACCAGGACGGTTAAAGGTTTATGCACACGCCTACGACTTATTATCCATTCTCGAATACTGGATATTAATCTAATCATGTTCATATTCCCAACCGCACTATGGTAGCCTACTGTTTAAGTGAGAGGAAAGAATATTCATGGGGCACAGATCATATAGACCGGCCTCTCGAAGAAATATCCCTAAACCTACTAATAATATTATTTTTATTAATCTCACCACCACACACCCCCAATGAAATTAATTAAAGTATATATGATCCACCGGGATTCGAACCCGGGTTATCACACACATATTTTTGCCACCTTAACCATTACACCAGGACGGTTAAAGGTTTATGCACACGCCTACGACTTATTATCCATTCTCGAATACTGGATATTAATCTAATCATGTTCATATTCCCAACCGCACTATGGTAGCCTACTGTTTAAGTGAGAGGAAAGAATATTCATGGGGCACAGATCATATAGACCGGCCTCTCGAAGAAATATCCCTAAACCTACTAATAATATTATTTTTATTAATCTCACCACCACACCCCCAATGAAATTAATTAAAGTATATATGATCCACCGGGATTCGAACCCGGGTTATCACACACATATTTTTGCCACCTTAACCATTACACCACCAGGACGGTTAAAGGTTTATGCACACGCCTACGACTTATTATCCATTCTCGAATACTGGATATTAATCTAATCATGTTCATATTCCCAACCGCACTATGGTAGCCTACTGTTTAAGTGAGAGGAAAGAATATTCATGGGGCACAGATCATATAGACCGGCCTCTCGAAGAAATATCCCTAAACCTACTAATAATATTATTTTTATTAATCTCACCACCACACCCCCAATGAAATTAATTAAAGTATATATGATCCACCGGGATTCGAACCCGGGTTATCACACACATATTTTTGCCACCTTAACCATTACACCACCAGGACGGTTAAAGGTTTATGCACACGCCTACGACTTATTATCCATTCTCGAATACTGGATATTAATCTAATCATGTTCATATTCCCAACCGCACTATGGTAGCCTACTGTTTAAGTGAGAGGAAAGAATATTCATGGGGCACAGATCATATAGACCGGCCTCTCGAAGAAATATCCCTAAACCTACTAATAATATTATTTTTATTAATCTCACCACCACACCCCCAATGAAATTAATTAAAGTATATATGATCCACCGGGATTCGAACCCGGGTTATCACACACATATTTTTGCCACCTTAACCATTACACCACCAGGACGGTTAAAGGTTTATGCACACGCCTACGACTTATTATCCATTCTCGAATACTGGATATTAATCTAATCATGTTCATATTCCCAACCGCACTATGGTAGCCTACTGTTTAAGTGAGAGGAAAGAATATTCATGGGGCACAGATCATATAGACCGGCCTCTCGAAGAAATATCCCTAAACCTACTAATAATATTATTTTTATTAATCTCACCACCACACCCCCAATGAAATTAATTAAAGTATATATGATCCACCGGGATTCGAACCCGGGTTATCACACACATATTTTTGCCACCTTAACCATTACACCACCAGGACGGTTAAAGGTTTATGCACACGCCTACGACTTATTATCCATTCTCGAATACTGGATATTAATCTAATCATGTTCATATTCCCAACCGCACTATGGTAGCCTACTGTTTAAGTGAGAGGAAAGAATATTCATGGGGCACAGATCATATAGACCGGCCTCTCGAAGAAATATCCCTAAACCTACTAATAATATTATTTTTATTAATCTCACCACCACACCCCCAATGAAATTAATTAAAGTATATATGATCCACCGGGATTCGAACCCGGGTTATCACACACATATTTTTGCCACCTTAACCATTACACCACCAGGACGGTTAAAGGTTTATGCACACGCCTACGACTTATTATCCATTCTCGAATACTGGATATTAATCTAATCATGTTCATATTCCCAACCGCACTATGGTAGCCTACTGTTTAAGTGAGAGGAAAGAATATTCATGGGGCACAGATCATATAGACCGGCCTCTCGAAGAAATATCCCTAAACCTACTAATAATATTATTTTTATTAATCTCACCACCACACACCCCCAATGAAATTAATTAAAGTATATATGATCCACCGGGATTCGAACCCGGGTTATCACACACATATTTTTGCCACCTTAACCATTACACCACCAGGACGGTTAAAGGTTTATGCACACGCCTACGACTTATTATCCATTCTCGAATACTGGATATTAATCTAATCATGTTCATATTCCCAACCGCACTATGGTAGCCTACTGTTTAAGTGAGAGGAAAGAATATTCATGGGGCACAGATCATATAGACCGGCCTCTCGAAGAAATATCCCTAAACCTACTAATAATATTATTTTTATTAATCTCACCACCACACCCCCAATGAAATTAATTAAAGTATATATGATCCACCGGGATTCGAACCCGGGTTATCACACACATATTTTTGCCACCTTAACCATTACACCACCAGGACGGTTAAAGGTTTATGCACACGCCTACGACTTATTATCCATTCTCGAATACTGGATATTAATCTAATCATGTTCATATTCCCAACCGCACTATGGTAGCCTACTGTTTAAGTGAGAGGAAAGAATATTCATGGGGCACAGATCATATAGACCGGCCTCTCGAAGAAATATCCCTAAACCTACTAATAATATTATTTTTATTAATCTCACCACCACACCCCCAATGAAATTAATTAAAGTATATATGATCC